>JAGIQG010000016.1:69340721-69777442 GCA_024679065.1 Sphyrna mokarran
TCAGAGGCCCAGCTAGTTCTTCCCTCAACTCCCTTAGCAGCTTGGGGTAAATGCCTTCAGGCCCCAGAGCTTTATATGTCTTTAAGCTGCCTAACAGCCCCAACACCTCTTTCCTCGTAATCTTTATTTCCCTCAACCGATCCTCAACTTTGTCAACATCAGCAAAAGACATCTGGCCAGTCTCCTGCGTGAATACCGATGCAAAGTATTCATTCAGAATCTCCCCCATTCCCTCAGGCTCTAAGCATAGATCCCCTCCTCTGTCCCTGAGAGGTCCAATCTTGCCTCTAACCATCCTTTTGCTCCTTACATAGGTGTAAAATACCTTAGGATTTTCCTTAATCCTACCTGCCAGAGCCACTTCGTGGCCCCTTTTTGCCTTTCTAACACCCCTTTTAAAATCCCGTCTACACTCTCTATAAGCTTCCAGCGCTGTCTCAGTCTCCAGTTGCCGAGATCTAATGTAAGCCTCTCGCTTCTTCCTGATCAAGTCCTCAATATCCCTGGTAAGCCACGGTTCTCTAATCCTACCTTTCCCATCCTTCCTCTTTGCCGGCACGTATCTTTCCTGCAGAGAGTTTAGTTTTCCCTTGAAAGACTCCCACACGTACCTCGTCGACCTGCCCTCTAAAAGCTTATCCCAGTTGGTATCTTTAAGAGCTTGCCTAATCTGGCTGTATCTAGCCCTCCCCCAGTTAAATACCTTCCCTTTTGGGCAGGTCTCGTCCTTTTCCATTAATATCCTAAAGCAGACAGAGTTGTGATCAGTATTTGACACATGCTCTCCTACCTCGACGTCAACCACCTGCCCTGGCTCATTTCCCCAGAACCAAATCCAGTATAGCCCCCTCTCTAGTCGGGCCATCCACATACTGCTCCAAGGACCCTTCCAAAACACACTGTACAAATTCATCCCCGTCCACTCCTACAGCTCTGGGCACTCTCCAATCTACTCCAGGGAAATTGAAGTCTCCCACTACTACTACCCTATTTTTCCTACACTTATCTAAAATGTCCCTGCATATCCCTTCTTCCACGGCCCGCGGGCTGTTGGGCGGTCTGTAGTAAACACCCAACAGAGTAACCACTCCCTTCCTATTCCTCAACTCCACACATAGAGACTCAATTCCTAAATCATCCATACCTCCCTCCCTCTGCACTGCTATGATGTTGTCCTTAACTAATAAAGCCACTCCCCCGCCTCTCCTCACACCAACTCTGTCATGCCTAAAACACTTATATCCTGGAATATTCAATTGCCAGTCTTGCCCCTCCTTCAACAACGTCTCGGTCACCGCCACCACTTCTAAACTCCTCGTGAACATTATTGCCTTCAGTTCATCTGTTTTGCCAGTCACACTCCTCGCATTAAAACACATGCACTGAAGACCCTCAGCCCTCGGATATTCCTTTCTACCTTCTGGTGTTACCCTATCATCCCTCTCTCTCCCACTCCCAGTTCCCGCTCTCTCCCCACCCTCCCTCCCTATTAGTTTAAACACTTCTGAAACACTCCAGCTAACCTCCCAGCTAAAATATGTGTTCCCCTCCCAGTCAGCTGCTCCCTATCCCTCTTGAATAGATGACCCTCCCTCCTGAAGACTTCCCAATGATCAATGAATATGAAGCCTTCTGACCTACACCAATCCTTCATCCATGAATTTAGTTGTAGTGTCTCATTTGTTTTTACCCAATTGGTCCCGGGCACAGGCAGCAGGCCAGAGAACGCCACCCTGGAGGCCCTACCTTTCAGTTGAGCCCCCAACTCCCTAAACTGCCTACGTATGTCCCCCCTACGCTTTCTTCCTACATCTTTCTGTCCTACATGAACTATTACATTTGCCTTAGACCCTTCTCCCTTCAAAATTCCCTCTACCCTCTCTGAAACATCCTGGACCCCTGCTCCAGGGAGGCAGACTACCATCCTGGAGTCTCTCTTTTGCCCACAGAAATGCCTATCGATCCCTTTAACCATCCCATCCCCCACCAATATCTCACTTCCTGCTTTCCTGCTGGTCTCTGTGGCATTCTGTTCCCCCTCACCTGCCCTCTCCATCACAGCTTTTACCCCTCCCTTGGTTTTCTGGGAATCCTCCTTTGAGATGGCCTTTGTGCCTTGATTTTTATTCTTGTTCCTCGTATCTATAACCAGCCCGTCCCTACTACTAGATCCTGGGGTCCCCGCAGGACTACCTTCCCTATTCATTGTAACCTCATTTTCTCTCACTAGACACATGTCCTCCAAGCGCAGCTCCAGCTGCCTCACCCTAGCTCTTAAACGTTGCAATTCTAAACATTTTGCGCATATGTGGGCCTTCGGGAGACGTGATGCCTCCAAGAAGGTCCACATATGGCAGCGTACACAGTGGACGTGTTTGGCCAAGCATCGTGGCGTTTTGTATACCCCCTTTAAAGGTGTTGGGAAAAGAGTGTTGATTAGGTAGGAATCAAGTTACTCTCCGCGTCCAAGCCTGCACTCGCCCAAGCCCAGTGAGCTTAAGCCCTTGTTGCTCTCACTCTAATCCCCGTCTCACTCCACTGCCCGCTCCCGACGCTGCCCGCTGTCTACCTTGGCCTTCCTTATATACTCCCGCGCTTCCTTCCCTGCAGCCCCCTGCGCCTATCTCCCGCTACGGAGCGCCGAAATAAACACTCTAACAACTAAAGTGAAAGACAGAAATTGTAAATCAGGAGTCTCACCAGCCACTCTCCAAAAAATCTCTGCTCCGGAGAGATTTTCACTTATCTTTTCTTTTCATTTATATTGCATATGCATCTTTTCACTTATATTCCAATTTATTGTGTTATCATATTTTTAAAAAGGATTTATGAATTATTTGAGGTATATTAGATATTAAAAGAGTCTTTTCATAATTTTCCTCACAATAGGTTTGCAGACAGATAATTACTCATATTTAATTTCTCATTATTAAAAGCTGCGTTCAGTGAACAGATGCCCGATGCAATGTCTGAAGATTTGACTTATTTTTCTAAAGGCAGCAAGTTGAAAATGTCCTAAAAACAAAGACAGCTCTAGAGAGGAAACAAAATATAACAGTTTGAGCTCAGGCTGTTTCTAAAAGCTGGTCAGCTGAAATGCTAAATTACCTTTCCTCATTCCATGGTTGAATAAATATTTTTGCGTGTTCCTCGCACTTTCTGATTGCCTTTTAGATTTTAATTATTCCACTTCCCCTTGCTTTATTTTATTTTAATTGTCTTTTTGTTTGTTTAATTGTTTGTTTAAAAAAGTCATTTCATGTCAGAGTTTTGATTCCTATTAGTTAATTTGCCAGTTGTCCAAAGTTTGCAACTATAAAACAAATTTGCTAACCAGAGAGTAGAAATAAAACGCAATTTACGAAACAGCAGGAAAAGATATATCCCTATAAAATATCTTCAGAAATTTGAATTCTAAATTTACTGGAACAATGGTTAGCATTTTAAATGCAATGCATCTTTTACAAAATTCAATGAAATGTTACCAAAAAAACAAATAAACAGAAACTTAGAAAATTTAACATCGCACACAAAAGGTTACACAAAAATTCTGATTATATTTTATTTTATGGCAGAATTATTCATTTTTACATTTAATTTCTTTGAAATGTCAGTGTTTAAAATAAAAGTACTTTGAACATAAATTGACTGGATTATTGCCATTGTTTTTGGCAACTAATTAAGGAAAATAAAAATCAGCAGTCTATATTGGAAAAAGTTTTGAATAATTAAATTGATCTTTCCAACTGATTCTTGAAATTAATTAAAAACATTTTCAGTTTGAAGTCTGGACAGTTTTTGTACTTTAACCTTGGTAATTTGGATTCCCTTAAACACCAACAGAAAAACAAATCATCTCATAACATCAGGGGGTGATGCTGGATGAATTATAACAACTCATCCATTCAGCTCATTATTGTGTTTTGGCACTGTTTATGTAAATCGTTATCTTTTCACAAAAAGCCATCTGAGTGAGATCTAATTTGCAAAAAAAAGGCCACCTTTATTGATAATGTAACTTATGAGATATGCAATGTGATCTGAAAGCTTTATGCTTGTGCAAAATAAAACCTTAGTAATGTTTTCATTAAGAATTTATTTTAAAAAATGCTCCAAAAGGCAACTTAATCCAAATAGTACTCACACTATTGAATCTTCTTTTGATGGGTAATGAGACCCTCGCCAGCTTTTCTTCTTTCCCTTTCCCAATGATACATCCTGAATGACGATAACTTGCCCACGGCCCATACTGCTGATTTGATTACTTCTTTCAATTTAATTTTTTTAAGGTATTTCCCATTCTGTTCTTCTTCAAGATCTACCCTCCACACATCACCATTACCAAACATCAGACAGATGTGAAACTAAATGACTGCTCATCAAAGAAGTTTAAAAAATATTAGCAAAAATTAAAAGCAAATGTTGCAGTCCGTTAATACCAGTCTGAAAAGCTTTGCTTCAAAGCTGGCTTAGGTGAGAGAAAGTATTAAAAGTCTTAAGTTTCCAGTCAAGCTGCCTATATTTGATCCCATGAGTCTGATTTTGACTTCTCGTCCTTTCAATGTCCTTGTACATTAACATGACATTCAACAATTGTGGCGTTGTTAGGATGTTTATTAGCCAGCTTAATTAGAGGGATCCTGATTTCTTCAAAGGACTTGGCTATATTTTTTGTTATAAAGGCAGAAACCTGTTTTGTGTTTAGTTTATTTCCAAAGAGTTTAACTTCCACCTTAACTACGAACTAAAAGTTAAATTGATTTGAGAAAATCTAGCAGAGCCCAAGGGCTGATGTCCACTGGGACCACATAAAAGGAGATCATGTTAGAGGGCAATAATATCACAAAGCTGCATTGTTACAGACTCGTAATTGGTGGGATTGGAGCAGCTACATCTACAAGCATACCACAAGCAATCTGTCTGTATTGAGATCCCAGAGTAATCTGAATCAGCAGTTGAATGAAGCAATCAATCCCATGTGGTATTCACCAGGAATGAGGGTCGGAAGTGTGGCGTTTTGAAAATAAACTAGCAGCAGTGTATACCTGTATGTCCATCAATCCTCAGGTCTTAGTCTGAAAATCAGTCCAGATGAATTTTAAATGTCTGAATCCTACTGAATGGAGGAGATGCTAAAGTACTACATAGGTCCAATGCTTTTCTGCAACAGTGTTGGAGAACTAGAGTGAAGAGGCACTTGCAAATGGTCCTTGTTGTCTTCCAGGGTTCATCCAGTACATTTCTGGTTCTTTGTAATATGATGATCAGGACCATCCGATTTGCAGCAATGATATCAAGATGGAAGATAGGCAGAAGTAATGGATGTAGGACCTGCATCATTAACATTATTATATTCAAAATGAAAAAGATTTCTTGGATATATGGAGACAAATTTATATAGCTCCAACAGTTTGGGGTATAATTTAACAATCTGCACAACTTTGAATCAAACCCATTGTGGCACATTCCTAATTAGATAATTTAAATGCAGGAAGTCTTGGTGGAGTAGGTAGCATCGTTGCCTCTGAGTCAGAAACTCTGGGTTCCAATTCTGGGACTTGATGGGTAAGGAAGCTGCATTCAGAATTCCTGATCCGTGATGTTATGGAAGGAAAATTGGAGCCTCACCATCACAATTCCTCAATTGATTTGTATAGGTTTGATCAAAGTAAATTGTTTGAAGTTTGATTTAAAAACCAATCATCAAGTTAATGTACAACATGGTTCAATTGGTGGCACCCTCTTTCTCTGTATGTATGGGCCGTGGGAAGGGTATCTGCTGCCCTGACCTTGTCTGGCCTATGTGTGGCTGTACATCACAGCAATGTGGCTGACTCTCAAATTCCTTTGGAAATGGAGGATAGTTAGGAATGGTGAGAGGGACTAATACCCATACTAATAATTATGGAAGAAAATAAGTCATGTTAATAACTGCGTCCTGTGAAAAGTTATCAGAGACAAAGCCTACACAATGGGCCCAAGAAACATTTGCGCCCATTTTTGGGCATGAAATCATGGTAAATTTGGGCATCAGGCCTTTAACGCGATCTGCACCGAAATCCGAGCAGATTGAGCCTTTACCGACACCTGATTCGGGTGTGGATCCAGTCTGATGATTTAAATGCATTCGCATGTATTTAAATCAATTTAATGAAGCACGTGCCCAATTCTACCATCAAATCCCATTTTACCTTCTTCATACCATTTGGTCCATCCGCGCTTTTAGCAACCTGCTAAATAAAAACCTAAAGCTGATTTTGATTTTGCAGGGGAACCTCTAAAGCAGCTTCAGAGCCTGCAATGACTCTCTGACCCAGATCATCCTCTGGGAGAGGGGGTAGAGGGGGGGAGGAGGAGGGAGGTGGGTCAGAACATCCTCTGGTGAGGTTGGGAGGAGGGAGGCGAGTCTAATGGATCTCTGGTCGGGGGGCAGGGATGTCCGCTGCCCTCTGCGAGCGATTGGTGGGGAGGGAGGGGGGCAGGGGTTGCCGCACATCTACTCTGGAAGGAGGGATTCATTCCTCTGGTGGGGAGGAGGGGTCGCCCGCACAGTGGCAGCAGACCCCCCTGCCTCCCCCCCACCACCAGACAATGATCGGCCCTCTCACTCCGCCTCCCCCCCAGAGATACATCTGACCCACCTCCTCTTTCTGCCCCCCAACTTCCAGAGGATGATCTGTGTCAGCGAGCCGTTCCCGCTGCTTCTTTTTTCTTTCCTGACCCAGGCATACTTTTTAAAATTTTTTTTTGAACTGTGCATGTGCAGTTCAGAGTTCTGATTGTTCTAGCAGCGCTAAGCCCATGCGAATCAGACTGGAGCTGGCAAAAAGCGTATAGGCACGCTGCAAACAGGATTCCTGGCTCAGATCTGTATTATATCCTGATCTGGCTCTTAGATTCCAAACGGTAAAATTGGGCCTAATGAATCCAATTTTACCATTTTTATTCTAAGTGAATCTGGGCACAATTCAGATCCAGGTGCCCCCATACGCACTTAGCCTGAAAAAGAAATTGCAAGTCTGAATTGCACTGTGAGCAGGGTTTATTGTACTTGAAATGATTGGAGATCTGAACCACGCACGCGCAGTTAGAAAAAATTTAAAAATTGTGCTGCTGTCACATTGCTCCCGGGCTGCAAAAAGCAGATAAAGTGGCCCAGAAATGATGGACCCAACAGACATCGCCCAGCCCTATAACATAACTGAACCCCTTATCCACCCATTCCTCCCCCCACCACCCAGACCGATCACAACCCCCTGTCCCCTTTCTACCCCACTGGTCACCTGTAGAGTGGCAGCGGTTCCCCCACCCTCGCCAACCCCCACCCTCCCCCAAATCCATGTGGCCTCCCTCCTCACCCCAGCCAACCAAACAATGATCGGGTCTCCCTCCTCCCTCCCACCCTCCCCCAGCAGAGATACATCTGGCCATCCCCCCACTCCCCCTGATCTGACTCAGAGAGCCATTGGAAGCACTGAACTTGAAAGCTGGAGTGCCTGAAACAGATCTTTGTTGTGCATGTCTGTTTCATGCCAAATCTGGATGCGCAAATGTGGTGGTAAAGGGGGAAGTGCTGATAAAGTTGAACAGGCAGTTCATTAATTCAATTTCAATGCATGCAAATATATTTAAGTCGCTGTTGTGACTGTTTCAGGCACGTATCAGATGGCGGCCACTTTCAGGCCTTGGTAAAGTGGGTATCGGTGAGGAGGTGGGCTCAGCTGGCCTCACGTCTGACCTTACCACGTTTTCGCAATGGTAAAATTGGGTCCAATGTTTAACTGCAGGATAGTAAGCAACTGGTTCCAAATACCTGACCTTCAGATAAGGAAGAGAGAAAGATTCTGAGTGGAATTCTCCCGAAAACATTCTGAGTGTCGAGTTTGTGGAAAAATGAGTAATTCACAAATTGATATAGCTGCAACAGTTTAAGGTATAATTTAATAATCTGCACAACTTTGAATCAAACCCATTGTGGAATATTCCTAATTAGGTAATTTAAATGTAGAAAGTCTTGGTGGAGTGGGTAGCATTGTTCCCTCTGAGTCAGAAATTCTGGGTTCCAATTCCACTGCAGGGTTTGATGGCGAAGGAAGCTGTGTTCATCCACAGGCTGGTATTTTCAATGGGAGTTCACACTCGAATCTCCCACAATCTGTGCAATGCAGAGGCCACCAGCTGGAATCATTAGATTCCAGGGGGCAATAGGGGGGCCGGGAGGGTAAAGCCAGAGGGCCTCTGTGCACGCACAGTGACACCAAACTGTTAGCCTCCCATTTGCTGGTGAGCTCGATCGTTGGCCAGCCCAGGACACTCACAATGCTGCCACCCTCCCCATGCCCCCATAGCTCAATTGTGGCCCCTCCCCCAATCATTCTTGGGCCAGCCTTGACCCTCCACCCCTGGATTGCCTCAATCTCTGACACCCATCCATCCCACAGTGCAGACAATCCCACTCTCTTGCAGTGCAGGCAATCCCACAGACAGACAGACACTCCCCCCCGGCCTGGCAGACTAACCGCCTCCCCCTTCCCATCGTCACCAGCACGCCCTGATTACTGGCATCCCTCCTGCCCAGAGTGGCAGTAGGACCACCCACCCCTCCTAAGTCCTGCGCCATCAGGCCCTGTCCCTATGGTACACGCCCCTTGATAGTGTCGCAAGGAGCTTAAGCTGGCACTGCTCATGCCCAAGGAGTACCACCCTCTCTTCACCCAATCCTCTGGGTGGGACCCCCTTTCACACCTGCGGGGTCAGGCTTCCAGCTTCCTGAAAATGAGGAGCCAATTTAAACCCCGCTGGAGTGGGGTCAGAGAGGCTAGCAGGCCCAGAGAATTTAGTCCCGGGCCAGCTAATAGCATTTAAATGATACTTAAATTATTTAAATGCTAGCCTCACCTCCCGGCTGATTTCTGGCACGAAGCGGTGAACACTTGTGGGAACTCCACGAATTGTCCTCCCCATGGTCTATTGCACTAAAGAATGAGCAAAGCAGGAAGGGAGAATTGTCCCCGCTATCCTGGGAGAAGGCCTTTAAATCAAGCTTTGGACAAGGGAGTGATCCATGTTCTAATATCCAATCACAGTTGCAATACCTAAAAGATAAGGCAAACTATACTCAACTGAAGCAAGTAAAAGCTTTACATCAATTGAATATTAATTAAGCAAATAGAAAGTGATTGTGACTGGTTTTAAAAACTGCACTTTGTATGATGCAAACTTAATTAATACTGTGATTGAATGGAGATAACTCCTATTCTTTTTTTGGCATATAAGCTAATTACTTGTAACCGAAGCTGAGAATTGAATTTTTCACTCTGAGTGGCTTGAATAACTTCATTCACAGTCCTATAGAGACTTCTTTAATAAGTCATCTCAAACCACTCCATGACTTTGTCTGGCTATCTGAGGGGAATAATAGTTTTAAATACAACTAGAAAACCATCATAACAGCCCTGTAACAGATGGACAATAAATGCTGGCCCAGTCACTGACACTCACTTAGTTTTGCATGACTGCTGGGTCGATGTTTTGTTTAATTCATTGGAGGTGGGTGTCACTGGCTGGCTAGCATTTATAGTCTACCCCTTAGCTAGGCCATTTCAGAGTAAATCACATAAATCCTTGGTGCATTCGCAAGCTAATAACAGAATCTGTTGTGAAGAGCATGGAGGAGTCTGGATAAGCTTGGAACCCCATCCTTTCCAGTATGAAAGTGGTGGCCAGCTTCATTTAAGCACTTGTAAATCTGGCCATAATGCAGCCTTTTGTAGCTAAGATTTTGTTGCAGCGCAAACTGTACGTCCATTACAGGAAGAATAAAAAGCTAATTATCTAAATAGTGAAAGATTGCAGAGTTCTGAACTGCAGAGGGATCTGGGTGTCCAAGTGCATGAATCTCAGAAGGCTTGTACATGGGTAAGTAATTAAGAAAGCTAACAGAATGTCATCATTTATTGTGAGAGAAATTGATTACAAAAGTGGAGAGGTTACGCTGGCCTTGATGACTGTCAATATGGAGTTTTCACATTGTCCCTAAAGATAAAGTTTATTTATTAGTCACAAATAGGCTTACATTAACACTGCAGTGAAGCTACTGTGAAAATCCCCCGTGTCTGTCTAGTCTTCTTCCGACTGCTTCGGTTTCCTCACAAAGCCCAGAGATGTGGTTTGGCCACTATTGTCTGAAAACGTGGATAAGCCATGGTAAATAAATGGGGTAAACACAGTAAAAAGTCTCACAACACCAGACTTACGTTCAACCAGTTTATTTGATAGTAATCCCACAAGCTTCTGGAAACAGTGTTTCTTTGTCAGGTATGTGGAAGGTTCTGATCAGAGGAATGCACATAAAGATACACACGGTTTACAGAATACTGATTAGAGTGAAAGTCTTTGCAGCTAACCTGCTATTCAAGTCTTAAAGATGCAGACAATGTGAGTGGAGATAGCATTAGCACAGGTTAAAGAGATGTGTATTGTCTACAGACAGGACAGTAAGTGAGATTTTACAAGCCTAGGCAAGTCATGAGGGTTACAGATAATGCGACATGAAACCCCAGATCCCAGTTGAGGCTGTCCTCATATGTGCGGAACTTGGCTATTAGTCTCTGCTCAGCCACTCTGCGCTGTGATGTGTTGTGAAGGCTGCCTTAGAGAACATTTACCCGAAAATCAGAGACCAAATGCCTGTGACTGCTGAAGTGTTTGCCAACAGGGAGGGAACAGTTTTCCCTGATTGTCGAGCACTGTTCATTCATCCGTTGTCATAGCGTCTACACGGTTTCCCCAATGTACCAGGCTTCAGGATATCCTTTCCTGCATGTATTAGGAAGACAATGTTGGCTGAGTTGCAAGAGTATGTGCCATGTGCCTAGTGGATGGTGTTCTCACATGAGATGATGGCATCCATGTTGATGTCCTTGTTGAAATAGAAAGTGAGGAAGCATTGGAAGCTTTGATGGGTTTAAAAATGGACAAATCCCCAGGCCCAGATGAAATGCACCCCAGGCTGCTGTGGGACATGAGGCAGGAAATTGCAGGAGCTCTGAGGTCTATTTGAATATTTGGAGGCCAGTGTTCAGTGGTCCACAAGGATCAGTACTGGGTCCCTTATTGTTTTTATGTACATAAATGATACAGATAAGAATGTGGAGGGAATATAAGTAAGTTTGCATATGACACCAAGATTTGCAGCAGCAAAGAACAATGAAATGTGTTGTGGTAATATTACCAGACATGTAATTAGAGTCTGGACTAATGTTCCAGAGACATGAGTCTTGACTTTCTGGGTCTCCAAATGTTCCCGTTCCTGCAATGATACCTTTCAGTGCCCCACCCATGAATTCCTGTCCATAATTCAGATTCCACAATAGCAATTGATGGAATTTAAAACCAATTGATAAACTGGGATAACTTGAGAACCCTTTTTGGGTCTCAATTCCCAGGCTCCTTGACTTTCCAGAGTGCCTTTAAAGGATATATGCTGGTTCCTGGCAAAAGCATGGCGTTGGCATTCCATGCTTGTTCCATTGTGGAGACAGGCACTTCCTATTCTGCCACAATTCCCATCGAGTCAGGTCTGCTTTTTCAAACATTGTTGTTCATAATCCATCACTAGCAGCAGAAGAGGCAAAGTGGTCCTGGGTGACCTCACATTGACTCTGGACTCCATGAAGTCTCATACAATTAGGTCATACACGGGCAAAAGAAACCTTCTGCTAATTAATACTTACTGCTTTTCCTCAGAGATTAATTAGT
The DNA here is from genome assembly GCA_024679065.1 of Sphyrna mokarran. Lineage (NCBI taxonomy): Eukaryota > Metazoa > Chordata > Chondrichthyes > Carcharhiniformes > Carcharhinidae > Sphyrna > Sphyrna mokarran. Next base: position 69,352,482 of record JAGIQG010000016.1, read on the forward strand.
ATTCTGCCATTCTTGAAGAATTGAGCGTAGCAAGTCACAGGATGTACTCTGGAAGGGAAACTTTAAGGTTCATCACCAAGAGTGGATCAGAAGTGCAGCACAGTAGCACAGTGGTTAGCACTGCTGCTTCACAGCTCCAGGGAGCTGGGTTCTATTCCCGACTCAGGTCACTGTCTGTGTGGAGTTTGCACATTCTCCTCGTGTCTCTGTGGGTTTCCTCCGGGTGCTCCAGTTTCCTCCTACAGCCCAAAGATGTGCAGGTTAGGTTGATTGGCCATGCTAAAAAAAATTGCACCTTAGTATACTGAGGTGCGTAGGTTAGAGGAATTAGCAGGTAAAATATGTAGGGATCTGGAAGTAGGACTTGGTAGGATTGTGGGTAGTGCAGACTTGACAAGCCAAAGGGCTTCTTTCTGCACTGTATGATTTAATGACCAGACTGGATGAGTCCAGAGGATGTATCCGCCAGACTGGAACTGGGATAGGTTGTGAGAGAATCAACAGAAGGGAAAAACCTATTTGCCCTTGCTCTTATCAATCTACTTGTCACAGATGCATTGGTTCATGGAAGTATTGGTAGGAGTAACAACCTGACATGATCTTGTGGAGACAAAGTCCTATCATCACACTGAATGTACTCGCCACTCTGTTATGCAAAACTCAGGTCATTCTAAATGAGGCAGATTCAGAACAGTTTTAACAACTCAAACTAAACATCCTTGAGACACCGCAGGCCACCAGCAGCAGCAGAATTGTATTCCACCACAATCAATAATTCCCTGGCATGACCTATCCTTCACGTCAGCATTTGCATCTGACAATGGGATCAATCATAGTTCAATGTGTGTATGGAAGAGCATGTCAGAAGATCACCAAGTGCATTTAAAACTGATGTACCAGCCTACTGAAGGTACAACACAGAATGCATTCTGAACGCAAAAGTAACTCACTAAAGACATTACTAAGTGCTTTCATAACCTCATAATAGAACAAAGCTTTCCAGTCCCTGTCACATCCAGTTGCAATAAGGACTAATTGTGCTTTCCCTAAAATATTTATGGGATCTATTTTTGGCTTTAAGAATGTTTGAAAGTGTTTTTTAAGATTTTGAATTAACAGATCAATTGTGATTTTCTTGATGAATGAGAGATACTGGTCCAGGTGACCTGGTAATCCTAACTGGGAGTTAAGATATGGATGCTATATGGCTAGAGGCAAAGAAGCCAAAAAAAACATAGAACCATACAGTGCAGAAAAGGGGTCTATTCAGTCCATCAGGTCTGCACTGACTCTCCCAAAGAACAGCTCACCATAACCCCACGCATTTACTGTAGCTAATCCACCTATCCTTGAAGCTCTCGATCCTTTCTATTTCATTCCCATTGGTGTAGACAGGGGCATGTTCTCCTTTCTGAAGTCGATGACAATCTCCTTTGTTTTGTTGACATTGAGGGAGAGATTATTGTTGCCACACCAGGACATTGTACAGAACTTTGGTTAGGCCACAGCTGGAGTACTGATTGTAGTCCTGGTTGCCTGACTATAGGAAGGATGTGATAGAACCAGAGGGGATACAGACGAGATTCACCCGGATGTTACCTGGGATGGAGCATTTGAACTATATAGAGAGATAGGCTTAGACTGTTTTCTTTAGCGTACAGAAGGCTGAGGGGGAATGTGATTGAGGTGTATAAGATTGAGGCATATGGACAGGGTGAATGTGTAGCAGCAGTTCCTCTTGATGGAGGTGTCAATCTTGAAGGGGCATAGTTTTAGGATAAGGGGCAGGAGAGTCAGAGAGGATTTGAGAAACAAAAATCACTTGGGGGGGGGGCAGGGTGCTGAGAACCTGGAATATACTGCATGGGACTGTAGGGGAGGCTGGAAACCTTACAACCTTGTAAAAGTATTTGGATGACTGTGTTAGTGCAAGTGGGTGAAACGATCACTATGGACCCAGGATGCAGTTCAATAATGGTGCTGCTTTATTTTCTTTTACATCGATGGAGGTGCAGTCAGGACATATAATCGAACTGTCCCGAAAGCGCACTAAAGACCCGCCAAAATGGGCTACAGTTATACCCAAACTTCGATGTAATATGCAATTCAAATGTCAATGCTTTATTTACAGTATTTAATTTTGGCCATCCTGTCTTGATGTTTTTAAGTGTGTGGGTGATTGTTTTAAGTGTGTGTTAATTGTTTTTGTCTGATTCGTTATCAATGGTTTGGAATCTCTGGGGCTTGAACAATAGGTGTGCAATTATCCTCAGCAAGTTTGAGGGACCAGGGATGCTTCCTTAACTATGCTAATCTGAAGGTGTCTCCATAGGTCGTTTGACTGGTTTAGAAGTGCTGATTTACTAGGATGGGGAGGTATACTTTATAATTTAGCTCCTGGGGGTGCCTTCCCGACCAGCTTCCCCGTGTGCTAGCCCTCATTTGCATTAAAAGCATGCTCCTGCCTGCTAGCCTATGTCTGTGATTTTGTGATTTTTAGTGGAGGGACTCTGAGTGTTCCATATTGTGTGCCCAATTTCATAAAACTTGTTGTCCGATAACAAGTGCTTGAAACATCATAACATTCAAGGACATGGGACAAGTGGTGGAAAATAGGATTAGTATGACATTAGTGATTATTGTGAGTGTAGCCTTGACCTCTTGCTGCGCTTCTCGACTCTATGACTGCAAGCTTCTAACCACGTTGTTTTAGCATCTAGTCAATAATGTGGAAAATCATCCAAATATGCTCTGTCCTCAAAAAGCAGGAGAAATCCAGTCAAGCCAATTATTGATCTCAAGTCATATCAAATTGATGGATAATGTAATTGACAATTCAAGCAACAGGTACTGATTTAGCAATGGTCACCAATGTCTGTTGGATTCTGCCAGGGCCATTTATTTACAGATCTCATCTCAACGTTGGTCCAAATATGGACAAAAGAACTGAACTTCAGAACTGAAGTGAGAGTTAAGTGAGAGTATCCAGTGAAGTGAGAGTGACTTGACATCAAGGCAGCATTTGATCAAGTATGGTATTAATTAACCTGTACAAAATAGAGGGAAATCCTGCATTGGCCAATGTTTGTTTCTTAATTAATATTATTAAAATGGGCTATCTAGTTCTTATCCCTCTTTTGTTGGTTTCTGAGCTTGCTATGTATAATTTGGTTCCTGGGTTTTCTACTTTACAATAGTGACTACACTTCAAAAGTACTTTGCTGGCTTAAAGCACTTTGGAACATCCTGAAGTTCATTACAGATGCAATATAAAAACGATATATTTCATTCGATAGGCACAATAAATGATTGTCAATTGCAATACAATCATTATAAAGGGATCATATGGTTAAGGCATTTTGTAACTTGGTAAAAATGTCATAAGTATACATCAATAACAGCCAGCATATTATTAGATATTGTAATAGACATTAGATAAATCAAAGACGTGCTGGTTAGGTGGATTGGCCATGCTAACTTGCCCCTTAGTGTCAGGGGGATTAGCTAGAACATAGAACATAGAACATTACAGCGCAGAACAGGCCCTTCGGCCTTCGATGTTGCGCCGACCAATTAGGAACAAGCAGTGACCCTCTAACCTAAACCATTCCCTTTTCATCCATAAACTTATCTACTAACCTCTTAAACGCCACCAAACTTGGCGCATCTACAACGGACGCAGGCAAGGCATTCCATACCCTTACCACCCTCTGGGTAAAGAACCTACCTCTGACATCTGTCCTAAAACCACCACCCCTTAATTTAAAGCTATGTCCCTCGTGCTAGCTTTCTCCATCCTAGGAAAAAGGCTATCACTGTCCACCCTATCTAAACCTCTAATCATCTTATATGTTTCAATAAGGTCTCCTCTTAGCCGCATTCTTTCTAATGAAAACAACCTCAAATCTCTCAGCCTCTCTTCATAAGACCTGCCTTCCATACCAGGCAACATCCTGGTAAACCTCCTCTGTACCCTCTCCAATGCCTCCATATCTTTCTTATAATGCGGGGACCAGAACTGTACACAATACTCCAAGTGCGGCCGCGCTATAGTTTTGTACAGTTGCAACATGATGTTGCGGCTCCGAAATTCAATCTCCCTACCAATAAAAGCTAAGACTCTGTATGCCTTCTTAACAACCTTATCGACTTGATTGCCAACTTTCAGGGATCTATGCACACATACACCAAGATCCCTCTGTTCATCAACACTATTAAGAGTCCTAGGGTAAATAATAAGTTTATGGGATAGGGCCTGGGTGGCAGTGTGGTCAGTGCAGACTCGATGGGTCTTTTAGGAGCTGATACAACTGCAGGCCACTCTGAGTTTTCAAGATAATTTGAAATCAGCATTCAACCCAGGGAACTGGATTCCATTATCATGTGAGCATTGGGCTGTGCTGTGTTAAAATTGTGAAATTTTTTTTGTTGTCTATGGGTTTTGATTTTAATTGGAACACTCAGAGATATTCATTAAAGGTTACACGTTATAGTGGTTGTTTGGTTTCTTGTTTGTAATTGATAAAAGTTCTTATTAATTTTATTACCATACATGTTAGTTATATTCTTAAATAAACTTTGCTGATAAAAGCTCCCTAGTGGGTCACTTGAATCATACCCGTGGTTAAAAATCTCATGCTTATCTTAGTTAAATTCAAGATGCAAAACTTATGATTCAGGCGGACTTCAGAAAACACTTTGGAGTTTCTGATCTGAACCATAACAATACCCTCACTCTAGCTGCAGTCTTTCTGCCATTGGCTTGCACATGCTCATTGGTCATGTTGAGCAGATGGTTCGATATAACTTGAACATTTAGGGAGCGAAACCTTTTGCAGTTACTGAAGGGCACCCGCTGATTCTATGTGGCCCGTAGAGTGACATGCAGGCCATTATAATCCCCTGCACCTGAGGCATACTGGCGATGATGGCAAAGTCTGCAGGCCAGGCATCTTGTTTGGCCTGGCCCGTGATGTTGGGCACTTCCAGCTGGAGCGGATATCCACCTCCCTCATGAAATTCCAGGTCCACGAGGACACAGCACAAGTGTTGCATCTTCTTGTTGCTCAGGCAGAGTCTTCAGCAGCACATGGTATCCAGCAGATCATTATAGGACATATGAGTCCTGTACAATCAAAGTCTTCATTTCCGCCATCTTCCGTCTCCCTCCTTGGGCCAATGGGTGGCCAGGTCCTGACTCTGACCAACAGGCCCTGTTGTTCTGGTGCAGCCCAGCAGCCTGGGTTAGCCTTGCTGCAGGCAGTGATATGATATTTGTGAGTTGCCACAGCAACAAAGGCAATTTCTGCCAGATCTGTTGGCTCAATCCCAACAGTCAGAGTTCTTCCAGGGCCCTCAATCCTTTCCAACACCCCATGTCTCCGTGGGTCCAAATGTTGACAATCCAACACTATCCCCGTGTGATGCGCTACATAAGCTGCCAACCATTGTGATATCATCGCTTTAGCGGCCATGGGCACTGTCCATGCCCCCTCGTGGTCGCCAATGGTGTTGTACATGGCTGCTCCCTCCGTTCACATGGTGTGGCACAATGCCTTCAGCAGCCCCAGTATAGTTGCATAGTTATTGGTGGAATGCACAAAGCTGGCCCTTCGGATGGTGCCTTCCCCCACATACAAACAGCTGATATCACAAGCATTAGCAGCAGCTTGAGGCAGACTGAGCTCAGTGCTCACATGGAGCTGTGAGTGGCTATGAGAAGGTCTTCATTGAAGAAACCATGAAGCAGAAATCTGTGTGCATTCGCCTGGACATATGATGCAAACTAGCTTCCAGAAATGATATACAGTTCAGACAGGTGATAGGAAAGCATTCTCTTGGCTTTCATGAGATGGGTCCCCATTGTAGGGAGAACTGCAGAGTTCATGCAGCATAAAAAGCTGTGTTATTACTATCAAACATCCTTGACTGGGGCAACATCTACCAGACCTGGTGCTTGTAACTGTTAGTGGAGCTTGGAATGGGATGTCTGCAATAATAAACAGTCTTTCCAGCAGAATGTGGCTATTTGAGGGCAATTCCACATCTGGCATGTGGAAGGCTTTTAAAGGCAGTTGATTGAAGTGCAGGACAAACATGTCCCCACAAAAATGAATAGAAATGGCAGCATTCAAGAACCATGGACAACAAGGGAAATTATAAGCTCACACCAAGGACTTCTAACTTCCCAGAAAGAGGCAAGCTTTCTCTCCTTTTCAGATTTGGATCAATGTGACTCACTCTGCACTTTTGTAACAATGTTCTCTTCAAATTCCTCACTGCAAACAGAATTGCTTTGCATATCCTCATCACCAATATAATAACTGTAATCATTTTGGCCACCAGCTAGTATAACAATCTATAACGGTTTATTTACAAACACATACGTACATAGAGTACTTTCACAATGTTCTCACTTCCAGCGCCAGGATTCACTCTGGCTGAGAAATGGGTGTTCAGGTCACATGATTGTACCAATGGCCCCTTAAAGGAGCCAACTTCTTCAAAAAGGCTTCCTCTCCAAGAAGCTACAAGAAACCTTGATGGGGTTTGCTTAAAGTTTCTTTATTAGTATCACAAGTAGGCATACATTAATACCACAATGAAGTTACTGTGAAAAACCCCTCAATGTCAACTCTGTTCGGGAACACTGAGGGAGAACTTAGCACGGATAAAGCACCTAACCAACACTTTCAGACTATGGGAGGAAACCAGAGCACCCAGAGAAAATCCACACAAACACAGGGAGAATGTGTAAACTCCACACAGACAGTGAGGCAAGCCAGGAATCAAACCTGGGTTCCTGGTGCTGTGAGGCAGCTGTGTTAACCATTGGGCCATCGTGCTGCCCTGATTGGCAGCCCCCTGGTGGAACAGGAATGTTATGGCATGAAATCCAATTCTTTAATTGTCACTTTCTCGAACAAGTGTGTGGCAATGCTGAATACGGGCAATTGGCTATACTTTTCAGCCAGCTTGTTGTTACAATCTGAAATATGCTTTCTAAAAGATTATTAGAGGGAATGGAATAAATATCTGAAAAGGAAGTAAATGCGATAGTGTAAAAGAAGTGAAAGTGCAATTGAGTAGATAGCCCTTTCAAAGAGCCATCACATTCATGATGGACCAAATAGCCTCCTTGTAAGCAGCATCATTGTATGACCTGGCTGAAACAGGTGGGTCTAATTAACATTGAAATGCCAGTCCCAAAGTGGGCCTCATGCAGTGAAATTGTTGGTTGACTTGTGTCTAATTCTGTCCCTTGGGAGGATGTGTGTATGGTGTCTGTTTTCTTTCATGAACCCTGTGATGCCTCCATTAGAAAATCACTCCAGGCTGGGCTATTAAGGGAATAGCCAAAGGCATTAAATCATTATTCCTCAGCTTGAACCTGTGTGGGGCGGTGGCGGAGGGTGGGCGGGGGGGCGGGGAGAAGGAAAGATAGGTTTGTTATTTAAAGTCTCAAGAAGAAGTCAAATGAGCCACTTTTATTTTGAGCTAAATGGAAAAAGAAAGCCAATTGCTAGATATCAGCAACAGTGCGGGGTAGAACAGATTAAAGTTTAATTCACCAGAGGAATGGATCCATTTGAAAGGCTAACAATCTATTATTCTTTCTCATAAATGCTGACTGACCTGTTGCTCCTCGATCTTCACCTAATCTATTTATACTTTCTTTTTTGTTTCTTCATTTAGTGAAACAACAGAAATGGTTTAACTCGCATTACAACATGTCATCCTGCTACTTATTCACCATGATAGAAGAAATGTTGAATTCTATATGTAACCTCTTGTTTTCCCCATATTCCCATCATGAACAGTTATTGCAAGCAGTTTCTATGAGGGTAGGGCCTTTTGAAAAGGCAGCTGCACTGTAATTGTTATTGATATATTTGTAGATGACAGAAAATGGCTTAATTTCACATCTGCAGTTTCCTAATTCGGCGTAATTTTCTTTTTTGCATTTGATTTAAACTGTGGCTTGAGGCCAAACTGCCTGTGACCACTCATTAAACCTCTGGTTTTTCTCCTTGTTTATTCATGCTTGGGCTGTGAGTATAACTGCCAAAGTCAGCAATTATCAGGTACTCCTGTTGGTGCTCATAAGCTGGTGATGAGACTTCTTCTTAGGAAGTCATAGGAACAGGAGTAGGAACAGCCCCTCAAGCCTGTTTCACCATGAAATCATGGTTAAGATCATGGCCCAGCTCCATGGGTTGGGGAAGAGGGATTACTATATCTTCCACCTATACCAATCCAATCTTTGGAAGCAAGGAAATTAAATCTCAATAATTTTCAGTGGGAACCCTATTCTGGGACTCCTGGTGGCTTTATGGTGGAAATCTAACTGCAACACCTGTCCATTAGGGTGGATATCTTACTTCCTAGAACTGCCGACCAATGTGAGGTTGTAAGCCCTCTATTACCAAGCATAGTGACTGCAGCGCTAATACACTTGGGCCTTCATCAGGATTAATTGTTGGATCCCTGGAGAAAGGTAAACAATGGAGGGATAGGGGGATGTGTGGATGGGGGTTGCACGTCTTTCAATATTTAAAATTAATAATTGATCTAGCATTAACTGTTGAAGCAGAAAGGAGTTCCAAACTTCTACTATATTTTGTGTGTAAAACAGATTTTCTGAAATCGTGGCTCTAATTTTTAGACAATGTTCTCTAGTCTTAGTTTCAACAACCAATGGAAATAGATCTCTACATCTGCTCTCATTTGAAAGCTTCAGTCCAATAACACCTTAACTTTCTAAATTCCATGATTATTGTTTTGCAATTTAATCCCTGGAATCCTGGCATCATTCTCGTAAATCTACGCTGCACTCCATCTACATCCGATACATTATTCCTAAGGTGAATTGTGCAGAAGTGCTCACAGTACTGCAGATGTAATCTAACCAGGGCTTTGTCCCATTGGAGCATAACTTCTACCTCCTTTATTCTACTCCTCTGGATATAAAAGCCAATATTCCATTTGCCTTTTTACTAATTTTCTTGTTCATGATATTTTAATTCTATGAAACCAATCTTACCATTCCGTCTGCCACAGGAGGTGAAGTTCTATCCTTAGCTGAAGTTGATAACCTCACATTTGCTTACACAAAAATTAATTTGTTTTAAAGTTTATTTGTCAGTGTCACAAGTAGGCTTACATTAACACCACACAAAGTTACTGTGAAAATCCCTTTGTCGCCCTACTCCAGCACCTGTTTAGGTACTCTGAGGGAGAATTTAGCATAGCCAATGCACATCAGCAGCACATTTTTTGGACTGTGGGAGGAAAGCGACACAGGCTTGAGGAGAACGTGCAAACTTCACTCAGACAGTGACCCAAGCTGGGAATTGAACCCAAGTCCCTGGCACTATGAGGCAGCAGTGCTAACCACAATGCCATTGTGCTGCCCATTTGTGATAGTTTTATCAAATCATTTAATCTTTTAATGTAATTTCATAATGTAATGTTTCCATTTAGATTTGATATGATGCCTCCTATCTATGTATTATCATCAAACCTGAATATCAAGTTTTCTATCCTATCATCTAAGTTATTAATGAGTGTGGTAAAAGGTTGAGACCTAGCCCAGATCCTTACTGGACAATGCTAGTCACATCCTATCTGTAATGTCCTAACTATGAAGACCCACAATTCTTTTCCTTCTTAGGATGTTGCCTTGATGTTCTCTGAAAAATCCCCCACCCTGATGAATCTGTACTCCTCCATGTTGAATACGACTTGCGGGTGGCAAGCATGTAGAATGTACTCTAGGTGGGATATCAATGGCGGTTTGATAGTACTACCACAACTAGAGCTGGTTGGGTCCTAAAGTACCTACTGGCTAGTCTGGGACTGCAGCAGGTGATGGGGGAAAAATATATTTGATGTCATCCTCATCGACTTGCCTCCCCCAGATGCATTTGTAGGAGTAACCATTACACAGTCCTTGTGTAGACAAGGACAAATTCCTTTCTTCCTATTGAGGCTACTCTCCATCATGTTATGTAGTACAACTACCATGCTAAATGGGATAGGTTTTGAACAGATCTAGCAACTCAAGACTGGGCATTAATGAGCTGCTGTAGGCCATCAGCAGCAGCAGTATTGTACTCAACCACAAACCATCATTGATGTATTTATCGAGGCATTTTAGAAAATGGATCTCAGACCAAACATCTAGAAAATAAAGGTCCTCTACCAGCTGCTCCTGCCACACAAAATTGCCTTCCGATCATAAAGAGCCCCTGCACAATGTGGATCATTTCCCATGCCTTGGGAGCCTCCTTTCGGCATAACAGACATTGATGATGAAATCCAGCATTGATTCCAGTGCAATCTTTGGATGTCTGAGGAATAGTGATTGAAAACTGAAACCTCAATTCCAGCATCAAGTTCATCTGCAGAGCAGCTGTAGTCCCCACCCTCCTATATGCATCAGAAACATGGACAATGTACTGCAAGCCTCACTGGGAAAATATCACCAACATTGTTTCTACAAAATCCTGCAAATTCACTGGCAGATAGGCTTACCAATGTGAGCTCCCAGGCCAGTATCACCAATATTGAAGCACTGGTCATGCTCAGCCAGCTGTGATGGGCTGGCCACATTGTCTGAATGCCCAATAAGTACTCTACTCCGAGCTCCACAATGCAAGCAGTCACTAGGAAGGCTAAGGAAACACCACAAGGACACTCTGAAAACCTCCCTAAATAAATGCAACATACCCATTGAAACATGAGAATAGCTTGCCTTAGAACACACAAACTGGAGAAGAAGCATCCGGAGGTCACCTGACGAAGGGGCACTGCTCCGAAAGCTAGTGGCATTTGTACCAAATAAACCTGTTGTACTTTAACTTGGTATTGTGAGACTTCTTATTGGAAATTTAAAATCCAGCAAAGTGTTTAAATCAGAAAGGGAAAATAAAATATGAGAGTAAGTTTGCTGAAAACATAAAAACTGATTGCAGAAGCTTGTATAGAAATGTGAAGAAAAAAAAACTGGTGAAGACAAATATTAATTAGAATCAGACAAATTCATAACAGGCAACAAAGAGATGGCAGACCACTAAGGAAGGCACAAATAACCTTCCAGAAATACAAGGGGACAGAGGGTCAAGCATGAAAACGAAACTGAGGGAAATCCTTATTAGTCAGGAAATTGTATTGTATTAGGGAAACTGCTGGGATTAAAAGTTGATAAATCTTCAGGGCCTGATGCTCTGCATCCCAGCGTACCTAAGGAAGTGACTCTAGGAATAGTGGACACATTGGTGATCATCTTTTAGCATTCTACTCTGGAAGAGTTGCAGTGGATTGGATGGTAGCTAATGTAACCCCACTTTTTTAAAAAAGGGAGAGAAAACTGGGAGTACTAGATCGGTTAGCCTGACATTGGTGGTGGGAAAATGCTGGAGTCAATTATTAAGGATATAATAATTGAGCATTTGGAAAGCAGTAACAGGATCGGTCCAAGTCAGCATGGATTTGTGAAAGGGAAATCGTGTTTGACAAATCTTCTGGAATTTTCTGTGGATGTGACCAGTAGAATGGCTAAGGGTGAACCAGTGGATGTTGTGAATCTGGACTTCCAAAAGGCTTTTGACAAGATCCCACACCAGAGATTAGTGAGCAAAATTAAAGCTAATGGGACTGGGGATAATGTATTGAGGCCATCAAAGAATGGGAATAAATGGCTCCTTTCAGATGGTGGCAGGCAGTGATTATGGAGTACCACAGGGTTCGGTGCTGGGACCCCAATTATTCACAATATACATTGATGATTTGGACGACGGAATTGAATGCAGTATCTCCAAATTGGCAGATGATACTAAACTGGGTGGCAATGTCTTTTGTGAGGAGGATGCTAAGAGGCTGCAGGGTAACTTGCACAGGCTTAATGAGCAAATACTTGGCAAATGCAATATAATGTGGATAAATGAGAGGTTATCTACTTTGGTGGCAAAAAGAGGAAGGAAGATTACTATGTCAATAGTGCCAGTTTAGGAATAGAGGAAGTGCAATGTGACCTGGGTGACACGGTGGAATAGTTGTTGAAGGTTGGCATTTTTTGGACTTCATAGCAGGAGAATTTGAGTATAGGAATAAGGATGTCTTGCTGTAGTTATACAGAGCCTTGGTGAGGCCACACCTTGTGTATTGTGTGTAGATTTGGTCTCAGTCTGAGGAAGGACATTCTTGATATTGAGTGAGTCCAGCAAAGGATCTTCAGACTAACTCCTGGCATGGCAGGACAGACATATGAAGAGAGACTGGATTGAATGAACTTGTATTCACTGGAATTTAGAAGAATGAGGAGGAATCTCATAGAAATATATAAAGTCCTGATGGAACTGAACAGGCTAGATGTGAAAAGAATGTTTCTGATGTTGAGGAAAGTGCAGAACAAGGGGTTACAGTTGAAGAATAAGGGATAAGCCATTCAGGACTGAGATGAGGAAGAACTTTTTCACTCAGAGTTGTGAAAGGTTTAAACTAGTTTGGCGTGGGCTTGTCGGAGGGAGGCGGGAGTGGTACCCACAGCAGTCAGGTGACAGAAGAGCAGATTGAGGACAGCACAAAAATTAAAGAGAGCACATTATATAGTCAAGGTAATATCAGTAATCCTAATACTAGACAGATCGGGCAAAAGCAGGGCAGAGAACAAGGGAAGTCCAGATTAAACTGCACTTATTTCAACACAAGAGGTCCAATGGGAAAGATGGATGAACTCAGGACATGGATGGGTATATGTGACTAGGATATTATAACAATTACTGAAACATGGCTAAGGGAGGAACAGGACTCCAGCTCAATTTTCCAGGATACAGATGCTATTTGAAAGGTAGAACAGGAGGTAAGAGAGGAGGGATGATGGAGGGAAGGTCATTGATGAAGCAGTTGAAAATGGTTGGATCTTGAACACTATCCTGGAGGACTCCTGCAGAAACATCCTGCAGCTGAGATGACTGAGGCCTCATAACCATAATCATCTTCCTATGTGCCGGGTAGGACTCTAACCAGTGGAGAGTTTGTTCCCGATACCTATTGATTCCAGTTTTGTTAGGGCTCCTTGATGCCACACTTGATCGAATGTGGCCTAGATGTCAGGGGCTGTCACTGCCATCTTACTTCTGGAATTCAGCTCTTTTGTCTGTGTTTTAAGCAAGGCTGGAAATGGTCAGGAGCTGAGTGACCTTGGCAAAACCCAAACTGGGCATGAATGAGCATGTTATTGATGAGTTGGTTCTGCTTGATGATCTTTTCCATCACTTTATTGATGATCAAGAGTAGCCTGAAGGGGCAGTAATTGGCCTGGTTGGATTTGTCCTACTTTTTGTGTACATAAAATATTAGGGCAATTTTCCACATTATCTGGTAGATGCCGTTGTTCTAATTGTATTGGAAGAGCTTGGCTAGGGGAATAGCAAGTTTTGGAGTATACATGTTAAGTACTATTGCCGAAATGTTGTCAGGGCCCATTGTCTTTACAATATCCAATGCCTCCAACTATTTCTTGATATATGTACGTTTAACCTGGACCATTTGATGGGCAACACAACAGCTCAGTGACTATCGCTGTGCTGTGCAGATACATGGATTTGGGCCTGTATCTGTGGGAGTTTGCGCATTCTCCCCGTGCTTGCGTGGGTTTTCTCCGGGTGCTCCAGTTTCCTCCCACATCCCAAAGATGTGCTCTTAGGCTAATTGGCAAAACAACTTCTCCCTAAATTGTCTCAAATTTGGTTTTTAATCCACAGGTCTATAAACATGGACAGGGATCACGGGTAGAGGTAGGAACATCGGGGTGGCAGCGCGGGTTCGTTGGGTCGAAGGGCCTGTTTCCCGTGCTGTTTTGTTCTTTATTCTTTGTTCTTTGTATCACAATGAATGAATCAAATTTGCTGGAGACTGGCATCTGAGATGTTGAGGAACATAAGAAGAGGCTGAAATGGGTCATCTACTTGGCATTTCTGGCTGAAGGTTGTTGCAAATACTTCAACCTTATCTTTTGCACTGATGTGCTGGGCTCCTTCATCATTGAGGATGGGGATATTTGTGGAGCCTCCTTCTCCAGTGACTGGATTGCAGAACTTAGATCTGATTCATTGGTGTGGGATTGCTTAATTGAGTGACAGGAGAAGTTTGAAGGAGAGAAAGAATATCAGGGGTAAATCTTTCATTTGATGCTTGGACTTAGAAGTTTGGCTGGATGTGTCGCGTAAAGGTGGATTTGGGCTGTTTGTTGGTAAATCTGCATGTGTGTACAATTAATAATTAATTACTGTACTAATCCTGATAATACTGAGAGTTGAGAAGTACTTATAGTTCCAAATTGTTAATTTCATCCTGCTCACCTGTCACATTTTACAATAACATCAGGGAAAGGCAATGATAATCCATAATTTCAATACTGTTCTTTTAAATCTCAGAAACTGGAGATGAAAGGACAGACTGTAGTGCTTATTCTTTCACAGATTTATTAAGTTAGTTAAATGTTTATTTAGAAATTTTTAGAAGTAATTATTTTTCCATTGAATTTGAAGAAAACAATTAAGGAAAGCTTTATCCCTTGCCATATTAAACTGAAAAATGCAGCTAGCATGAAATGACTGGGTTCAAGCATTTGAGATTATATCTGTAATTCTATTGTGTAATCCAGGGATTTACATAACAAATTGCAACCGTGAACTTCAAGTTTCAGTCAATTTTCGGAGTTATAGCCCACAGGCCCGGAAGCCAAATAGGGTCAATAATAGGGTAGACTTTCAGATCTCAGAGAAGTTGAATCCAACATGTTTAGGTGGAAGTTTAACTAGGAGTGCAGTAAGCCAATTGCATGCAATGGTCAATTTCTTAATTACTGAAATCTCCCTGCATAACTTAGGCCTCAAATTGAGTTAGTCTTATAGCTTTTTGACAATTTTACAACCGCTATTGGCTTTATTCTTTAATTTATCATGTTTCTGTCATGCTAAATCCAATATTTTGGTTCAACGTATTTTAGCAAAGTGCTAACTAAACTCAGGTAGGCACTTACTATTACAACACTGACTATAAAACTGTAAAGACACAGATGGGTTGTAGATTGATGTTTAATGACTGGTCCAGGCATAAAAAAAACTGTGGTTACAATAAGGCACCAAGGCTGGATGGGATATATCAAAGGTAACCTTTTCATTCTTTTCTCTTTGCTGTTAAAGTAGCCAACCACTTTAGACCACACCAGTAAAAAACAGAACTGCTGACAAAGGTGGTTTTCCTGTAGAAACAATTGGAAGAAAGAATTCAGACCTGGACCTTGAATCAAGGACTGATTTTTAGGAGACCATTCTCCACCCACTGATTGAAGTGTTGTAAATCTGAACTGTTGGAAATGGGTTTTAGTCTTTGCCAAGAGTGTACATCCAGACAGGTACTTTATCTTCTTTATTTGACCGTAACCTCTACAGCACTTGAAGAGTCGGAGGTGATAAAAGAAAAAATCTTTTAGCCAGCACATCAACAGTAATACGAGTTGATTAACACAATTGCTGGGCTCAAAGTCTCCGAGAAAAACAGCAGGGTAGAAAAATAAGAGAGCAGACTGTGTAAAAGTACACAAAGATGGCTGGACTTGCGGATAGTGAGGAGCATTGTCAGGCGATGAAGCAGGACATAGATAGGCTGGTAGCTTGGGCAGACAGATGGCAGATGGAATTCAATCCTGATAAATGTGAGGTGATGCATTTCGGGAGAAAGAATGTAGGAGGGAGGTATATGATAAAGGGTAGACCTATTAAGAGTATAGAAACGCAGAGGGACCTGGGGTGCAGGTGAACAAGTCTCTGAAGGTGGCAGAGCAAGTGGAGAAGGTTGTGAAGAAAGCATATAGTATGTTAGCCTTTATAGGTAGGGGTATAGAGTACAAGAGCTGGCCTTTAATGTTGCAGTTGTATAAAACGTTGGTTAGACCTCATTTGGAATACTGCGTCCAGTTCTGGTCGCCTTACTACCGGAAGGACGTGGAGACTCCGGAGAGAGTGCAGAGGAGGTTTACCAGGATGCTGCCTGGTATGGAAGGTCTGAGTTACGAGGAGAGATTAGGCAAACTGGGACTGTTTTCCTTAGAAAGACGTAGACTTAGAGGAGATCTGATAGAGGTGTACAAGATTTTGAAGGGATAGATAGAGTAAACAGGGCTAAGCTTTTTCCTAGGATGGACTCGAATAGCACGAGGGGTCACGGGCTTAGGGTGAGGGTGGTAAGGTATAATTTGGATGCTAGAGGGAGTTTTTTCACACAGAGGGTGGTGGGGGTATGGAACGCGCTGCCAAGTAAAGTGGTGGAGGCAGGTACTCTGGAGTTATTTAAGAAATACTTAGATGGGCACATGAACAGAATGGGAATGGAGGGGTATAGAAAACTGATTTAAAATAGGATCATGAGCCTTGGGAGTCCCTGGGAAGTGTGTAAATAGATGATGATATTGATGTACTTGTTTTTATCCTACAGGTGCTTTGGTCCACCTTGTTGTCTAACGAGGGCCATACACGCGATGGGTCGTGAGAGGGCTGCTCTTGGATTTTTTTCGAGAGTATCCTAGTGCTTCACGTCGTTAGTGTACGCTTGACTGGACCATTTGATGGGCAACACGACAGCTCAGTGACTATCGCTGTGCTGTGCAGATACATGGATTTGGGCCTGTGTCTGTGGGAGTTTGTGCATTCTCCCCATGCTTGCGTGGGTTTTCTCCGGGTGCTCCGGTTTCCTCCCACATCCCAAAGATGTGCTCTTAGGCTAATTGGCAAAACAATTTCTCCCTAAATTGTCTCAAATTTGGTTTTTAATCCATAGATCTATAAACATGGACAGGGATCACGGGTAGAGGTGGAAACATCGGGGTGGCGGAGCAGGCTCGTTGGGCCGAAGGGCCTGTTTCCCGTGCTGTTTTGTTCTTTGTTCTTTGTACTTTCTAAAGCCAGGGAGTCTAGTCTAACTGTGTGGCATCACATGTTGCAGGCTGCAGCGTCAGGTCCTCAAACCTAGTTAGAGACAGAGGGGGAGGAAAACTTGTTTTTGGAGAAGAAACTGAAAAAAAAATGCAATACTAACCAAGACTAAGCAGAATTAAAGCTGAAATTTTCTGCTTTTAAAACAGATTGATGTTTGCAAAAAAAAGAAAAATTTCTTAAAGCTACAGTCCAACCAAAAGAAAATTTTAAAAACAATAAAATAAATAATACAAACCAAATTGGAAAAGAAGATAATTTAGAGGGGAGGAGAGGTTAAAAAATATACTTCAAATTAAGAACTAGTAACAGCAATGTTGGGACAAAGGGCGCTTTGGAACTGTTCAATGAGGATGCAGAGTCATGGAGTGTTAGAATGTAACCAGTGACAACTTTGTATTGTATGTAATGTGACCAATGAGAACAAGATGTAAGGGTCAGCTGACCCAGTAAATCATGGAACCAATTACAGAGTGATGTGATAGTCAGCTGAACAGCTGATTCACTATCAATAAGAAACTGTAGAACTGAGGAGAGTTTGGAGTGGCCCACAGTGAGGCCCCAGGTTTGGAGTAATGATGCTTCTTTATTAAATTCTTTCTTTGATTTATAAGTTGGAGTAAGTTTGTTGTATTTTCTTTAACTGCATTTTGAAGAATTCCTTTTGAAGAAACATGGAGTACTAATGAATAGAAATTTCAATATTAGGCAGCTGCAAACAGGATACCAAATGAAATTAACATAAAAATCAGCTGAATGTAGCAGGATGGAAAACTTTAATTCTAATACAAAGTCTTGTACATTCTGCCAAGTCTGTTACAAAATATACAAGAAATTGATTATAATCCTTGAAGAACATTTCACCCCCAAGCCTTTAATTATAGTAGAGAGATTCAGATTTCATCAACAGAGCCAAGAAGAAGATGAAAATATTCCACAATTTGTAGCTGTAGCATGAAAAGTAGCAAAGAATTGTGAACTTAGTACAACCCTTGAAGACACTCTGCAAGGCAGACTTGGTTGTAGGATTCGAAAAGAAGCAATTCAAAGACAATTATTCATCAAAAGCTCTTTAAAACTAAAATGTGCTGTTGAGATCGCGGTGTCAATGGAATTGGCCACTAAAGGAGCTTCTCAAATCAGAGCTGGCACCAAAATACACAAGATGAGAAAATCTGTCAATATTCAAGCATGCCATAGGTGTGCCTAGATAGCGCATCCATAGGAATGTTTGTGTCAAGAGCTTTCAGGCCTTTCATATCAGCAGGATTTTCTGGTTCCACTGCACTGAACAGATTCAGTAGGGTACCAAATTTTCTGTCTTCACTTGCAACAATAGCAGGGCATGAACAGCCAAAAAATTCTGACTGCCATAACTGTGGCAACAGAGGTCATATAACTAAGGCACGTTGGATCAGACAGTATCCTCAAACCTGAGTAAAAGCAAGAAGCATCCAAATCTACAAAACAAGAGTCTATAGAATGAGTGAAGATAATGAAGATTCTTAGGAAAACAAGGGATGGAATTTTCTGGCCTCGCTCGTCCCAAAACCAAAAAATCTCACCTGAGGTAAACGGACCTTTCCATGATCCGACTCTTGTCCACTCTGATTCCTGTGGCTGGTAGGATGGTAAAATTCACCTCACAATCTCTGTGGAGATTGATGAATTAAAACACACTGTATTACCAATGTAAAGCAATACACAAAGATTGTCTGAAACTTAATGGGAATGACATTAAAATGGAAGTAGATACAGGAGACGCTGTATCTCTTATCTCAGAAAATTTATATCAACAAAAGCTCAAGTATGTATTATTAAAGTCATCTAATATAATCCTGAGAACTTACACAATGAGCTGGTTCTAGTGAAGGGTGATATCATGTTGCAACTTGAAGCGAGTGGTCAAGCTGAAAAATTAGCATTAGATTTTGAGAAAGAATTTTTCTGTACTTTTCAGAAGAATGTGTTTAAACAAAATCAAATTAAATGGGGAAGCAGGTTATCGACGAGTTGGAAAAATAAGCGTAACTTAACAACATGCAAATGCTGATGCTATTGTGTCTACCAATTTGGGACAAATCAAATCGCAGGAGAACTATATGAACATCTCATACCTTTCCTAAGCTGACAGTGTACTTATTACAGTCTCCCAAGTGCAAAGACACTCACAGTCAGAGCCAATGATGGGAAAGGTCACGGACATGATCTTGAAAGGAATACAGAGGAGAAGTCAAGCTACACCAAACAAGGGAACTTAAATTAAGGATACAAATGTACTTCTATGGGGGATTGGAGTGATTATTCCTCCATGATAGTAGAGTTGTATACTGGATTAAGTTCATGAAGAACATTCAGGAGTTGTACATATGAAAGAACTTGCATGCAGTTATTTCTGGTGGCGAGGACTAGACTCATAGATTGAAGAAAGTGTAGGACAGTGTAAATCTTGTGTAAAGATACAATACTCACTCAAAAGATTAGCATGGAACACTATTGCTTTCAGACTTTTACGATACTAGAATTTTATTGGGAAGTTTCTGCCCAACATCTGGAAAAGAAATGAAACAGAATATTAAATAAAAATAGGTGAAAAAAAGTGAGCTGATACTTTTCTTGATTTACTGAAACAG
The DNA here is from genome assembly GCA_024679065.1 of Sphyrna mokarran. Classification (NCBI taxonomy): domain Eukaryota; kingdom Metazoa; phylum Chordata; class Chondrichthyes; order Carcharhiniformes; family Carcharhinidae; genus Sphyrna; species Sphyrna mokarran. The sequence goes on from JAGIQG010000016.1 coordinate 69,372,112, forward strand.
CCTGCCATCTCACTCTGATCTCCTTACTACTGGCATTCTGATTTGGCTGAGGATCAATCAATTAAAATGAAATGACTATTGGGTTCACTGGCTCTTTACCCCTAATCCCTACACTGTGTCAAACAAAGAGTTTCTCTTAGTGCTTGAAATATGCCAAATTTACTTCATACATGGACATGATGTGAACAGAGTCATTTAAGGTTTATTTGGAATCACAAGTTTCAGAGCCTATTTCTTAATCAGGTGAGTTTTTAATTTGATCTGATTTATTATTATCACATGTATTAACATACAGCGAAAAGTATTGTTTCTTGTATGCTATACTAAGCATACCATTCATAGAGATGGAACGAGAGAGTGCAGAATGTAGTGCTACAATCATAGCTAGAGTGTAAGATCAACTAATGCAAGGTAGGTCCATTCAAAAGTCTGACAACAGCAGGGAAGAAGTTGATCTTGAGTTGGTTGGACTTTTTCCTCTTGGGAGAAGGTGAAAAAGAGAATGTCAGGGATGTGTGGGGTTCTTAATTGTGCTGCTTGCTTTTTCAATGCAGCGGGAAATGTAAACAGAGTCAATGGATGGGAGGTTAGTTTGTGTGATGGATTGGGCTACATTCATGACTACATTCTTTTGTAGTTTCTTGTAGTCTTGGGCAGAGCAGGAACCATACCAAGCTGTGATACAATCAGAAAGAAAGAGTGAAGAGGAAGGTTTACAAACATGGCATACATATATAGTCAGAGACACAATTGCAAGATAATGATTAGAATGTGAGTCTTTACAGGTAATCAAATCTTTACAGATACAGACAGTATGAGTGGAGGGAGGAATTATCATATATTAAAGAGGTGTGAATTGTCTTAAGCCGGAAAAGTTAGTAAGATTTTGCAAGCCCAGGCCAAATGCTGGGGTTACACTTGGTGTGACATGAACTCAAGATTCTGGTTGAGGTCATCCTCATGCATGCGAAACTTGGCTAGCAGCTTCTGCTCAGCGATTCTGCATTGTCGTGTGTCTTCAAGGCTGCTTCGGAGAACGCTTACCCAAAGATTGGAGGCTGAATGCCCTTGAGTGGAAAAGAACACTCCTGCCTGATGATTGTCGTGTGGTGTCCATTCATCTGTTGCATGGTCTTGCCGACGTACCATGCCTCGGGACTTTGGATATGAATTAGGCCACTCAACCCATCAAGTCTGCTCTGTCGTTCAATCATGACTGATATGATTCTCATCCCATTCTCCTGTCTTCAGCCTGTATCTCTTAATCCCCTGATTGATCAAGAGCTGATATATCTCTATCCTAAAGACAGGATAGAGACCTGACCTCCACAGCCCTCTGTGGCAATGAGTTCCACAGATTCACCACCCTCTGGCTGAAGCAATTCCTCCTTATCCCAGTTTTAAAGGAAAGTCCCTTCACTCTGAAGTTGTGCCCTCCAGTTCAAGTCTCTTCCATTTGTGCAAACATCTTCTCCACATCGACTCCAGCTAGGTCTCTCAGTATTCTGTAAGTTTCAATTTGATCCTCTCTCATACCATTGAGTATAGACCCAGACTCCTCATATGTCAAATGCTTCATTCCTGGGATCATTTTTGTGAACCTCGTCTGGACACCAGCACATTCCTCCTTAGATATGGGGCTCAAAACTGTTTGCAATATTCCAAATAGGGTTGACCAAAGCACTATACAGCCTTATCAGTACATTCCTGCTCTTGTATTCCAGCCCTTTAGAAATGAACCCTAACACTGAATTTACCTTCCTAACTGCCAGCTGAACCTGCATGTTAACCTTAAGAGCGTCCTGAAACAGGGCTCCCAAATCCCTTTCTGCTTCAGATTTCTGAAATCTTTCCCCATTTAGAAAATAGTCTACACCTCAATTTTTCCTACTAAAGTGCATAACCTCACACTTTCCCACATTGTATTTCATCTGCAACTTCTTTCCTCACTCTCCTAGTGTGTCCAAGTCATTCTGCAGCCTCCCTCTTTCCTCAACACTATCTGTCTTTCCACATGTCTTTGTATAATCCACAAATGTAGCAACCATTCTCTCAGTTCCATCTTCTAATCATTAACGTATCTACTGAAAAGTTATGGTCCTAACACTGACCAGTATGGAACACCACTAGTCAGTAGTCCTGAAAAGGGCCCCCTTGTCCTCACTCTCTGCCTCCTGTCTGTCAGTCAATTTGCTATCCATGCCAGTACCTTGCTTTTAGCAACATTGGCTGTTAGCTTATTTAGTAATCTCCTGTAAGGCACTTTGTCAAAGATTTTCTGGTTGACCACGGCTAATCCCCCTAATCTTCACATCCTGTGATGCAAAGGAGCAATTTAGCATAGCCAATCTACCTAACCTGAATATCTTTGGAGTATGGAAGAAAACTGGAGCGCCTGGAGGAAACCTACACAGACAAGGGGAGAATGTGCAAACTCCACACAGACAGTCACATAAGGCAGGAACCTGGTTCCCTGGCATTGTCTAGCAGCAATGCCAACCTCTGTGCCACCCTTTAGGTTTGTGGGTATAAAAAAAAGCATTTTGCACAAATAGGCCAGAATTTTACCGTGCTATCTGCCATGGGAATTGGAGAGAGTGAGAAGTGGAGCATGGGAAGGTCAGCTGACCTTGGGTGGGATTTTAAGGTTTTGGGATGAGCAAGGCTGTAAAATCCTGACAAAAATTCAAAATAAAAGCAATAGATTTATTGTAGGAGCTGTTGCATGTACAAAACAGCAATGAAATTAAAGCAAGGCCCTGTGAAACACCCCAATGACATTCCTATCAAATCATGTATACAATGGATGCCTTTGACCCTAGAAGTATTATTTGGAACTTCAGTAGACACTTCTTCTTTTTGAACTAATTCTGCATCATTCTTACATGGCATTGTAGCAACAACACAATGATCAGGCAACTAAGATTCAATTAAATCTTCCATATCAGTACTCACAAATCTAGGGATTAAAGAAGTTGGTATTTCTGGAGATGATTCTGAGAAATCACTTGAACATCACAATTGGTCCGCGTGATGTCACCAAATTAATTCATCTTCAGTGTGAACCGAGTAAGAAATTGGACCTGGTTTTGCTAAAACTATGGCTGATACCCATTTCTCAGTCACGGTATAATTACACGCTAACATTTGATCTCCTTATTGAAATGACTGTTGCTTTGCTCTCACGTCTCATCCAGCAACTTGAGATTGTTGCTGACACTGTACTGTCTCTGAAGTTTCTGGAAATAATAACAAATCAAACGTCATTCTCAACTTCCTCTTTCACATGAGTAGTATTACTATATGATGCCAGAACGTGAACTTTGCTTGCTTGAATCTTTCAAAGAATGTTTCAAGAATTGTATGAATCTTTTAGCTAATGCATTGGTTGATGGATGATAAGGTGTGGATTTTTATGCTGAGGACCATTTATGTTGAAATAATCAAACTCTTGTGAAGTAAATTGTAACCATTATTACTAACAGTCTGTTCTCGGATACCAAATATAACAAAAACATCATTTTGTTTTTCAACCATTTCAAATTCTGGTAAATCTCATGATAAAAACTTCTGGCCATTTTAAGTGTGCATCAATTATGACTAAACACATGTAACCTCAAATGGACCTGTAAAAGCTACATACAATCATTGCCATGGCATTTTATGCCAATCCCAAGGCTGTAAAGGAGACAACGGTGGTATATTTCTTTTCACATAGGAACAATTGTTCCATTTTTTTCTTCAATCTGAGTTTCGAAACCTGGCCATCAAAAATAATTATGTGCTAATTCCTTCATCCGGATTATACCAGGATGTACTTCATGTAGTTGTCTAAGAATTCTTCTACGCCGACAAAGAGAAATAATTATTCAGATTCCCTATGATAGACACTTACTGTGGATGGTGAACTCATGTTTTCTTGACACATACATTTTCAAATCAGGATGTGTATAATGTGATCCAACTGTCACTCATTTTAATACCATATCCCTGGGAGCACCAGGCCATTGTTTCCTTCCCCAGTGGGGTCCCACAGAAAGTTGCATTTTAAATATGGTCCCCTAAGGAAACTCCCAATAATGGGCTCACCATCGCAGATTTAGTGCAAACTTTCACCAGGCTCCACAGTAGAAGACACTCCTCATTTCCACCCTTCCAAAGGACATAGGTCCAAAATGAAAAATCCCAGCCTTGGATTTTCTCTCTCTCTCTCCCTATTTCTGTGCATCCACCAACACTACCAGCCAGAAATTCAGTTAATATAACAGAGTGCAGTCCAAACTGTATGTTCTCTGGGACCTGTAGCTCTTAGTCTATCACTGCAGCAGTACAGAGTATATCTATCAACAAGATGAGAGCACATTAAACAGTATTATACAACATAGAACAGCACAGCACAGGAACAGGCCTTTCAGCCCACAATATTGTGCCAAACATGACACCAAAAAGCCAGGCAGCGTGACTTACTGACAATTGCCGGTGGCTCTGACTTGCATTATTATGAAGTCCTTCAAAAGGTTAGTCGTGGCATGAATCAATTCCAGCGTCCCGGACTGCCTGGATCCACTACAGTTTCCTATCGCTGCAGCAGGTCCATAACAGACGCCATCTCCCTGGCCCTGTACTCAACCCTAGATAATACAGACACCTATGTCGGACTCCTATTTATTGACTACAGCTCAGTCTTCAACACATTGAAGCTCATCTCCAAACCCCATGGCCTGGGCCTCAGCTCCTCCCTCTGCAACTGGATACTGAACTTCCTAACTCACAGACCACAGTCAGTAAGAATAGACAACAACATCTCATCCATGATCATCCTCAGCATCAGTGCTCCACAAAGCTGTGTTCTTAGCCCCCTACTATATTCTTTGTACACCTCTGACTGTGTAGCAAATTACCCTCCAATTTGATTTTAAAGTTTGCTGATAACACCACTATAAGGGGTCAGATCTCAACCAACGATGAAACAATGCAGAGCAATGAGATAAACGATCCAGTGAATTGGTGCAGCGACAATAATCTCTCCCTCAATATCAACAAAACCAAGGAGATTGTCATCGGCTTCAGGAAGTGTAGAAGAAAACATGCTTCAGTCTACATCAATGAGAATGAAGTAGAAAGAGTCGAGAGCTTCAAGTTTTTAGGTGTCAAAATCACCAACAACCCGTGCTGGTTCCCCCCATGCTGACACCATAGTTAATAAAGCACACCAACACCTTTACTTTCTCAGAAGACTAGGAAATTCAGCAGCTCAGCTATGACTCTCACCGACTTTCACAGATGCACCATAGAAAGCATTCTTTCTGGTTGTATCACAGCTCGGTATGGCTCCTGCTCTGTCCAAGACCTCAAGAAACTACAAAAGATCGTGAATATAGCCCAATCCATGACGCAAACCAGCCTCCCATCCAGTAACTCTGTCTACACTTCCCACTGCCTTGGCAAAGCAGCCAGTATAATTAAGAACCCCACGCACCTCAGACATTCTCTCTTTGCCATTTCCATCAGGTGAAAGGTACAGAAGTCTGAGGTCACGTACCAACTGACTTCAAAACAACTTCTTCCCTGCTGCCGTCAGACTTTTGAACGGACTTACCTTGCATTAAGTTGATTTTTCTTATACCCTAGCTATGATTGTAACACTACATTCTGCACTCTCTTGTTTCCTTCCCTATGAATGAGAAGCTCTGTCTGCATAGCATGCAAGAAACAACACTTTTCACTTATAAACATTTCATAGAACATAGAACATAGAACATTACAGCGCAATACAGGCCCTTCGGCCCTCGATGTTGTGCCGGCCAGTGGACCTTCTAACCTAAACTATTCCAATATCATCCATATGCCTATCCACCGAACATTTGAATGCCCCCAAAGTAGGCGAGTCCACAACTGCTGCAGGCAGGGCATTCCACGCCTCACCACCCTCTGTGTGAAGAACCTGCCTCTGACATCCGTCCTATAACTACCACCTCTTAATTTAAAGTTATGTCCCCTCGTGTTGGTCATCACCATCTGAGGAAAAAGGCTCTCACTATCCACCCTATCCAGTCTTTTGATCATCTTATACGCCTCAATTAGGTCACCGCGTAACCTTCTTCTCTCTAATGAAAATCACCTCAGGTCCCTCAGCCTTTCCTCATAAGGCCTTCCCACCATACCAGGCAACATCCTGATAAACCTCCTCTGCACCCTTTCCAATGCTTCCACATCTTTCTTATAATACGGCGACCAGAACTGTACACAATACTCCAAGTGTGGCCACACCAGAGTTTTGTACAGTTGTAACATAACCTCACAGCTCCTAAATTCAAACTCTCTACCAATAAAAGCTAACACACCGTACGCCTTCTTAACAACTTTATCAACCTGGGTGCCAACTTTCAAAGACCTATGTACTTGTACCCCAAGATCCCTCTGCTCGACAACACTATTAAGGGTCCTTCCATTAGCCCTATATTTCATATGCCTGTTATTTCTACCAAAGTGAATCACCTCACACTTATCCGTATTGAATTCCATTTGCCACCTCACGGCCCAGCTCCGCCTATCTATGTCCCTCTGCAAACTGTAACATCCAACCTCGCTGTCTACAACTCCCCCCACTTTGGTTTTCAACTCTGGGAAAAAGATTCTGTCAACCTATCTATGCCTCTCATAATTTTATAGACTTCTGTTGGGTCTCCTCTCAGCTTCTGCTGCTCCTGGTTTGTCCAGCCTTTCCTTATAGAACATAGAACATAGAACATTACAGCGCAGAACAGGCCCTTCGGCCTTCGATGTTGCGCCGACCAATTATGAAAAAAAAAGCAATGACCCTCCAAACTAAACCCTTCCCTTCTCTTCCATAAACTTATCAACTAACCTCTTAAACGCCACCAAACTTGGCGCATCTACAACTGCCGCAGGCAGGGCATTCCACTCCCTAACCACCCTCTGGGTAAAGAACCTACCTCTGATATCCGTCCTATAACTATCACCCCTGAATTTAAAGCTGTGTCCCCTTGTGCTAGCTTTCTCCATCCTAGGAAAAAGGCTATCACTGTCCACCCTATCTAAACCTCTAATCATAGAACATAGAACATAGAACATTACAGCACAGAACAGGCCCTTCGGCCTTCGATGTTGTGCCGACCAAAATAAAAAGCAATGCCCCTCCAAACTAAACCATTCCCTTCTCTTCCATATACTTTATCAATTAACCTCTTAAACGCCACCAAACTTGGCGCATCTACAACAGCTGCAGGCAGGGCATGCCACTCCCTAATCACTCTTTGAGTAAAGAACCTACCTCTGATATCCGTCCTATAACTCATACCCCGTAATTTAAAGCTGTGTCCCCTCGTGCTAGCTTTCTCCATCCTAGGAAAAAGGCTAAAAGGCTATCTTATATGTTTAAAATCATCTTAAAATCATCTTATATGTTTCGATAAGGTCTCCTCTTAGCCGCCTCCTTTCTAACGAAAACAACCTCAAATCCCTCAGCCTCTCTTCATAAGACCTGCCCTCCATACCAGGCAACATCCTGGTAAACCTCCTCTGTACCCTCTCCAATGCCTCCACATATTTCTTATAATGCGGGGACCAGAACTGTACACAATACTCCAAGTGCGGCCGCACTAGAGTTTTGTACAGTTGCAACATGACGTTGCGGCTCCGAAAATCAATCCCCCTACCAATAAAAGCTAAGACTCCGAATGCCTTCTTAACAACCTTATCGACTTGACTGCCTACTTTCAGGGATCTATGCACAAATACACCAAGATCCCTCTGTTCATCTGCTATCTGCTCTGTTATAGTTTATACCCCCTAATCCAAGCAGCATCCTTTCCAAAGCATCATTTACTTACATCAAAAACAGTAGAGGTCCTAATATACATCCGTGTGGAACACCATTAGCCAGCCGGAAAAATACCCTTCCACTACTATTTTCTGACTTGTCTGGACAGGCCATTCTCAATCTAAGTGGCCAAGTCATCATGAATCCTATGTATCTTAATCTTCTGGATGAGCCGACTGTGAAAGACCTTGTTAGAAGCCTAACTAAAATCCATGTAGACAACATCCATTGCTCTACCTTCATCAATTACATTCGTCACCTCCTTGAAAAAAATCAGGTTAATAAGACATGACCTGCCCTGCACAAAGCCATGCTGACATTCCCTAATAGGCTGTGCTTTTCCAAATGCATATAAATCCTTTCATTAAGAATCTTCTTGAATAATTTCCCAACTACCAATGTGAGACAGGCCAATCTATAATTTCCTGGATTACCTCTTTTTCCTTTTTTGAACAGAGAAACAATATTCATTATTTGCCAGTCCTCTGCGACCTCTCTAGTGGCTAGTGAGGATATAAAGTCTTTATCAGGATCCCAGCAATCTCCTCTCTTTTGCCTCTCTCAATAACCTAGGGTAGATCCTATCAAATCCTGGCTAATTATCTGTTTTAATGTTCTTTGAGAGACCCAACATCACTTCTTTCTTGATGTCAAAATGCCCTAGCATATTAGCACGCTCCACATTAATCTCACTATCCATATCCTTCTCCTTGGCATATAAAGATGCAAAGTACTCATTTAGGATCTTGTCCACATCCTCTACTTCCAAGCATAAGTTCCCTCCTTTATCCTGGAATGTTTTATCCTCCCCTTAGTTCTCCTCTTGTTTTTAATGTGTATATGAAATGCCTTGGGATTCTCTTTAACCCACTTGCTAAAGTCATTTTATGGTCCCTCCTTGCTCTCTAATTCCCTGTCTGAGTTCTGTTTTTCTTTCTTTCTATCCCTCACTAGTTCTGCCCGATTTTAGCTTTCTAAACCTTACATGAGCTTCTTTTCTTTTTTTGACTAAATTTACAACCTCCCTTCTCAACCAAGAGTCCCTTACCTTGCTATCCTTGTCCTTTCTCCTTACTGCTGATCCTGAACGCTGACTGATAGGTCTTTGAATAACTCCCACATGTCAAATGCAGACTTGCCTGATATCAGTTGCTCCTAATGAACTCTCCCAAGCTCTTGTCTTATTCTATTGCAATTTGCTCTCCCCCAATTTCATACTTTCCTACAAGGTCCTGACTTACCCGTATTCATAGTTATTGTAGAACTTAAGGAGATGTGATCACTGTTTCCAAAATAGCTTCCCATTGAAGGGTCACCTGGCCAGGCTCATTTACCAATATGGATCCAGTATGGCCCCTCCTCTAGTTGGACTATCCACAAGCTGTTCAAGAAACCCTCTTGGATGCGCCAAACAAATCCTATTAATTTAAAAAAAAATTCTGAATAAGGTCTCTGTGCGCAGCAGTAAAACACAAAGAAGTTTCTGCAATATCATGTTTCCTTTACGACTTGCAGCAATAAGCAGAATCTTAAATGCCATAACTGTGTCAAAAATAAAGATTCCAGTTAGTTTCATCCAGCTGCTGGCTGACTGATGATAATGACCCCCAGATCTTGACTCAAGTAAAAATATAAATAGTAATTTGAAAATAGTCACAGATTTCATCACTCAGAAGTGGAAAATAACCAATTAACAGCACATTTGTCAGCTTTATAGTTCAAGCAGAATTTCTCCAGCTCCAATAATATTTACCTTGCAATGTTTGAAAACAGATGGATCTAGTTAACACTATGTGTGACTACTGCTTCAACCATGAGAGTGGGCTAACATTTCTGCTTTTATCCCTTGCTTTGTGGCTGCATAATACTCCTGTCATAAGAACATAAGAAATAGGAGCAAGAATAGGACACCTAGCCTCAAGCCTGCCCTGCCATTCAATAAGATCATGGCTGATCTGATAGTGGGTTCAGTTCCACTTACCCGTCTGCTCCCCATAACCCTTAATTCCCGTATTGGCCAAAAATCTATCTGTGACTTAAACACATTTAACGAGGTAGCCTCCACTGTTTCAATGGGCAGAGAATTCCAAAGATTCACTACCCTCTAGGAGAAGAAGGTCCTCCTCAAGTCTGTTCTAAATTGACTCCCCCTTATTTTGAGGCTGTGCCTTCTAGTTCTTGTTTCCATTCTTTTTCTACTCTGTCTAGTCCTTTCATTATCTTATATATCTCTATAAGATCTACCCTCAGCCTTTTAAACTCCAATGAGTACAGGCCCAGTCTACTCAATCTCTGCTCATAAGCTAACCCCCTCATCTACGTAATCAACCTGGTGAACCTTCTCTGCACCCCCTCCAAAGCTAATATATCCTTTCTTAAATAAGGCCAAAATTGCACACAGTACTCTAGTTGCAGCCTCACCAGTACCTTGTACAATTGCAAAAGACCTCCCTGCTTTTATACTCCATCCCTCTCACGATAAAGGCCAACATTCCATTTGCCTTCTTGACCTGCTGCATCTTCAAACTGAGTTTTTGTGATTCATGCACAAAGACCCCCAGGTCCCTCGGCACAGTAGCATGTTGTAATTTTTCATCATTTAAATAATAGTTCATTTTACTATTATTCCTTCCAAAGTGAATAACCTCACACTTGCCAATGTTATACTCCATCTGCCAGACTCTTGCCTGCTCACTTAGCCTATCCAAATCTCTTTCTACGTTCTCCATGAAATTTGTTTTTCCACTCATCTTTGTACCATCTGCTACTCTCAACCCCCTCCTCCAGATCATCTACGTACATGGTAAACAGTTGAGGCTCCAGCTCCGATTCCTGCAGCACGCCACTAATCACCAACTGCCAACTGGAAAAGCACCCATTTATTCCAACTCTCTGCTTTCTGTTAGGTAGCCAATCCTCAATCCATGCTAACGCTTTACCCCCAACTCCATGTACCTTTATCTTATGCAGCAACCTTTTGTGAGGCACCTTATTGAATACCTTCTGCAAATCTAAAAATACCCCATCCACCAGTTCCCCTCTCTCAACTGCACTTATTATGTCTTCATAAAAATCCAGTAAATTCGTCAAACATGACTTCCCCTTCATGAATCCATGTTGTGTCTGTTTGATCAAACCATTCTTTTCCTGGTGTCCTGCATTTCTTCCTTAATGATATATTCCAGCATTTTCCCAACAACGGACATTAAGCTAACCAGCACGTAGTTACCCGCCTTTTGTCTACCTCCCTTTTTAAACAGTGGCATTACATTAGCTGTTTTCCAATAAGCTGGCACTTCCTCAGAGTCCAGCAAATTTTGATAAATTACACCTAATGCATCTGCTATTACTTCTGTCGCTTTTTTAGTATCTTGGGATGTATTTCATCTGGACCTGGGGACTTGTCTTTTAGTCCCATTAGCCTACCCAGCACTACATCTTTAATAATAGTGATCGTTTTAAGGTCCTCACCCCCTACAATCCCATGACCGTCAATTATTGGTATGCTATTTGTATCCTTCACTATGAAGACCGACACAAAAAACTTGCTTAAGGCCTTGGCCATCTCATTGTTTCCCATTATTAACTCTCCCTTCTCATCTTCTAAGGGTCCAACATTTACTTTAGCCAGTCTTTTCTGTTTTATATATTTGTAAAAGCTTTTATTATCAGTTTTTATATTTTGTGCTATTTTCATCATCTATCCCTCCTTTCTTTATTGTTTTCTTGTAGTTCTTTGTTGTTTTTTAAAGCTTTCCCAATCTTGTAGTTCCCCACTAATTTTGTTCACTCTGTATACATTGGTTTTTAATTTAATACTCTACTTTATTTCCTTAGTTAACCACCACAGGTTATCCCTTTTCATACATTCCTTCTTTTTCACTGGAATATATTTTTGATGAGTACTGAGAAAAATCTCCTTAAAAATCCTCCACTGTTCCTCAGCGGTCCCACCAATTGGTCTGCACTCCCACTCTACATTAGCCAACTCCGCCCTCATCCTGTTATACTCCCCCTTGTTCAAGCAGAGGACACTGCTTTGGGACCCTAATTTCTCACCCTCCATCTGTATTAGAAATTCAACCATATTGTGATCACTTATTCCAAGAGAATCCCTCACAAGGGAGTCATTAATTTTACCTGTCTCATTACACATGATCAAATCCAAGATAGTTTGCTTCCTCATAGGTTCTATAACACACTGGTCAAGGAAACTATCTCAACAACATTCTAAGAACTCTTCCCTCAAGTCCACCGCATACAACTTGAGTGGACCAATCAATATGGAGGTTAAAATCTCCCATGATTATTGCTGTTCCGTTTTTACACACATATGTTATTTGTTTATTTATAGCCCATCCCATCTCAAAGTTAATATTTGGGGGCCTATAGACCATGCCCACCAGTGACTTTTTCCCCTTACTATTCCTTATCTCCACCCACACTGATTCCACATTCTGCTCCTTAGAACCTATTTCGTCTCTCACTATCATCCTGATGTTATCCTTAATTAACAGAGCTACCCTGCCTCCTTTTTCCCTCCTGTCTATCCCTCTGAAATGTCTGATACTTTGGATATTCAGTTCCTAGTCCTGATCACACTACAACTACGTTTCTGTAATGACCACTAGTAATTTGTGCTGATTTGATCTGTCAGTGAAAGATTCTTCTTCTTCACAGAAACAGATTAATTTTCAAATTTTAATTGAATCAATGAAAACTTACAGGCTGAGTTGAGTGCAATTATGTGGAGATGCCGGCGTTGGACCGGAATTGTTGTTGTTCATCCATCGCCATCAGTGAGGACCTCGACACCATTAGTCATTTTGAGGCTGGATGCGGTGTATCTGACCAGACCAATTTGGGCACGGAATGTCCTGGCACATATTGGACCGACTTGTGTAAGCACTGTAGTTGTTGCGCTGGTGGCTCTGGACTTGTGCAGCTCGTGCTTAAGTTGTGCTTCAGCAATATACTTTGCTTCATAAGCCTGACAGCCTTTATGGATGACAGGACCAGGTAGGGCAGTTTTGTGCCAGTATTTCCCAGGTGGTCATGTCTATGTCAAGTGATTTCAAGGAAACCTGAAGTGTGTCTTTGAAACGTTTCTTCTGCCTCCATGCGAGCGTCTTCCAGCAGAGAGTTCCCCAAAAAGGGGTATGCGCTCGTCTGACATACAGATGACATGACCTGCCCACCGGGCCTGCGGTCTCATCAGCAGTGTGTGGACTGATGGTAGACTTACTTTAGAGAGAACTTCAGTATCTGGTACTTTGTCTCCAGATATCCTCCAGAAAGAACTCTTCAATTGTAGGAAATAAATTAAGACAAAACTTATAAATCAAAGAAAAAAGGTTTAATAAAGAAACTTCATTACTCCAACAATTGAGGCCTCATTCTGGGTCATTCTAAGCTTCCCTCAATTCCTAACAGATTCTTATTTATACTCAGTCAGCTGACCATCACATCATTTTGTCATTGGTTACATAGTTTAGTGAGTCAGCTGACCCTTACAGTTTGTTATCATTGGTCACACTACAACAATCCAATGTTATCAATGGCTACATTCTAATAGATTCCCCTTTTCTTCTCCAAAATAAGACAACCATCCTCCAGTATTCTTAACAACTTCCCAGTACTTGCACCCTTTTAGTAAAACAGTCAGATAATTGTAGATTTGCATTTACCCAGTTGAGTTTGGAAACTTCCTTGTTTTCCAGCATTTGTTTGATGTTGGCCAAATCAATTCTCAATTGTTTTTCTGTTACACATTTTATTGAGTGAACATTGTCCACATAACAGTCAATTGGTATTTTCTTTCCCAATGTTGCCATAAAAAATTCTGTTAATGTGTCAGGCAAATATATCTTCATATCCAATGCCTCCACTAATGCTAGGGTTTCAGCTGCCAGTGTACTTTTGATTATCCTTTTTAATTTCTTTGCTTTCCAAGCAAAGGACAACATTTTCCTTCCTTACCTACCAAGAATATTATGAATTCAGCACTGCTTGAAAATCCATCTTGTAGATTGACATGTGAAGCATCACTGAACACAACTAACTTCATGTCTTCTAGTTCCCCTAGTGCTGGGAATTTAATCACACATTCCTCTAATTTTAGTTTTTTAAAATTCTTATTTGCCTGCAACATCTCTGTAACTAAGGCACATATTATTTAACTCTAGGACATTATAGTTTCCATCCGGTCTTCTCTGTGTGCATAGCCAATTTAGCTGTCCTATCATAATACTTAACAATTCTGTTTTTTTTGTTGGCTGATTCCTCTTTGGTGATCGCAATGGGATCAGAATGGGATCAAGGCCGCTTAGCTATCACTGTTGACTTCCTAGTTTAAATTCTATCTTAAGCTGCTCAATTATCCTTTTTCAAACTCTTCTGTGCCACCCCATAGGAAATCATCCGCATACATCAGAAAAATTCCAGCTATATTTCCTCCAAACTTCCAGTAAAACATTGCTGGATTTGCTTCTAGTTGGACTCAGGCAGTCTTCAGCAATATAGAACGTACAGAGAAATACTAAACCCTTGATGCATCACTTAATCCATATATATATTTGTTCAATTTCCATAGCTGTTCCTGTGTATTACTCGCTTCTCTGGGTGGCCTCAAAAAAATTTTGCTTCAAAATGTTTTGCCTTGTAGAAATGCTTCTTTGATATCTATTGATTTACACACTCAATTGTTAGGTGCTAGACCAGCGAATAAAATTGAGTGTCACTTCCCCTGTTGTGGGTGAATCTACCCTAATGTCTCTCCCTTTCAAGTGTTCCTCATACCCACGGGCTACTAATCTGGCTTTTGTTTTATAAACCCAGTCTTGCAAAACTTTCTCTGTGCAAACCCACCAATGGAGCAGAGCAAGCTGCCCTTTACTTGGTACTGTGCTGTACATCCCAAACTCTTTCCAACTGTCCATCTCTCTTTGTTTGGCCTCTTATTTCCACGAGTTCCATTTTATTGGCAAGAACCAATATTTCGGTATCACTGGGACTTCTACTCCTATTATTACATTGGTTTGATTCCTAGCCTTTCTTATTAAACTCAGACCTCTACTGCTATGTCTGTTCCTGTCAGGGTTGTTACTCTTAGACCGCTTTTCTCTGTTGATACAACTTTGGTCACAGTTTCATGACTTTTTACTGGGTTTACGAATGCTCACTGTCTCATCCTCAGGACTCGGATCTCACTTCTTTTCTTCTATCTTTCCATTCTATTTTCCTTAATCTATAGCTTTCGCTTTTTGTCTCATTCTTGGGTGTTGAGCTAGTGTTTATACTTTCCTGAGGCTTTTCCTGCTGTCCTGATTATTATGGCATTCTTCCACACATATTCATCATTAATCTCTTTAACCTACACATTGCAGGACATTAAGGGATAATTTAGAACTGCCAATCAACCTACATTTTTAGACTGTGGAAAGAAATCAAAGCACTGGAGGAAACCCATGCAGATACGGGGAGAATGTGCAAATCTCATACAGTGCTAACCACTATGCCTCCATGCTGCTTCACTTCAGAGAAAGAAAATTTACCTCATCTGGTCTACGTATGATTCCAGAAACATAACTACATCACTGAAATCTAATGTTACTCGTAGACTCACAACTGGACGTGAGGGATGTCCTTTATATTTTATGCAAATTTCACACTGGGCTGATATTTGCTCAATAAGATTATTATATCCTTTGTCCGGCACACCTGCAGCCTGCAACAATGCTTTATGTCTCTGCAGTGCTGGATGAGCAAAGTGATGAAGGAATTTCAGAATAATCTTTTTTCCCACCATGCTACTGTCTGTAAGTGACACTAATGCATCCTGAATCCTTTGGTCCAATAATTTCAGTTTGCTTAATAGAATACATGGCCAGGTCCTGTAAAATGTAGGTCCAAATTTTTTCCAAATATCATGGCTTTATCCTGTTTCAAAGTGAAACTTTTGCCATTGGAGACCTGCTTAATAAAAAAGGTGTACCTTTGGAAACTACATTTGTACTTATTAATAGGCTGATTCCAGCAATCTTACAGGGAAGTTCTACCCTTTTGGAAGATATTACAGTATAGTCATCTCCAAATTTAAAGCATGTAGAACTATCACATTCTTTCAGTCTTTATGATCAAAAGACCCTAAATAACAATTTAGTCAATCTTAGCCACAGACACATCCACTATCTAAAACAGTACCGTTGAAAGAGTCTATCGTTGGGACATTCATTATAGGACTAATTTTTCTGCCACCAAAACAATGCTTTCCTGGTCCTTATCCTCATCACTGTCAGTTTCCATAACACGTAGTTTCAAAGACATGGATTCTTCTTTATGGGCTGTTTACTATGTGGTGGTATGGGGAAATCACAATCTTTTTAGCATTCCTTTAATTTAAACCTCTTTTATTAGTTTCCCATGTGCATCTTCTTTCCTCATTATCAAATTATTATATCTGGTTTCAACACTATGTTTGTTATTAGCATTACTTTCTCTTTGTGTGCTATTTGGTCTTGCTTGTGACTGAATTACCATTGCCTCCTCCATTCTCTGCGCTATGGCATTCCAGTCTGCATTGGACAAGGTGGAGGGGAACAATTATTGCTCAAAAAGCTTTTTTAATGATGCTGTCATTTGATTAAAGAGGGCTCTGTTCCCCTTAATTGTATTCCAGTCTAAATGTAGCCATTTGCAACAGATATGCACAGTCCAAAAACTTAAAAGCCAATACTGCATCTGGAATCTCCAAATTAAATTTCATTAGCCTGTTACAGCCCAATCAAAAGCCATGGTATGCTCTTTCCATGATTTGGATATCTTGCCCCTCATCCTGTCAACCATCACCCAGCCTTCATAATTCTCCAAGAACACATCTTTTTAGTAAAATTTATCTAAATATCACAGCAGGAGCTGTAGCTCTTTTTCTTCTTTATTTAGAGCATCTATGCTGGCCAATCAGAAAATCCTTTGCTCCTTATCGTAAGTGACAAAACGAATGCCATATTTTGCCTTTCTTTCGGTAGTGCGGTGACAATGGTCCACATTTGCACCTCTGCCTTCCATTGCCGATATGGTCTGTATTTGAAAAGTCAGGGGGACAATCAAATCCCACAGGTCTACTTCTCCCTTCTGTCGTGGATGTAGTATTTCTTCGTGAATAAACAATAAGTTACAAAAGGTTTTCCTCTACCATCAATGTTGATCAGCTAGCAAGAACTCTTCAGTTATAGGCAATAAAATAAAACAAACTTACTCCAACTTATAAATCAACGAAAAAGGTTTGATAAAGAAACTTCATTCCTCTAATGAAGTTTCCTCACCCTGGACCATTACAAGTCTCTCCCAATTCCCAACAAATTCATATTTATACTGAGTCAGCTGGTCAGCTGACCACAACATCACATCCTTCTTATGGTGTGGCAACCACAATTGCACAGAGTACCTTGCTGTGGCCTGAAGAGTATTTTATACAGCTCCATCATAACATTCATGTTCTTTGATTCTGTGCTTCATCTAATAAAGGCAAGTATCCCATATGCTTTCTTAACTACCTTATCTACTTGCCCTGCCTGTCTTCAAGGACAAATGGACATGAACCCGAGATCCTTCTGGTTTTCTGTAATTCCTAGTGTCCTACCGTTCATTCTGTATTTTCTTGCCTTATCAGTCCTCCAAAATGCAGCACCTTCAGTATAGATCTGAACTTAGGAAAGGGAAGTTTCCCACCCATCCGGTGACATCACATGGCCTGAATCATCACTGCTGTATAAAACTGTACTTTACAAGTAAGGCTTATGTTAACACTGCAGTGAAGTTACTGTGAAAATCCCCTAGTTGCTACTCTGCTCTGTGTTTGTTTGGGTACACTGAGGGAGAATTTAGCATGGCCAATGCATCCTTACTAGCACATCTTTCAGATTGTGGGAGGAAACCTGAGCAACTGGAGGAAACCCACACAGACACGGGGAGAATGTGCAAACTCCACACAGACATGACCCAAGCCAGGAACTGAATCCCCTGGTACTGTGAGGCAGCAGTGCTAACCACTATGCCTCACAGCACCCTGACCTGTCTATTAGTCACAGATCCATCCTTGGATTCCCACAACAGCTCTATGGCTCGCTCCTCCAACACAGTGAGGATCTATAGCTCAAGGATGCCCAATTCTGGTCTTCGCTAGCTCCCAATGATTCAGGAGGGACAGGGTTGGGGGCAAAAGAGGAGGTGGTGTGGCACTGTTGATCAGGGACAGTGTCATAGAACATAGAACATAGAACATAGAACATTACAGCGCAGAACAGGCCCTTCGGCCTTCGATGTTGCTCCGACCATTATAAAAAGCAATGACCCTCCAAACTAAACCATTCCCTTCTCTTCCATAAACTTATCAACTAACCTCTTAAACGCCACCAAACTTGGCGCATCTACAACTGCCGCAGGCAGGGCATTCCACTCCCTAACCACCCTCTGGGTAAAGATGGCTGTAGAGAAGATGGAAGACGTGGAGGGAATGTCTATGGAGTCTCTGTGGGTGGAAGTTAGGAACAGCAAAAGCTCGATAACTTTGCTGGGTGTATTATATAGGCCACCCAATAGCGACAGGGAACTTGAGGTGCAGATAGGGAAACAGATCCTAGACAGATGTAGAAATAACAGGGTTGTCGTGATGGGAGATTTCAATTTCCCAAACATCGACTGGAATATCCCAAGGGTAAGGGGGTTGGATGGTGTGGAGTTTGTTAGGTGTGTTCAGGAAGGTTTCCTGACACAGTACGTGGAAAAGCCTATGAGAGGAGAGGCTGTACTTGACCTGGTGCTTGCTAATGAGCCAGGGCAGGTGTCGGATCTCACGGTAGGTGAGCATCTTGGGAATGGAGATCATAATTCTATTTCTTTCACGATAGCGATGGAAAGAGATAGGATCAGGCAGACTAGGAAGGTGTATGTCTGGAGTAAGGGGAAATATGAAAACATTAGGCAGGTAATTGGACGTATAAACTGGAAGGAGGTGTTCTTGGGGAAGAGTACAGAAGGAAAGTGGCGGATTTTCAAGGAATGTTTGTCTGGGGCACTGCAAGACAACGCTCCAAGGAGTCAAGGAGGTTCTGGTAGGACGCGGGAACCGTGATGCACGAAGGTAGTGGTGAACCTAGTTAGGAAGAGAAAAAAGGTATATAAAAGGTTCAGAGAGCTAGGGGATGTTAGGGACCTAGAGGAGTATAAGGTGTGTAGAAGGGAACTTAAAAAGGAAATTAGGAGAGCCAGAAGGGGTCATGAGAAGGCCTTGGCAGGTAAGATTAAGGAGAATCCCAAGGCCTTCTACAAATATGTGAAAAGTAAAAGGATGAGAAGAGAAGGGATAGGGCCTATAAAAGGTGAAGGGGGAAAAGTCTGTGTGAATCCGGAAGAAATGGCAGAGGTCCTTAACGAGTACTTTGCCTCGGTATTCACGGTGGAAAGTGAACGAGGAGATTGCACTGCAGGTTTGAGGCATACGGAAAAGATTGAGTTATGTGGATGTTAGGAAAGAGGATGTGTTAGACCTGTTAAATTCTATCAAGATAGACAAGTTGCCGGGACCGGATGGGATGTACCCCAGGTTATTGTGGGAGGTGAGGGAAGTGGTTGCAGAGCCCCTGGCGATGATCTTTGCGTCGTCCATGGAAACGGGAGAGTTTCCAGAGGATTGGAGGATTGTGGATGTGGTTCCTATCTTTAAGAAAGGGAACAGGGATAGTACAGGAAATTACCGAACGGTGAGTCTGACTTCAGTAGTTGGTAAGCTGATGGAGAGGCTTCTGAGGGATAAGATATATGAACATTTGGAGAAGTTTGGACTGATTAGAAATAGTCAGCATGGTTTTGTCAAGGGCAGGTCATGCCTTACGAGCCTAGTTGAATTCTTCGAAAATGTGACTCAACACATTGACGAAGGAAGGGCGGTGAACGTAGTGTACTTGGACTTTAGTACGGCGTTTGATAAGGTCCCCCATGCAAGGCTTCTGGAGAAGGTGAGAGGGCATGGGATCCAAGGGGCTTTGGCCTCGTGGATCCAGAACTGGCTTGCCGGCAGAAGGCAGAGAGTGGTTGTGGATGGGTCTTGTTCTGCATGGAGGTCGGTAACCAGTGGAGTGCCCCAGGGATCTGTTCTGGGACCCCTGCTGTTTGTCATTTTCATAAATGACCTGGATGAGGAAGTGGAGGGATGGGTTAGTAAGTTCGCTGACGACACAAAGGTCGGTGGTGTTGTGGATGGTCTGGAGGGATGCCAAAAGTTGTAGCGTGACATAGACAGGATGCAAGACTGGGCGGAGAAGTGGCAGATGGACTTCAAAGCGGATAAATGTGTAGTGGTCCATTTTGCCAGGAATAATGGGATGAAGGAGTATAATATAAGGGGTAGGAGTCTTAGCTGTGTTGTAGAGCAGAAGGATCTCGGGGTCCGGGTCCATAGGACTCTTAAATCGACCTCGCAGGTGGACGAAGTGGTCAAGAAGGCATACGGTGTACTGGCCTTCATTAATCGAGGAATAGAGTTTAGGAGTCAGGAGGTAATGATGCAGCTGTATAAGACTCTTGTCAGACCCCACTTGGAGTACTGTGTGCGGTTCTGGTTGCCTTACTACAGGAAGGATGTGGAAGCTATTGAAGAGTGCAGAGGAGATTTACAAGGATGCTGCCTGGATTGGGAGGCAGGCCTTATGAAGATAGGTTGAGGGAGCTGGGACTCTTCTCACTGGAGAGACGTAGGTTGAGAGGCGACCTGATAGAGGTTTATAAAATGTTGAGAGGAATAGATAGGGTGGACTCTCAGAGACTATTTCCCTGAGCGGAAATGGTCAATACGAGAGGACACAGATTTAAGGTGCAGGGAAGCAAATACAAAGGAGATGTCAGGGGTAGGTTTTTCACTCAGAGGGTGGTGAGTGAATGGAACCAACTGCCGTCGGAGGTTGTTGAGGCAAACTCACTGGGGTCTTTTAAAAGACTTCTGGATGAGTATATGGAAAAGAATAAGATAGGGGGTTATAGATAGGTTTGTGGATTGGTAGATGTGATCGGTGCAACTCGTGGGCCGAAGGGCCTGTTTTGTGCTGTATTGTTCTATGTTGTGGGCCATCTTCTCCTGTGGGGACAGAACATAGAACATAGAACATTACAGCACAGAACAGGCCCTTCGGCCTTCGATGTTGTGCCGACCAAAATAAAAAGCAATGCCCCTCCAAACTAAACCATTCCCTTCTCTTCCATATACTTATCAATTAACCTCTTAAACGCCACCAAACTTGGCGCATCTACAACAGCTGCAGGCAGGGCATTCCACTCCCTAATCACTCTTTGAGTAAAGAACCTACCTCTGATATCCGTCCTATAACTCATACCCCTTAATTTAAAGCTGTGTCCCCTCGTGCTAGCTTTCTCCATCCTAGGAAAAAGGCTATCACTGTCCACCCTATCTAAACCTCTAATCATCTTATATGCTTCAATAAGATCCCCTCTTAGCCGCCTCCTTTCTAACGAAAACAAGTGGGGATTGAGAGCCTGTTGAGTGTCAGGGGTGGGGGCAATGGAGTGGTGTAAGTTGGCATTATGTCTCAGCAGCTAGGGGTTGTGATGGGGGTTTGCTAGAGGAGTTGGAGGAATGTGCTTCGGACGTTCAGGTGCTGGAAGGCTACAGAGTGTCAGGGAGTGGATCAAGGTGGACATTCTATGTCCTGATGTGTGTTTCTCAAAGAAAAATATGGAAATTGCAGAATACTGCACTATAGAATCACATTCAATAAAAATGAAAGTTGAGTTACATAGAACATAGAACATAGAACATAGAACAATACAGCACAAACAGGCCCTTCGGCCCACGAGTTGCGCCAATCACATCTACCAATCCACAGACCTATCTATAACCCCCTATCCTATTCTTTTCCATATACTCATCCAGAAGTCTCTTAAAAGACCCCAGTGAGTTTGCCTCAACAACCTCCGACGGCAGTCGGTTCCATTCACTCACCACCCTCTGAGTGAAAAACCTACCCCTGACATCTCCTTTGTATTTGCTTCCCTGCACCTTAAATCTGTGTCCTCTCGTAGTGACCATTTCAGCTCGGGGAAATAGTCTCTGAGAGTCCACCCTATCTATTCCTCTCAACATTTTATAAACCTCTATCAGGTCGCCTCTCAACCTACGTCTCTCCAGTGAGAAGAGTCCCAGCTCCCTCAACCTATCTTCATAAGGCCTGCCTCCCAATCCAGGCAGCATCCTTGTAAATCTCCTCTGAACCCTCTCAATAGCCTCTACATCCTTTCTATAATGAGGCGACCAGAACTGCGCACAATACTCCAACTGGGGTCTGACAAGCTGCATCATTACCTCCTGTCATTCAATCATCTAATGTAATTTTAGTTTTCATGCTATATCACACTTGTGTTTTCCCAAACATGAATATGACTGCAATACTAGTCACAATGACTCAGGGATATGAGTCAGAACTGAAGAGTGACGACAGTATTTATTAATTCCATATTCAAGTGAATCAGCAAAATGCAACTCGTGGCAACCTAATTATTGAAGACATCCATCTAGACGGGTAAATATTATTAACAAATAACTCTTGTTCCATAGTTTACAACATGAATTCTGGCCATTCTGGTCCAACTGTAAAAGTAAGGTTCCAAACAGGGTAAAACAGACAGATGTGATTTCATTTGTTTTAAAATTACATTAATAATATTGCTATATTAACTCACTTTTTTAACAACTAGGTCTCAGAACACCATCTAGTGTTTGTTCAGTTTTATAACACTTGCTGTGACATATTCTTATTCGTTAAAGGTAGGCTAGAGCAAAACTCCAGAGTATTCATTCATACTGAAAACTTGGGAAATCAATCACCTGCTTGAACTGGTTCCACTATTTAATTTGCTCAACTACCTTACCTGCCTTTGATTCATATCACTTGATACATTTGTGTAATAAAAATCTGCTGCTCTCAGTCCTAAAAATTCACCCTGAATTGACTACAGCATTTTTAGGGAGAACACTACCAATCAATATTGGCCTGTTGGTCCTTCTCTCACTTTAATTCCTCCCTGGCACCTTCAGCAATATGAAAACCATCATATCCTATAGAATATTTGATCCTTCTATTAATCAGCAATGCTTAACTTCACTTACACAATTTCTTTGTACAAAATATCAAGTCTTTTGTCCATTCTTTGATAGCAACTATAACAAGTATCTATATTCATGTACCTTTAATGGAGAAAAATCCTTTGCTTCACATAAGCGAAAAAAATAGTACAATACACCTGAAACAAATTTCCGCCTGAGTGATGATAATGAACTATAATTGGGAAAAGAGGTAGGTCATAAAGAAAGAGTAGAAGATAAGAGAAACTTAGGGGTTTAAGAAACATGATTGTTAGTTGACTCAAGGTATAGCTATCAAAGGGGCAAGAGAAGGACATGATGAAGAAGAGGACAGAGTGAGAACGGACAGATAAGTGGGTGCGGGTAAATGGGATGATGGCAGTTATAAAGCAGGAGGATGTTGCAAAGGTAGAAAACGGCAAGGCCTTAATGTTTGGATTTAAACACAAGGCAGATGTTCATATGCCAATACTATGAGCCACATGTGATTTCAAATTGGAGCCATGCCAATTAGCAACTGCCTCAGACTGGAAGTATATACTTTTAAAAATGCATGAGGCAATGGCATACCACATAGTTCCAGAATCATTTTTGCAAAATATGTTATTATGAGCACTTTTTTACAGTGAGAAAAGGTATGAAAAATTATTACCATCCAGATGTGGTTTAGTTTTACAAGTCTATAAAGACATACCTGTGTATAGACGGACACCATAGTTTACACATAAAAAAGACATGTGGAACTTTTAGTTGTACATTAAAAATACATGCTGATTGCAAAGTTTACAGGGGAGAAAGAATGGGGCTGCACAATTTCATTTTTACAAGAATAGGGATTGTCCAAGTGTACATAACACAACTAGCTCCTTGACAGAGGTTGCATCCTGTTTTCAAAGCCAACCTTCTAATCTATCTCTGAAAAGTTTGATGAGTACATGGGATTTAATGGGAATGAGAGTTATAGATAGGCCTGGTAGGCAAGGATATCATTGGTGCAACTTATGGGCCAAAGGGCTGTTTATGCTGTAGTGTTCTATGTTCTGAAAGCCAAAGAGTGGATTTTCAAATGCTGGCAGGGTTGGAACCAAATGCAGGTGTGATTTATTCATTATGCTCTCAAGAGTCCTGCTTTAGAAGCACAGAGTACCTCTGATTTGCCTGGCTACTCTTTGTTTCAGGTTTTATACTGTTGATGCTTGGAGGTGCAGCCTGTTCTCTTTAGCAAGTCAGTGTCAGGCTCCAATATGGCTGTTGTCTGACTTTTTCAGTATCGCCAGGCAGACAGCTTTCATTTCCTGGAGATGTTCATTGTCACTAATTGGCTGCCAAATACAGCTCCTACCAATTAAAATGTTTAAATTAAAAAAAACATTGTATGAACAACGTGGTTATTGTACGGGGGCTAGGACCCAGAACTCATTCAGTTATCACATTTCCGATCCTGCTTTGAAAATTCAACTCTCAGAATTAGAATGACTTTAACAAGGCCCATGAGGTTGGCCTCTTGCGATATGAACTCCCTGATTGAGGTCACAGATATTAACAAAACAAAATCCCTGATTGAGGTCAAAATAGCTTTCCCAATCAGGGAGCCTCACCTTATATAAAAATGGGAGCATCAAGTCTTCTGGCACTCGGGATTATGGCTGTGTATCACAAGCACTCTAGCAGTGGAATAGAGCTTGTAAATAAAGGCTTTGGAGGAGTTATTTCAACAACCGTGGATCATGATAGAAAGCTTATATTTACCTTGGTTTGCAGCTGAGTGACTTGCTATGTCATCTGAGGTTGATATTAACTGTCACCTGTTGTGGAGTTGCATAGATATCAGGCCAGACACAGAAAGTAGTGTCCCATCACCAAAGGTCAGTGATGACTTTATTAAATCTATCAGTTTTCATACATTTCTCTGATCTAAAGCCATGATTCAGCATCTTTTTCTGTTTCAAATATTTATCAAGTTTTCCCCCAAGATTTGAAGAGATTTCTGCCTCAACTGCTCCTCATGGGAAAATATTTTATATTCTAAACATTAAGTCAATGACCTCCTGATCATTGTTAAATCTGTAACTACGAGGGAGGTAGCTTCAAAGAAATCACACCAAAGGTAAACTATAAGAATACAGAATATAGAATATTACAGTGCAATACAGGCCCCTCGGCCCTCAATGTTGTGCCGACCTATGAAACAAATCTAAAGCCCATCTAACCTACACTATTCCAATATCATCCATATGTTTATCCAATGACCATTTAAATGCCCTTAATGTTGGCGTATCCACTACAGTTGCTGGCAGGGCATTCCACACTCTTACTACTCTCTGAGTAAAGAACCTACCTCTGATATCTGTCCTATATTTATCACCCCTCAATTTACAGCTATGTCCTCTCATGCTAGCCATCTTCATTCAAGGAAAAAGGCTTTCACTGTCCACCTATCTAATCCTCTGATCATCTTATATGCCTCTATTAAGTCACCTCTTAACCTTTTCTCTCTAACGAAAACAGCCTCAGGTCCCTCAGCCTTTCCTCATAAGACCTTCAACAGTAGGTTTATTTTAAGGTCTGTACATCTCACGCTTCAGCCCTCGAGAGTAGCAATAGCGGCCGTTTCCAGATTACTTCACGCTCCAAGTCAACTGACCAGTCCTGTTAAAGGGGCTATGGCTTGCAAAAAATAACATTCCTCCCTTCCAAATAGTAATCCTCATAACAAAATATTTACATCCATGGTCAAAATAGCAATCCCCAACCAAGAATACTATTTAACTATTTACACAGTACAGCCAGTAATAACATTAATTTGACACTAAATAGATGTGATCAATGATCCGGAAGCAGATGGCTCTATGGAGGTTGTTTCCTGGGAGTTAGGAACAGCCTTGGCTCCCTTTGCTGCAATTGTGGCTCCGCTGATTCTTCCATACACACATCATCATTCACTTTAACGGTGTTCCTGGCTCATCAGCTGAGGGTAAAGCCATATGTCCCCTGCTTTCTTTCACAAGAATCTCTGCTGTTTCTGGCTGAACTATCTCCATCTCCCCTACTGGTATCTCCTTTCCTTGATAATGATGCTGCCA
The DNA here is from genome assembly GCA_024679065.1 of Sphyrna mokarran. NCBI lineage: Eukaryota > Metazoa > Chordata > Chondrichthyes > Carcharhiniformes > Carcharhinidae > Sphyrna > Sphyrna mokarran. The sequence continues at coordinate 69,398,189 of JAGIQG010000016.1, forward strand.
GTAATTGATCCGCATGCCTACGCCATTGCAATTTATCTTGCATTTCCAAGGTGGAGGACGGTGATCTAGTTTTGGTTGATATTAATGCCAGAACTCGTTCTTTCCTGGCGTATAGTTCTTTGCTGGGACTACCTCATCCTTTCAAAAAGTTCTGAGTTTCACATGTTCGGCTCGCCAGTCCATCTGCCTCTTTGGACTCTTCTCCACCACTCATATTTTGTCGTTGCGTGCAGTGTGCTTTGATACTTAATTAAGAACTGGTTTGCCCTTCATTTCAATAATCCTTTCCCTCTGGATTCCTCCATGAAGTGTTTTATTGGCTGCACAAATCACTCTGCTCGGCCATTTGTCACCAGCTCATATAGTGCAGACATTACTGCCAATTGCCATAAGTTCCATATACTGCTTGAATTCCCGTGATACAAACTGTGACCCGTTGTCACTCACCACTTTCTCTGGATACCTGAGGCTGGCAAAAATGTCACCCTGTCTGTCAAGTTTGCCTCCGTAGTAGTTGCTTTCATGCATATCACCTCTTGCTACTTAGAGTATGCATCCATGGTCACTAGTTACATGTAGGCCAAGCTTCTTCCCAAAAAATTCCAAGTGCTGAATTTGCATAAAAACTGGAGTAATCCAGCTTGTTTCTTCAATGGGTTTCAAAATGAATCTCCCACACTGTGCATCACAAAGAGCATGAGTCATGTGAAAAATCAGTGGGTGGGGCCTATTCTTGCAGAGAGGCAGGCAACACATCACTTAGCGGGCCACTGCGCAGGTACCAATCTGTCGGCACCGAGATCCTGCACTGCTGGCCTCCTCATCACTAGCCACCTTGATCACTGCCCTTCTGACACCATCCACCTCCCCCTCCAACCCCCTCCCCCCACCGATCATTGACCTCTCAGATGTGTCCAGGCCAATCCCAATCAACTAACCCTCCCAGCCTGCTTCGATCTGCCCCCTACCCTTGCTTGTACAACTCTGCCATCTGCAATGGTTGTGGTGCAATGTGTTTCTTCAATAACTTGCACAACGCTGTGAATAGTGAATTGAGAGTAACTGCCCTTAACATTAGGACAGCATTTGATCCAATGTGGTATCAAAGAGCTTTTGCAAACCTGGAGCCAATGAGAATCAGGGAGAAAACCCTTTGCCGATTGGAGTCATGCTTAGCATAAAAGATAGTTGCAGTTGTTGGAGGTTTATCATCTCAGCTCCAGGGCATCACTGCAGGAGTCCCTCAGATTAATGTCCCAGGCCCAACCATCTTCAATTGCCTAATCAATGACCTTCCATCATAAGGTCAGATGTGTTGTCACTGGATTCATAATCCAGAGTCTAAGGGTATTGCTCTGGGGGCCCAGGATTGAAACCCACCACGGCAGATGGTGGAATTAAAATTCAAATGGTGACCACGAAACCATTGCCATTTGTTGCAAATACCCATCTGTTTACTAATGCCCTTTAGAGAAGGAAATCTGCTATGCTTTTCTGGTCTGGCCTCATATGACTCCAGACCCTCAGCAATGTGATTGACTCTTAAGTGACTTCTGAAAAGGCCAAACAGCCACTTGATTCAAGTGCAATTAGGGATGGGCAACAAATGCTGGACAAGCAAAGAAACCCACATTGGACGCATCAATGAAAAAGAAAGATGAGCGTGTGTTCTTATGACCTTGTCCTGCCATCTTTCAGCAAGGCGAAGTGGTAAGATAGAGTGAGAGACAAAAGATCAGATTACATTCAGCTTTTCGCTTCCCCTGATCCTACTGGGGGGGTCCTGTTCTGTCAGCAGAATCAGCTTTGTGCCCTTCTGATTTCAATATTAATGACATGCTTAGTATGTCCTGATGTCCATGGCAGGGGGAGGTGAGGGTTGGGATAGGGTGTGACAATACATGGGGAGATTGGGGCACCAGTGCAATAGCGGCCCTAGAGCTAAGCAACCAGCTTCACTGTCGAGCTTAGGCTCTGCTCCCTTTCTTGCATTCTGTCTCTTTTTTTATACTAAGTGCCATAGTTCACAGCTCACCTAAAAAGAAATAGAACATAGAACATAGAACACTACAGCACAAACAGGCCCTTCGGCCCACAAGTTGTGCCGAACACATCAAAACCTACCCAGCCATAGACCTATCTATAACCCCCAATCCCATTGGATCCCATATACTCATCCAGAAGTCTTTTAAAAGACCCCAGCGAGTTCGCCTCGACAACCACCGACGGCAGCCGATTCCATTCACTCACCGCCCTCTGAGTGAAAAACTTTTCCCTAGCATCCCCTCTGTACTTGCTTCCCTGCACCTTAAATCTGTGCCCTCTCGTCGCGACCATTTCAGCCCTGGGAAATAGTCTCTGAGAGTCCACCCTATCTATTCCTCTCAACATCTTGTAAACCTCTATCAGGTCGCCTCTCAACCTTCGTCTCTCCAGGGAGAACAGTCCCAGCTCCCTCAACCTGTCTTCATAAGGCATGCCTCCCAATCCAGGCAACATCCTTGTAAATCTCCTCTGCACCCTTTCAATAGCTTCCACGTCCTTCCTATAGTGAGGCGACCAGAACTGCGCACAGTACTCCAAGTGTGGTCTGACAAGGGTCCTATAAAGCTGCAGCATTACCTCCTGACTCCTGAACTCAATCCCTCGATGAATGAAGGCCAGTACACCGTAAGCTTTCTTAACCACATCCTCCACCTGGGAGGCCGATTTGAGAGTCTTATGGACCCGGACCACAAGATCCCTCTGCTCTTCCACACAGCTAAGACTCCTACCTTTGATAGTGTACTCATTCATCCCGTTGGATCTGCCAAAATGGACCACAACACATTTATCCGCGTTGAAGTCCATCTGCCACTTCTCCGCCCAGTCTTGCATCCTGTCGATGTCATGCTGCAACTTCTGACATCCCTCCAGACCATCCACAACACCACCGACCTTCGTGTCATCGGCGAACTTACTCACCCATCCCTCCACTTCCTCATCCAGGTCATTTATGAAAATGACAAACAGCAAGGGTCCTAGAACAGATCCCTGGGGCACTCCACTGGTGACCGACCTCCATGCAGAAAAAGAGCCATCCACAACCACCCTCTGCCTTCTGCAGGCAAGCCAGTTCTGGATCCACAAGGCCAAAGCCCCTTGGATCCCATGGCCTCTCACCTTCTCAAGAAGTCTTGCATGTGGGACCTTGTCAAATGCCTTGCTGAAGTCCATGTACACCATGTCCACTGCTCTTCCTTCGTCAATGTGTTCAGTCACATTTTCGAAGAACTCAATTAAGCTTGTAAGGCACGACCTGCCTTTTACAAAACCATGCTGACTATTTCTAATCAACCTAAACTTCTCCAAATGCTCGTAAATCTTGTCCCTCAGAAGCCTCTCCATCAGAGAGGCTTCTCAATAGCATGATCAATCAATAGCATGATCGATCAATCAATAGCATATTCTCTCCCAGTCTCCAAATTCTCTTTGGCACTTAGAAATTATTTTGTAAAAGATTGTGCTAATTGAAGCAATGCATATCCAAATGTGTCTTGACTTGGACAATATCCAGACATTGGCTGACAAATAGCAAATGACATTCATGTCACACACTCCCAGGTAATGACCATCTCCAACAAGAATGAATTCAACCATTGTCCCTTGACATTCAATGCATTACTGCTTCTTAATCCCCCATTGTCAATATCCGTTGACCATGAACTGAACTAGACTCGCTATATATTTTATATATACTACGGCTACAAGAGTAGGAAGATTAGGAATTCTGAGGCAAGTAACTCCCCAAAGCTTGTCCACCAGCTTTATGGCACAAGTCAGGCATGTAATAGAATATTTTCCACTTGCCTGAATGAGTGCAGCTCCAACAGCACTTGAGAAGCTCAGAAATCCTTATCTGGGAACTTATGGGACGGATTCTCCAGATACAATGCTCTCGACATTATAGCTCAAAATGTCTGAAAATCGAAAAACTGGTTCAGTCAAAGAAATTGCTCCTGACCAGTGCTAAATTGACTTCCGGTGATGAGTGTGTGCTTCTCATTATGAATGGCTAAATTTTAATGACAAGTTATTCATGATGAATGTGTGTGTGGCTTTCAGTTAAGTGTGGGTATTCTTCAGTGATTGGCTACTAGTGAAGATGTATGTGTGTGGGTTCTGGCAATGAATGAGTAACCTCTGGTTCCATCAACACACCGACCTAAGCAAGAAGAATCTCATTGGATGCAACTATATCCTCAATACCGCATACTATACTCACTAGCTCTCAGGCATAAAAAGAAGCAGTCATTTCAGGAATTGAAGGAAATGTGTAGGCTTGCAGGAGCAACTGAAATAATGCTGTCCCAAGGACTCCTCCCTGCTTATTCCTGGCAAATGTACAATCTCTGAAAAACAAGCTAGATGAACTTAAAGCCAGACTCACTTTTCAAAGAGAACTGAGAGACTGCTGTGTACTCTGTTTCGCAGAGACAAGGCTCACTCCTGCTTCACTGGACTGTGCCCTTTGGTTGTAGGGCTTCTCAATCCAAGGATACAAAAGTCTGAGGTCATGACCATACAGTGGACTCAGGTAAGGTTAAAGAGATAGGGTCTGCCTTCTAATCAACACCTCTTGGTGCCTAACTGGAGTAACACTGGTGAGTTCTGCTCCCTGGACCTGGTATACCTGAAGCTAAAATTCCATGTCTACTAACTTCTACGGGAGCCCATTGCTGTAATCCTGACAACAATTTACATCCCATCCCATGTGGATGTGAAAATTGCGCTGGACAAAATATACACCACCACAAATAGCCTTGAGATGAAACATCCCGAGGCCTTGTTCATCATGGCCAGGGACTTTAATTAGGCCAAGCTCAAGAATGTCCTACCAAGCTACCACCAACATATTTCCTCTTCCACTAGAGGCCCAAACATTTTAGACCACTGCTACACAAATAAGAAACATGCCTACCACTCTATCACTACAAAGAGTTATAGATGTAGCCCAGTCCATCACACAAACTAGCCTTCCATTCATTGACTCTGTCTACATTTCCCGCTACCTCAGAAAAGCAGCCAGCATAATCAAGGACCTCACGCACCCCGGACATACTCTCTTCCACCTTCTTCCATCACGAAAAGAATACAAAAGTCTGAGGTCATGAACCAACTGACTCAAGAATAGCTTTCCTGCTTCCAAGAGACTTTTGAATAGACCTACCTCGTGTTAAGTTGATCTTTCTCTATATCCTAGATATGACTGTGACACTACATTCTATAGTCTTTCCTTTCCTATTTATGGTAATGCTTTGTCTGTTCAGCATGAGACAAATAATACTTCTCACTGTATACCGATGCTTATGACAATAATAAAGCAAACCAAATCAAGGAGTAATTAAAACACGCAGGAGTGTGTAAGATATAAGGACACAAGTATAAAAACAAAAGATGGGTCCTGAAGAGTTATAGATTTCACAACAGAAAAGCAGAGAAGGGAAGAAAGGTGAAAAATCTGGTAAAGAGAATGCTTTTATGGTCTGGAACGGTGTCAAAAGAGAGTGTGTGTGTGTCACCTTCCAGCTGCAAGTTGATTCATTAATCAGCAGTGGAGAATCCTCTCTGGCTGAAATACTCAGCACCTAGAAAACATAAAATAAGACTTGTAGAAATAATCTGATGTCAGCCTCACAGTACCAAATTCCTCTTCTAAGTGTTACTTGGCCCCTGACATATCCTGACAAACAAATTACAACAACTTGATTGACGAAGTGGGAACACCAATTCCATTAACACATGAAGATCACATCCAACGTATCCAAGTTATCTGGAAGCAAATTCTCGGAAATTGAAAGAAAAATAAATTTCAAGGGAACTATCATGTATAATCAGAGGTGGTTGAGGAAAGGAAACTAAACGACGTGAGATATTAACACATTTGCATAGTTAAAACTGCAGATCAAAGGAAGAGGTAATCACCGAAAGGTAATCTAAACACATAATTGGATCACATCTGAATGTATTCAAAAAAAATAATACTTTCAGCCTTTAAAAATTTGAAGAAAAATATTAAGCTTGGGAGTATTAATTTGTCTGACTGTTTTAGCATCTGTGTGTTTCGATTAAATGTATTTATTAGGTCCATCAGCAGGATTGAACATCAAGGAAGACATTAATAGTCCTAATAAATCTCTGTGACAGCTAGAGAGTATGGAGAATGTCAAGGCCAAGTGGTAGTGATTTTCTAAGTTTGCACTAAATTCCAGAGTGTCTTGTGAGTTTATAGTCAAGCTAGATAAAAGCATAGCTAACTTTGCTCTGTGTGCTTTATGGATGAGAAAGTGATTCCATTCCTCTGGGAAATCCAGGTAAAGGGACAAAACTCAGTGCAGAATAAAACAGGAGACAAATCTGAAAAGCAGTGATTAGGTGAATAGATTGCCTGCAGATTGTAGTGGGAGGGACAAATGAGAATGTTAATTGCAGTTTTGAATCCCGATGAAGTATTCACTTGGAGAACTACATATACTATCAGTTGTTATTTTGCTGTAATAAGGATACAAGATGTATTAGGAAGAAAATATTTGCATTTATGTAGTATTTTTCATGACCTATGTAGGTTCCAAAGCCCTTGATTAAATATTTTTCAGAAGTGCAATTAATGTAACAATGATGGGAAACGCAGAAGTCAACAAATGTACACCAAGGTCCTATAAACAGCAAGATCCCGGTGGTGGAATTGTTTCTGACTCTTGGGAGATTTTGGGCTCACTTTGCCATTTATGCTTTGGCTAAAGCAGGATTTAAATTTTGTCCCTTCCATAATGCCCTCATATGGCTGAAAATGATCTCATGATACCATTTTATAAAGAGCAGAGACATTCTGCATGATATCCTGGTAAGTAGTCATTCCACAAACACCATCACTAAAATAATTATCTGGTCATTATCTTATATGCAATGCCCATGAAGTAAATTAATTTGGGTTCAAAATGGGTGCAAAAGGGCTACATTCTATGTTCATGCTGGGCCAGCATTTATTGCCCATCCGTTGAGGGTATGTTTCAAAATCAACCACATTTGCTGTGGGTCTGGAGTCACATGTAGGCCAGACCGGGTTAGGACAGCAGATTTCCTTCCCTAAAGAACATCAGTGAACCAGATGGATTTTTCTGACAATCAACGGTGGTTTCATGGTTATCAGTAGATCCTTAATTCCGGATTTTTATTAAATTCAAATTTTGCTATCTGCTATGACAGTATTTGGACCCGGTACCCCAGAACATTTCCCTGGGTCTCTGGATTACTGGTCTAGTGACAGTATCACTACACCACTGCCTCCCCTCCTGTCCTTCTCTCCCTCCCTTGTTATTCTCATTTTAAAACCGTTAGAACAGATCATGCACAGAAACATTGCATGAACATAGAATCATAAAATCCTACAGTGCATAAGGGGGTCATTCAGCCCATCGAGTCTGTAACAACCATAATCCCATCCAGGCCTTATCCCCTCAACCCCATGCAGTTATCCTAGCTGGTTCCACTGACATTAAGGGGGAATTTAGCATGGCCAATCCACCCTAACTCACAAATCTTTGGACTGTGAGAAGGAACCAGAGCACCCGGATGAAACCCACATAGACACACAGAGAGGGCATGCAAACTCTGCACAGACACTGATCCAAGCTAAGAATCGAAACGGGTCTCTGGCACTGAGAGGCAGCAGCGCTAACCACTGTGCCACCATACCACTCTTATGAATGGGAAAAAAGGAGTGGAGGGAGACGGAATGAACATTCTGAGTAATGAGCCATGGCAGGTGGTTGATGTTGTAGTAGGGGAACATGTGGCTAACAGTGGCCACAATTCTGTCTATTTTAGGATACAGATGGAAAAGGATGCTTGTTGCCCTAGGGGGAAGGTGCTGAATTGGGGGAAGGCTAACTACAGTCGGATTAGGCAGGAACTTATGGAAACTGATTGGGAATGGTTGTTCAAGGGTAAGTCCACGCTAGGCATGTGGGAGTCTTTCAAGGGAATACTGAAAATGTTGCAAGAAAGATATGTGCCGGCTAAGAGGAAAGATGGGAAAGATAGGATTAGAGAGCCGTGGATTTGGTTAGGAAGAAAAGAGAGGCATATGTTAGGTCAAAGCAGCTGGGAACAGAGATAGCATTGGAGGAATATAGAGAGACTAGGAGGGAGCTCAAATGGAGAATTAGAAGGGCAAAAAGGGGGCATGAAATGGTTTTGGCGGATAGGATTAAGGAAAATCCAAAGGCTTTTTGCTCCTATGTTAGGAATAAAAGGATGGTTAGAGGAAAAATTGGACCTCTTAGGGACAGAGGAGGGGAACTGTGCTTAGAGCCCGAGGGAAAGGGGGAGATCCTGAACGAGTACTTTGCGTCGGTATTCTCGAAGGAGGGGAGCTTGTTGACTGGTACTGTCTCTGAGGGAGCTGTGGACCAGTTGAGGGAAATATCCATACCGAAGGAGAAAGTGTTAGAGCTTCCAGGTAGCATTAAAACTGATAAGTCTCCGGGGACTGATGGCATTTATCCCAGGCTGCTTAGGGAGGCGCGAGGTGAATCTTTGTCTCTTCTTTGGACACAGATGAGGTCCCAAAGGACTGGAGAATAGCTAATGTTGTACAGTTGTTTAAAAAGGGTAGTAGGGATAACCCTGGAAATTATAGGCCAGTGAGTTTGACATCAGTGGTAGGGAAGCTGTTGGAGAGGATTCTTAGAGGTAGGATGTATAGCCACTTAGAGCGTTGCGATCTGATTAGGGATATGCAGCATGGATTTGTTAGAGGGAGGTCGTGCCTTATGAATCTGGTAGAATTTTTTGAGGAGGTGACAAAAACGGTCACAAAGGGCGAGCCATTGATGTCGTCTATATGGATTTCAGTAAGGCGTTTGACAAAGTCCCTCATGGGAGGTTTGTTGAAAAGGTCAAGGCTCATGGGATACAAGGACAGGTAGCTAGATGGATAAGTAACTGGCTTGGTAATAGGAGACAGAGAGTAATAGTGGAAGAGTGTTTTTCTAGCTGGAGGTCGGTCACTAGTAGTGTGCTGCAGGGCTCGGTACTGGGACCTCTTCTATTTGTAATATATATAAATGACTTGGAAGAGGGAGTAAGTGGAGTGATTAGCAAGTTTGCAGACAATACAAAGGTGGCTGGACTTGCAGATAGTGAGGAGCATTGTCAGGCGATGCAGCAGGACATAGATAGGCTGGTAGCTTGGGCAGACAAATGGCAGATAGAATTCAATCCTGATAAATGTGAGGTGATGCATTTCGGGAGAAAGAATGTAGAGGGGAGGTATATGATAAAGGGTAGACCTATTAAGAGTATAGAAATGCAGAGGGACCTGGGGGTGCAGGTGAGCAAGTCTCTGAAGGTGGCAGAGCAAGTGGAGAAGGTTGTGAAGAAAGCATATAGTATGCTAGCCTTTATAGGAAGGGTATAGAGTACAAGAGCTGGCCTTTAATGTTGCAGTTGTATAAAACGTTGGTTAGACCTCATTTGGAATACTGCGTCCAGTTCTGGTTGCCTTACTACCGGAAGGACGTGGAGACTCTGGAGAGAGTGCAGAGGAGGTTTACCAGAATGCTGCCTGGTATGGAAGATCTGAGTTACAAGGAGAAATTAGGCAAATTGGGACTGTTTTCCTTAGAAAGACGTAGACTTAGAGGAGATCTAATAGAGATGTATAAGATAATGAAGGGGATAGATAGAGTAAACTGGGTTAAGCTTTTTCCTAGGATGGACTCGAATAGCACAAGGGGTCACGGGCTTAGCGTGAGGGGGGTAAGGTATAATTTGGATGCTAGAGGGAGTTTTTTCACACAGAGGGTGGTGGGGGTATGGAATGCGCTGCCAAGTAAAGTGGTGGAGGCAGGTACTCTGGGGTTATTTAAGAAATACTTAGATGGGCACATGAACAGAATGGGAATGGAGGGGAATAGAAAACTGATTTAAAATAGGGATCATGAGCCTTGGGAGTCCCTGGGAAGTGTGTAAATAGATGATGATATTGATGTACTTGTTTTTATCCTACAGGTGCTTTGGTCCACCTTGTTGTCTAACAAGGGGCATACACGCGATGGGTCGTGAGGAGGCTGCTCTTGGATCTTTTTCGAGAGTATCCCAGTGCTTCACGTCGTTAGTGTACACTAGTTAGTGATGGGCAACACGACAGCTGAGTGACTATCGCTGTGCTGTGCAGATACATGGATTTGGGCCTGTGTCTGTGGGAGTTTGCGCATTCTCCCCGTGCTTGCGTGGGTTTTCTCCGGATGCTTTGGTTTCCTCCCACATCCCAAAGATGTGCTCCTAGGCTAATTGGCAAAACAAATTCTCCCTAAATTGTCTCAAATTTGGTTTCAATGCATAGATCTATAAACATAGACAGAGATCACGGGTAGAAGTGGGAACATCGGGGTGGCACGGGCTCGTTGGGCCGAAGGGCCTGTTTCCTGTGATGTTTTGTTCTTTGTTCTTTGAATGAATTCTATGTATTGTAAGATCCATTCCATGTAGCAGTGTGAAAGGATTGGAACTGGAGCAAGTTCTTCACCTTTGGTAAGCCAGGCAACGTGAAACACTCTCTTCCTCCTTCAGGCACCATGGTGGTGACCTTGAACTTTCACTGGATTGATCCACATCATGTTTGGCAAGGTACTGCCGTGGTTTGCTGTTGTCTTCTGCAATGTAACTTTTCTGCTCTTATACCCCCTGCCACTGGAAGGATTTACAGGCTGAAAATCAAATATACCTTCCATGGCCATCAAGTCCTGAAGTGGGACTTGGGCCCGGCAGGACCTGTAAAATTTTACAAGTAAAAATCTTGAATAATTGCAAGATGAAAGACTGTAACAATAGAACTGCAATACAGCAGTCAGTAGGGAATCATTTTACTGGAATTGTAAGGTTTGTAGAATTGAAATGCACATTATAAACATACCAGCTATTCTTGGTCATTAGTTATTCAGCTGTGTGTATATTTATGTCAGTTTACTATTTCAGCTGTATAAGTGTGGCTAGAACCATAGATCCTTTCTGTGACAAATACACCTCAATACAATCCCAGAATTCAGCGGACATTTTTTAATGCATATCTATTTTGTGGTGGTGGTGACGTAAGGATGTTTTAGCTGGACTATTCATCCAGACACTCTGGATGAATGCATAATGTTCTGTGGATCCCGCTATGAATCCTACCACAGCAGATGATGAAATTTGAGTTCAATTAAAAGACCAATGATGACCATGAACCATCAATTGTTATAAAAAACCCATCTGGTTTCACTCATGTCATTATAGAATTGTAAACACTACAGTGCAGAAGGAGGCCATTTGGCCCATCGAGACTGCACTGACAACAATCCCAACCAAGCCCTACCCTTGTAAACCTACACATTTACATCATTAATCTCTCTAACCTACACATTCTAAGACATTAAGGGATAATTTAGAATGGCCAATCAACCTAACCTGTACATCTTTAGACTGTGGGGAGAAACAGAGCACTGGAGGAAGCCCATGCAGATATGGGGAGAACGTGCAAATCTCATACAGTGATTTCCGATGCTCCAAGAAGTCTTGTTCTGATTGACCTATTAGTTTTCCTTGCTTATTCTAAGCTTAGAAACTGGCATTCACAAATCACATGACAGCTGCCAGAAGCATGGACCTCCAGTGGTCCGTAGATAGAAGTTTGCTATCTCCTACCAAAGTGCATGCAGGGAAAACAGTAACCGCTTCCCCGAAATATGAATGTAATGAGCTTCGAGAATTCTTCATCCAATAGGATCTGCCAGAATCCTGCATTTGGCATTTAAAGTGCTTTGCCATTGGGCATTCAGCTATAACCTGTTCAACCTTCTGTAGAGGGTGATGAGATCTGAATAGCACCTTGTTTAAGTAGACTGCATTGATGCAAATCCTGACCATGCTATCATTCTAGACTGCAGCCATTGTTACTGAAATCCACCCTGTAGCCTCCTCCACACAATCATCCAGTTGTCATCCAGTCCAGCTCAATAACTACCTTCTGCTTCATTGCTAGGATACTCCGCTGGGAGCACAGACTGCTGGTGGTACATGTTTTATTACAGGTAGTTTCCCAATGATGTAGTTGAATAGGTCTTTATATTCTATCACTTCTGGGCCTTGATGCTGCAATTTGTGTACATCTGGACCAAGGTGAATCAACCACAGTACCATGCTGTCCTTAAGACCCAACAAAAGCTTTAAATTTTGGTCAAAAATATGAACTTGGAAGCAGCCCTACATGCAATGGTGAGCAGTCACACTTTCCATGTGGATAGTTAACCTGCCATATGCCACGAAATCCACCTGAATGTTATGGTCTTGTGCAGCATATGAGTTTATTCCCTGCAGCAATTGCCTGGGCAGTATGTTACACTTAGGTCCAGCATTAAAGTTTTTAAAGTTTATTTATTAGTGTCACAGGTATGCTTACATTAAAATTGCAATGAAGTTATTGTGAAAATCCCCTAGTCACCACAGTCTGTCACGTGTTCTGGTACACTGAGAGAGAATTTAGCAGGCCAATGCACCTAACCAGCAAGGCTTTCAGATTGTGGGAGGAAACTGGGGGCATCTGGAGGAAACCACACAGACACAGGGAGAACACGCAGCCTCTGCAGAGACAGTGACCCAAATCGGAAATCAAACCCTGATCCCTGGTATTGTGAGGCAGCAGTGCTAATTGCTGTGCCATCATGTTGCATTGCTGCAGGCAAAATTTAAGCTGAGGAAAATATCACCCTTTTCATAATGGTGTCAACACTCTCACAATAGGATTTATTGGATGCTCAGTGACTCGTTGCTCTGATTGAGTTCAAATTTGTTTACCCTGTTTGTGTTCTGAATCCTGGAAAAATGATCGGCTGCAATGCGGCTGGTGGAATAAGCAGGCTGCTATGGTTTAGATTTGCAGCATTTTGCAATATGATTGCATTTGTTACATCTATTACAGTATTTATCAAATGTCAAACATGATGTTCTGTTCTGTGAGTGATGGCCACCACAGCTGGGGCAGTGTGAACTATGTACTGTGAAAACCTCCACTTCCTGCCTTAATTCTTTGTTGTTCCTTTCTGATAGCTCATTCAACAGACAGATGCTGATGGCTGATCGCAACATCAGATCTTTCTCATGAAGAAACTGCTTGTGAACAACATCACTGTGAACCCCACACACAATGTGATCTCTCATCAGCTCCTCAGTGAGGCTGCCAAATGCATATTTTTTTGCTGTGACTGAATTGATTCATCAAATTTTTGGGTGGTAGTATAAAATATTTATCTATCTAACAGGATGTTCTTTCCTGGCATGTATGCACTCGAACATTTTAGCAATATCTTGAACCTTCCTCTTCCGGCATTTGAAACATAAGAAAACAAAATTTCTCGGTGGCTTTGAGCATCACTAAGTTTAATAAGGTGTGTTTAACTTGTATCTGCTTGAACTTATCTGGCACTGCAGTAAATATGCCACCCTGTTTCAAATTTTGTCCAATTATCCATGATATTTTTGTCGAACAAGAGAGGGTCAATACAGCAAAGTCTCTGTGCCATTCTGCCAACTCCTGACATCACATAGATATTCTGGATTGCAATTAATAGAAACTATGGACTTAGGACAATAAAGATTTATTGATAACTCTGAGCAGCTTACAGTATCTGCCCACCCTCCATGGAGAACTCCCACTCTCTCCTTTCATGCCCCCCTTTCACGTCCACATCATCCCAGCATCCATGTGATGACTTGGCCTACAATGACATTTATATAATAACCTTTACTATAGAGGGCATCAGTCTCCTCCTTTACATATTTGTGTGGATGACTGACAGATGTGCACAAGTCCACTGAAATGAGCTGCTTGTGAAAAAAAATGAGAGCAGCAGTGGCAAAAGATGGCCTTCCAGACCACGTACTATTAGATTCTCTCGCAAAATGTGGCAGATGTGAGTCATCAGATTTCTTATCAATCACAAAAATGTGCAGCACTGCCTCTTGCTCAGCTCCAAATAAGAGAGTTGCCATCTGTAGACCCTTGTTTATGCTAATTACCTCCAGGGAATGGTTCTGACCACCTCAGCTTATGGTTTTTCCTGGAGTGGCCCTATGGGATGCCTGAGGTACCCACTGTGGGTGGCTCTGGGGAAGCCTAGGGAACTCACTGCAGGTGTCCTTATGGGACATCAGAGCCAGCCCCATTTGACTACATTACATTATAGCTTTGGCATTGTTGATGAATCAGAGCAGTGCTGTTGCAAGTAGGCTTTGAGTGTTACACTTATCTCGCAGTCACAAGCAAAGTGAATGTGAACAGTTACTTGCCATTTGTACCTGGTCATGATTCAGAATGGTCTAACTTTGCACTGGCATGGCACATAAATTAAGAGTACATAATTCCAGCAACTTGCATATTTAATGAATTACCGAATCACAGAATACTACAGTGCAGAAGAGACCCTTTGGCTCATTGAAACTGCACCAACACATGAAAGGTTCTAACCTACCCACCTAATCCCACTTGCCAGCACTTGGCACATCACGTTGAATGTTATGACGAGCTAAATACCTATCCAGATACTTTTTAAAAGATGTCATCATCTTCTGGGTAATTTTTGTTCCTCAAATTTTCCCTAAACCTCCCACCTCTCACTTTTAACTTGTGTCCCCTCATAACTGACCCTTCAATTAAAGGGAACAGCTGTTCGCTATCACCCTGTTCATTTCTCTCAATCTTGAACACCTCAATCCTCTCTTTTCCTTCTCATTATATCCTGAATGTCTCTGGTCATTTATGGTTTTCTGAGTTTAATATGCCTTCCTATTACTCTAGAGGGAGCATGTTGAGCCTGTACCTTCCTCATTTTATCTTTGAATGCTCCTCACTGCTTCTCTGTAGATTTCCCCACAAGTAACTCGTTCCAGTCTACCTTGGCCAGATCCAGCCTTATTTTGTTAAAATCTACTCTCCTCTAATCCACCTTTTCCTGCAACTTGTATATTTCTTTATTCATAACAAATTTGAATTGAACCTCATTATGATTGCTATCACCAAAATGCTCCCCCACCAACACATCAACCATCTGTCCAGCTTCATTCCCCAGAATTAGGTCTAACGTTGCACCATCCCTTGTTAGATCCTCTACATAATGATCTAAAAAATTTCCAGTATACATTTTAAGAACTCAACTTCATCTCACCCCTTGACATGGATGGCATGATGGCACAGTGGTTAGCACTGCTGCCTCACAACCCAGGTCTGATTTCCGGCGTGGGTCACTGTCTGTGCGGAGTTTGCATGTTCTCCCTTTGTCTGCGTATGTTCCCTCAGGTGTTCTAGTTTAAGAACATAAGAACATAAGAAATAGGAGCAGGAGTAGGCCATCAAGCCCCTCGAGCCTGCCCCGCCATTCAATAAGATCACAGCTGATCGAAGTGGATCAGTTCCCCTTTCCCGTTTTCTCCCCATAACCCTTTATTCCCTCATCTATCAGAAACCTATCTACCTGTGACAAATATATTCAGCGAGGTAGCCCCCACAACTTCAATGGGTAGAGAATTCCAAAGATTCACCATCCTTTGTGTGAAAAAGTTCCTCCTCAACTCCGATCGAAACTGTTCCACCCCCCACTTATTTTGAGGCTGTGCCCTCAAGTCTTGCTATCCTTTCTAAATGGGAACAATCTCTCTACCTCTACCCTATCCATCCCCTTCATTATCTTATATGTCTCTATAAAATCCCTCCTCAGCCTTCTAAACTCCACTGAGTACAAACCTAGTCTACTCAATCTCTCCTCATAGGCTAACCCCATCATCTCCAGTATCAGCCAAGTGAACCTTCTCTGCACTCCCTCCAAGGCCAATATATCCTTCCGCAAATGCAGCAACCAAAACTGCACACAGTACTCCAGCTGCGGCCTCACCAGCACCCTGTACAGTTACAACAAGACACCCTACTTCCATATTCTATCCCCCTAGCTATAAAGGCAAACATTCCATTGGCCTTCTTGATCACCTGCTGCACCTGCAGACTGGGTTTTTGCAATTCGTGCACAAGGACCCCCAGGTCCCTCTGCATTGTAGCGTGCTGCAGCTTTTCGCCATTTAAATAATAATCTCTCCTACTATTATTTCTACCAAAGTGGATAAGCTTACACTTGCTAACATTAAAATCCATCTATAAGTCCTCGCCTACTCACTTAACCTATCCAGATCCTTCTGCAGACTTTCCACACCCTCTACACAATTTGCTTTTCCACTCATCTTTGTGTCATCAGCAAATTTCGTTACCCTATAGTCAGCCTCTTCCTCCAGATCATCTTTGTAAATGGTAAACAGTTGAGACCCCAGCACCGATCCCTGGGACACTCCACTAGTCACCAGCTGCCAACCAGAATAGCACCCATTGATTCCTACTCTCTGCTTCCTATTAGACAAACAATTCTCTATCCACGCTAATACCTGACCCCCAACTCCTTGCACTCTAATCTTTTGCAGCAACCTTTTGTGAGGCACCTTATCAAATGCCTTCTGGAAATCTAAAAACACCACTGCCACTGGTTCCCCTCTGTCTCCCACACTAGTCACATACTCATAGAAATCCAATGAATTCGTCAAACACGATTTCCCCTTAACAAATCCGTGCTGCGTCTGCTTGATCAAACCTTTCTTTTCTAGGTGCCTCGCTATTTCTTCTTTGATGCTGGATTCAAGCATTTTTCTCAGGTTTCCTCCATAGTTCAAAAGACATGCTGGTCAGATGTATCAGCCATGTTACATTCTTTCCCAGTGTACCCGAACAGGTGCCAGAGTGTAGTGACTAGGGGATTTTCACCGTAACTTCATTGCAGTGTTAATGTAAGCCTACTTTAGACGAATAGTTGAAATCATCTAATATAATTATTCTCATTATTTTTAAACTTCTCTATGAATTGTGCACACATTTGCTCTTCAATTTCCCGCTGCTATTTGGGGGTCTATAATAAACACCTAGCAACATAGCTGTCCCTTTTTTATTCCTAAACTCTATCCACAAAAGCTTCATTTGATGCCCCTCCAAGATGTCATCTCTTCTTACTGCAGTGAGATTCATGTCATGCTAATATAAATTGGCTTTTTAACATGGATTGGGGGAAATTCGGATCTACCATCAGCCTGTCTGAAATTGCTGAGGGAAAAATTTCTACCTACTTTCACACCAGAGGAATTCAGACTTACCTAAATGTTCTGTTTCCACCGACCATGCAACGAGCTGCTGGAGGAATGGAAAAATTTCACATGTTGCAATTCTTGGATGTCAAAGTGTTAAATTGAAATAAGATGACAGTTTCAACAAAGTATTGACTAAACTTGAAACTATATGCAATTTTTTGTACCTTTCTATTGACAATCTGACTTTTTTATATTATATAACTGAGTTGTGATTTCGCTCTTTGATTTGACCTCCATTATTACTATCACATGGATGTACTATGCTCTCCATCTGGTGTCTTTCTGCTTAAAGCAGCACTTGTAGTGCTTTATCATGTTGTCAAAGTATCTCTAAGTGCTCCTCACATTGATTTTCTTTGGAATGCAGTGTTTTTTTGTACATGAGAATGGGAATTGAGAGGTTGGGACCTGCATCATTGTCTTTCCTTGCTACTATTCCATATCTTCCTGGAGATATTTACACTCCTCTTAGAATAGCATCAAACTTGGGTACAAGTAGCAAAGTACTGGAATCCAAGTTATTGAGGGGAAAGGTTACGAACCAGACGCTGTGTTTTAGATTGAGGCTGAAAGATCATAAACCAACCATACGATGCCTAGGTTTGCCTCGCATCAGCCTGGCAAAGACTGTTTCATCACAATGGAATCAGGAGTGGAGAATGATTTACAGTAACATCTTGAGATCATTTTATACTTATGATTGAAGTTTTTAAAAAAACAATAAAAGTAACGGCATTCAGTCTACACATATTTCAGAGGAAGTTGAGTTGAAAGAACCAGTGTTTTGGTACCTAAGGGAAGTCAAACAGTAGAGGAAGACTGGTAGGATGCCTGGAACTGACAAAATGATGGAAGAAGTTGTAAAGAATTGTTGCGATATAATGGTAAAAGTTATAATCAGGATTGAAATTGGACTTAATGTTGTCTTTTTATTGGGTACAAAATGGGGCAAAAAGCTCCCGTTTGGTGGGGCTATGTTGCACACTTCACGTGCACCTTGAATGTGTCCAATGCCATTAATGATCTTAACATAAATGTGCGGGGTATGATCAGTAAATTAACGCAAAAATTGATGGCATAGTAAATGGCAAAGAGAAAAGCCTGAGACTTCAGAGCAATATAAATAGGCTGATCAAATGGGCAGAATGGTGGCAAATGGAATTTAATTCTGAAAAATGTGAGGTAATGCATTTTGGGATGATTAAAAGGCAAAGGAATAGGCAATGAATGGTCTAATGCTTAGGAAATACAGAGGGCCAGAGGAACCTTGGGGTCTATATCCACAGGTCCCTGAAGGTAGTAGAACAAGTAAACACATATGGCATATTTGCATTTATTTGCCAAGGTATAGAATAAAAAAGCAGGGAGCTTATAATGCAGCTGTATAAAACATTTATTCGGTCACTGTACTGTGTGCAGTTCTGGTCACCAGACGTGATTGCACAAGAAAGGATTCAAAGGGAATTCTTGGGCTGGACCATTTCAACTATGAAGAGAGGCTGGTTAGGCTTGTTTTCCTTACAGCAGAGAAGGCAGGGGTGGGGGAGGGAGGTACGGCAGAGGGGTTAGGGCAGCATCTGAATGAGATGTACAAAATTATAAAAGACATAGATAGAGTAGATAGAAAGAAACTTTTTCCCATAGTAAAGCAGTCAATAACCAGGGGAATAGATTTAAGGCAAGGGACAGGTAAATTAGATTGGATTCAAGGAAAATCTTTTTCACCCATAGGACGGTCAGAATCTGAAATTTGCCTGAAAGAGTGGCAGAGGCGCGAATAGACACAACATTTAAAAAGCACCATAGCAGACAAGGCTATCTCCTTTTAGCCTTCTTTCCAAGGAGAACAGCCCCAACCTCTTTAATCTATTATCAGAACTGAAGTTTCTCATTCCCGGAAACATTCTTGTGTACCTCTTCTGTTCTCTCTCCAATGTATTCACAACCTTCCTATTGTACGGCACCCAGAATCCAGTACATTATATTCCAGCTGAAGTCCAATTAGTATCTTGTATAAGTTCATCTTAACTTCCTTGCTCTTGATCCTTATGCCCCTATTAATAAAACCCAGCATATGATATGCTTTATGAATTGCTCATTGTCACCTTCAATGACTCATGCACATATACACCGAAGTCCCTCCTCTCCTGCACCCTCTTAAGAATTTTACCCCTTATTATGTATTGTATCTCCATTTTCTGCATTTGCATCACTTCACATTTCTCTGCATTCATTGATCTGCTACAATCTGCTTGTCTATGTCCTTTTTAGGTTCTATACTGTCTTCTCCACAGTTCACCATACTTCTAATACTTTAAAATTGTCAACACCAAGGTCTAGATCATTAATATTTATCAGGAAGTGTGACCTCTGGGGAACACTATTACAAACATACTTGCAGCCTGAAAAATATCCATTGACTGTTACTCCACGCTTCCTATATTCAGCCAATTTTGTACACAGTGGAAATGTCTCTTTTATTTCATGAGCTATAACTTTTCTCATAAGTCTGCTGTGTGGCACTGTACTGAATGCCTTCTGAAAGTCCACATACATTACATCAACAGTATTATCCTCATCAACCCTTTCTGTTATCTCCTCAAAAAACTCCAGCATGTTAGTTAAACATGATTTCCTCTTAGAAATACATGCTGGCTCTTCCTGATCAACCCACATTTTTCTACGTAACTGCTAATTCCCAAATAATTGTTTCTAGAAGATTACTCTAATTCATTTGTAGGACATGGGTGTCACTGGCTAGTCAGTATTTATTATTCAATTGCCTTGGCAGGCTTCAAACGTGGATCCCCAGAACATTAATGCTAAACTGATTGATCTGTAAATAATATTCTGCCACTTGCTTCTCCATCCAAAGAAGGTAACTACATCTGCCATATATTTGCCCACTTACTCAACTTGTCTCAGTCACCTTG
This sequence comes from Sphyrna mokarran, assembly GCA_024679065.1. NCBI lineage: Eukaryota > Metazoa > Chordata > Chondrichthyes > Carcharhiniformes > Carcharhinidae > Sphyrna > Sphyrna mokarran. Next base: position 69,418,372 of record JAGIQG010000016.1, read on the forward strand.
AAGCTTCTTAACATCCTCCTCACCACTCACATGCTCATCAAGACACTAGTTGAACTGTTGAACAGCACAGTTCAACAATCAGTGCTGTTGAACTGATTTCAACAGCAAAATTGAAAATATTACGTTTGGCTCTATCATCCAAATCATTGATATATATTTTGAATAGCTGGGGTCCAAATATTGATCCCTGAGGGAATCTACTAGTCACTACCCATCACTTTGAAAAAGATTCATTTATTCCCATTCTGTTTCCTATCTGCTAACCAATTCTTAATCCATGCCATTATAATATTCCCAATACCATATGTTTTAATTTCACTAAGCTCTTCTGTGGGACTTTATCAAAAGTTTTCTGAAAATCCAAATACATCACATCACTGATTCACTGTTATGTACTAAACTAGTTAAAGCCTCAAAAACTCTAGTAAATTTGCAAACATGGGCTGGAATTCTTTGGCCACCCATGCACTTAGCCAAATCTCCGTTCACTGCAGCAGGACTAGAGAATCACACTGGAGCAAACAGCCAGAGAATCTTGTCCGTGATTCTCCTTTCATACATCCATGTTGGCTTTGTCTAATCCTGTCTAATCCTAACTTCTAAATGTCCAGTTTTCACAAACAATATAATAGACTCTCGCATTTTCCCAACAACTGATGTTGTTATATGGTCTGTAATTCACTTGTTACATTTGCCATCCTCACATCTACCAGGACTGTTTCAGAATCTACAGAATTTTGGAAGATGATAATCAATGCATCAATTCTTTCCATAATCACCTCCTTTAGTTCTCAGACTCAGCAGATGTAGATTATCAGGAACTGAATATTTATAACCTTTCAGTCACATTAGTTTTGTCAGCAATTTTATTTCCTTCATTCCACCTTCTCACTAGATACTTGATTCCATAGTATTTTTCGGAAGTTATTTGTTTCTTGTTCTATAAATTTCAGAATTAAAGTAGTTGTTTAATTAGTCTGTCATTTCCTTGTTCTCAATATAAATTATCCTGTTCCGCACTGTAAGAGATGTTCATTTATGTTCACTAATCTTTCCTTTTTAAAAGCTTATAGAAATTTTTACAGTCTGCATTCACGTTAATTGTAAGTTTACTTTTATAATCTAGTTTTCTCTTTTGAATTAATTTCCTAGTACTGAAGAGGGTACAGAGGAGATTCACTAGATTGATTCAAGAGTTGAGAGGGTTGGCTTATCAGAGAAATAGAAACATAGAAACCCTACAGTGCAGAAAGAGGCCATTTGGCCCATCGAGTCTGCACCAACCACAATCTCACCCAGGCCCTACCCCCATATTCGCCTGCTAATCATAGAACATAGAGCACTACAGCATAAAAACAGGCCCTTCAGCCCACAAGTAGCGTCGATCATACCCATACCTACTAGGCTATAGAACTATCTGGAACTCCCAATCCCATTTAATCCCATGTACTCATCCAGAAGTCTTTTAAAAGACCCCAGCGAGTTTGCCTCCACCACCAACAACAGCAGCTGATTCCATTCACTCACCACCCTCTGAGTGAAAAACTTACTCTAACATCTCCTCTGTACTTGCTGTTCAGCACCTTAAACCTGTGTCCTCTCATAGCTACCATTTCAGCTCTGGGAAATAGCCTCTGAGAATCCACCCTATCTATTCCTTTCAACATTTTATAAACCTCTACCAGGTCACCTCTCAACTTTCGTCTCTCCAGGGAGAAGAGACCTAGCTCCCTCAACCTATCTTCATAGGGCATGCCTCCCAATCCAGGCAATATCCTTGTAAATCTCCTCTGCACTCCCTCAATAGCTTCCACATCCTTCCTGTAGCAAGGCAACCAGAACTGCACACAATACTCCAAGTATAAAGTTGCAGCATTACCTCCTGACTCCTAAACTCAATCCCTCGATTTATGAAGGCCAGTACACCATATGCCTTCTTGACCACATCCTCCACCTGCGAAGTCGATTTAAGAGTCCTATGGACCCAGACCCCAAGATCCTTCTGCTCCTCAATACTGCTAAGACTCCTACCCTTGACATTGTACTCCTTCAATATTGATATTGTGATCCTTCAAACCTACATATCTCAGGACTCTAAGGGATAATTTTAGCATGGCTGATCAACTTAACCTGCACATCTTTGGACTGTGGGAGGAAATCAAAGCACCTGGAAGAAACCCACGCTGAGGAGAACGTGCAAACCCCCCACAGACAGTGACCCAAGCCGGGAATCGAACCCAGGTCCCTGAAACTGTGAAGCAACAGTACTAACCACTGTACTACCGTGCTGCCCACTTATGAGAACAGACTGAGTAGACTGAGGCTATCCTCATTGGAATTCAGAAGAATGAGGGGAGATCTTATAGAAACTTATAAATTATGAAGGGAACAGATAAGATAGATGCAGGAAAGTTGTTTCCACTGAAACTAAAGGCAGGTGAAACTAAAATGAGGGGCATACCTCAAAATAAGGAAAAGCAGATTTATTAGTGAGTTTGAGGAGGAGCTTCACACAAAGGGTTGTGAATCTGTGGAATTCCCTGCCTAGTGAAGCAGTTGAGGCTTTCTCATTGAATGTTTTTAAAGCAAAGATAGATAAATTTTTGAACAGTAAAAGAATGAAAGATTATGATAAGCAGGCAATTAAGGGTAGCTGAGTCCATAAAAAGATCAGTCATGATCTTATTGAATGGAGGAGCAGGCTCGAGAGGCCAAATGCCCTATTCTGCTCCGAGTTCTTATGTTCTCATGGTTTTATGGTAGTGTTGGGACCACAGTTGAACACTATATTCCAAGTACACCCTAATAAAGGTTCTATAAAACTGCAATATGACTTGCCAATTTTTAAACTCAATGCCCCGGCCAATGAAGGCAAGCATGCCATATGCCTTCTTGATTATTTTCTCCACCTGCATTGCTACTTTCAGTGATCTGTGTACCTGTACACCCAGATTCTTCTGCCTACCAGTATTTCAAAGGTCCTGCCATATACTGTATTTAAGACTTGATTAGCTGTAAAAAGTAGTATTCTGTAAACTGAGTGTGTGTCTTTACATCTCCTGTTTGTGATCAGAACTCTCCACTCACTTGACAAAGGGTCAAAGGCCCAGAAGTTAATTGCTTTTGCTACTAAATAAACTGTTGGACTTTAACCTGGCATTGTGAGCCTTCCTTCTATGATCAAGCCAAATTTGTATCCACTTTGCCAGCTCACCTCTGATCCCATGCAACTTCACATTCTGCACCAGTCTGCCATGAGGGACCTTGTCAAAAACCTGACTGAAGTCCATGTAGACAACATCCATTACCTATCCTCATCAACCATCTTCATCTTTCCTCGAAACACTCCATCAAGTTAGTGAGACACAACTCCTCTTCACAAAACTATGTTGTCTCTCACTAATATGTCCACTTATTTCCAAATGGAGTAAATTCTGTCTTGAAGAATCCTCTCGAATAATTACCCACTGGCGTAAGTTTCACCAGCCTATAATTATCTGGATCATTCTTGCTATCCTTCTTAAACAAAGGAACAATGCTGGTTCTTCTCCAAACCTCTGGGACATCCCCTGTAGCCAGTGAGGATACAAAGATTTCTCTCAAAGCCGTAGCAATTTCCTCCCTTGTCTTTCTCAATATTTGGGGTATATCCTATCAAGTCCTGAGGACTTGTTTGCCTTAATGTTTCTCAAGAACTCCAATACCTCCTCCTTTTTGATCTCAACATGACTCAAACTATCAACATACCCTTTCCCAGACACATCATCCACCAAGTCCTTCTCGTTGGTGAATAATGTCACAACATATTCATTTAATAGCTCACCCTTTCCTTTGGCTCCATGCATAGATTCCCTCCCCTGTCCTTGAGTGGGCCAACTGCTCCCTGGCTATCCTCTTGCTCTTTATATACGCATAAAAAGTCTTGAGATTTTTCTTAATCCTGTTGGCCAATTATTTTTTCTGACCCCTTTTAGCCCTCCTTTCTCCTTGTTTAAGTTTCTTTCTACTTTCCTTGTATTCCACACTTGCTTTGTGTGTTCCCAATCTCCTAGCCTTGACAAATGCTTCTTTTTTTTCTGCGACTAGGCTCACAATATCTCTCGTTATCCAAGATTCCAAAAACTTGCCATACTTACCCTTCATCCTTACAGGAATGTGCTGGTCCTGAATCCCTTTCAACTTACATTTGAAACCCTCCCACGTGCCAGATATAGATTTGCCCTCAAACATCTGCTCCCAATCTACATTCTTCAGCTCCTGCCTAATATTGTTGTAATTAAATCTGTCTACAGTTCCCACTGCAGCCAGCATGATTAAGGACCCCACACACCCTTGACATACTCTCTTCCACGACTAACTCACTCAAAAACAGCTTCTTCCCTGCTGCTATTAGACTTTTGAATGGACCTACCTCACATTCAGCTGATCTTTCTCTACATCCTAGCTATGATTGTAACACTACATTATGCACTGCCTCCTTTCTTTCTTTATGAATAATATACTTTGCATGTATAGTGTATTGTTTCTTCCCCCAATTAAGCACCTTAACTTGAAGACTACATTTGTCTTCATCCATCAGTACATTAAAGTTTGAACTACAACCTCATATAATACCAGGCCCATCCTGGTCATGGCAACACTGGGCCCTGACCCGGACTAGTCCCAGAGCTTTTGACATTTACTTTGAATGTCCTTTCAATTTTGTCGAATTATGATTCTTCTTTTGAACATTTTGCTTTGCTTCCATCCTTCTTGCCAAATTGGGAAACACCAACTCCAACTTCATCCTCATATTCCATAACTGGTTCCCCAGAAAGTCTACTTGCCGTGTTAAAACTGTAGCACTGGATATAACAGATAGTTTGGGGCCTTTGTGGTTCACTACCAGATCCATCAGTTCACTAAATAAAGCTGCCATTGGTTAAACTATTTATGAATCTAAAAGTTGAGGGCTTCACAAGTGGTCAGGAAGATGATTTTTCACCAGTCATCCCCTTCTATCCCATTTGCCCGGAAGAAGTATTTAATTTGTTTGATGTGCTGGAGCCAATTCTCCACAGCTGCCCTCACACAGTTCCAATTTTCTGAACAGTAGCATTTTCAAACCTCCCCATTGCTGTCTTTGGTTTGATTTATTATTGTCACATATTTATTATTGTATACAGTGAAAAGTATTGTTTCTTGTATGCTAAACAGACAAACATACTGTTCATTGAGTATGTGGGGAGAAAGAAAGGAGAGAGCGCAGAATATAGTATTACAATCATAGTTAGGATGTAGAGAAAGACCAGCTCACAATAAGGTAAGTCGATTCAAAATGGTAAGAGAGGATATAGGCCCCAAAGAGTAAAATGTGGAATCGCTGTGGGTGGAGATTAAAAAATAAAAAGGGGAGGAAGACGCTGGTGGGTATGGTCTATAGGCCCCCTGATAGCAATTTTGAAGTGGGGAGGGCTATAAACAAACAAATAAGAGATGCGTGCAGAAATGGGACGGTGTTAGTAATGGGTGATTTCAATCTGACTGGGCGACGCAAGTCAGACACGGTGGGCTGGAGGGAGAGTTTTTGGAATGCTGTAGGGATGGGTTCCTTGAACAGCATGTTACGGAACCGACAAGAGAGCGTGCTATCTTAGACCTGGTACTATGTAATGAGGTGGGTAGAATTAGGGATATTCATGCGAGGGATCCTCTAGGGACAAGTGATCATAGTATGGTAGAATTTATGATGCAGATGGAGGATGAGGTGGTAGAGTCCCAGACCTGTGAACTATGTTTGAACAGAGGGGACTATGATAAGATGAGAGAGGAATAGGCGACTGTGGATTGGAGGAGTGCACTGGTTGGTAGGACGGCTGAGGAACAGTGGGGGATTTTTAAAGAGATCTTTTTTGATACTCAGCATAAATATATTCCGATGGTGAAGAAGGACTGTAGGAGAAGGGAAAATCAGCCATGGTTCTCCAAGGAAATTAGGGAGAGTATTAAATCTAAAGCTGAGGCGTTCAGAACAGCTAAAAATAGTGGGCGATCAGAGGATTGGGCAAGTTTTGAACAACAGCAGAGAGTGACTAAAAAGGTGATTAAAAAAGGAAACATGGAATATGAGGCTAAACTAGCTCAAAACATCAAAAAGGACAGCAAAAGTTTTTATAAATATATAAAGAATAGGAGGATAGCCAGAGTTAATGTAGAACCCTTGGAGGATGAGAGGGGTGGTTTAATGGTGGATGAGAGGGATATGGTGGACATATTGAATAAATTTTTTACGTCGGTTTTTACAGGGGAGGATGTAGGAGATGAGGTCCTTGATGAGATTACAGTCACGAGAGAGGTGGTACTTGATAGGCTAATGGGGCTGAGGGCAGATAAGTCCCCGGGACCGGATGAAATGCATCCCAGGGTCCTCAAAGAAATGGCAGAGGTGATATCGGATGCCCTGGTAATTATCTTTCAAAATTCGCTGGACTCTGCAAAAGTGCTGGAAGATTGGAAAACAGCTAATGTTACGCCGCTGTTTAAAAAGGGTAGCAGACAGAAGGCAGGGAATTATAGGCCGGTTAGTTTAATGTCTGTAGTAGGAAAAATGCTTGAATCTGTCGTCAAAGCAGAAATAACAAGGCACCTGGATATGAACTGTTTGATCAGGCAGACGCAGCACGGATTCGTTAAGGGGAAGTTGTGCTTGACGAATTTATTGGAGTTCTATGAGGAAGTGACTAGTGCGGCAGATCGAGGAGAACCGGTGGATGTGGTGTTTTTGGATTTCCACAAAGCGTTAGATAAGGTGCCTCGCAAAAGATTGCTGCAGAAGGTTAAGGTGCAGGGAGTCAGGGGTAGGGTGTTAGACTGGATAGAGGATTGGTTGTCTAATAGGAAGCAGAGGGTAGGGATTAATGGGTGCTATTCCGATTGGCATCTGATGACTAGTGAAGTGCCCCAAGGTTCGGTGCTGAGGCCTCAACTATTTATCATTTACATAGATGATCTGGAGGAAGGGGTAGAGTGCAGGGTGATGAAATTTGCTAATGACACGAAGATGAGTGGAAAAGCACATTGCGTGGAGGGTGTGGAAAGCCTGCAGAGGGACTTGGATAGGTTGAATGAGTGGGCGAGGAGCTGGCAGATAGAACATAGAACATAGAACATAGAACATTACAGCGCAGAACAGGCCCTTCGGCCTTTGATGTTGCACCGACCAATTAAGAAAAAGCAATGACCCTCTAACCTAAACCATTCCTTTTTCATCCATAAACTTATCTACTAACCTCTTAAATGCCACCAAACTTGGCGCATCTACAACTGCAGCAGGCAGGGCATTCCATACCCTTACCACCTCTGGGTAAAGAACCTACCTCTGACATCCATCCTATAACTACCACCCCTTAATTTAAAGCTATGTCCCCTCGTGCTAGCTTTCTCCATCCTAGGAAAAAGGCTATCACTGTCCACCCCATCTAAACCTCTAATCATCTTATATGTTTCAATAAGGTCTCCTCTTAGCTGCTTTCTTTCTAACGAAAACAACCTCAAATCCCTCAGCCTCTCTTCATAAGACCTGCCCTCCATACCAGGCAACATCCTGGTAAACCTCCTCTGTACCCTCTCCAATGCCGCCACATCTTTCTTATAATGCGGGGACCAGAACTGCACACAATACTCCAAGTGCGGCTGCACTAGAGTCTTGTACAGTTGCAACATGACGTTGCGGCTCCGAAATTCAATCCCCCTACCAATAAAAGCTAAGACTCCGTATGCCTTCTTAACAACCTTATCGACTTGTTGCCAACTTTCAGGGATCTATGCACACATACACCAAGATCCCTCTGTTCATCAACACTATTAAGAGTCCTACCATTAGCCCTATACTCTACACATTTGTTATTCCTGCCAAAGTGAATTATCTCACACTTTTCCGCATTAAACTCCATTTGCCACCTCTCGGCCCAGCTCTACAACTTGTCCAAGTCTCTCTGCAAACTAGAACACCCCTCTTCATTATCTAATGGAGTATAATGTTAGCAAGTGTGAGGTTATCCACTTTGGGAAGAATAATGGTAAGAAGGACTATTATTTAAATGGAGAAAAGCTGCAGCGTGCGACGATGCAGAGGAACTTGGGGGTCCTTGTGCACGAATCGCAAAAACACAGTCTGCAGGTGCAGCAGGTGATTAAGAAGGCGAGTGCAATGTTGGCCTTTATAGCTAGGGAGATAGAATATAAAAGTAAGGAGTTTCTGTTGCAGCTGTATAGGGTGCTGGTGAGGCTGCAGCTGGAGTATTGTGTGCAGTTTTGGTCTCCACATTTGAGGAAGGATATATTGGCTTCGGAAGGGGTGCAGAGAAGGTTTATTAGGCTGATACCAGAGATGAGGGCGTTGGATTATGAGGAGAGACTGAATAGGCTGGGTTTGTACTCTTTGGAGTTTAGAAGGGATCTTATAGAAACGTATAAGATAATGAAGAGGATGGATAAGGTAGAGGTTGAGAGACTTTCCGCTTAGCAAAGATAGCAGGACAAGAGGGCACAGCCTCAAGATTGGAGGGGGGGGCGTCCAGATCGGAGTTGCGGAGGGGTTTCTTCACGCAGAGGATGGTGAACCTTTGGAATTCTCTGCCTGATGAGGTGGTGGAGGCTTCCTCACTGAATATGTTCAAGTCAAGAGTGGATAGGTTTTTGATTGACAAGGGAATTAAGGATTACGGGGAGAAAGCGGGAAAGTGATACTGAACTACTACAGATCAGCCATGATCTTATTGAATGATGGGGCAGGCTCGAGGGGCTGGATGGCCTACTCCTGCTCCTATTTCTTATGTTCTTATGTTTTTAAAAGTCTGATGGCAGCAGGGAACAAACTGTTCTTCAGAATTGAATCTTCCAAATTAGGGTTAAATAATTCTAATTTTCCAAATAGAAGCATTGTTACAACTTACTGACTGTGGACTGGACTGGCTTGAATAATTTGCACACGAAGCCCGCTCTGTCTTTCTTCATGGCAATTTGAAGGTGCTCCTGTTAATCCTTGTTGCTAATGTAGTATCTTAAAGGATTGGCAACCACCAAGTTCAGTAACTATTCACATTATTTATTGTAACAAATAAACTATGTACAGAGTACAAGGAATGTGCTACTGACTACTTGAACTCCAATCTTAGATTAACAAGGAAAACCTGTATTCAACCCCAAGATTCATGCTCTCCAGCCCAATTGGTTTATCAGGTCACATGACCGCCAAAACATCACTCCTAAAAGGAGCTCAAAACTACAAAATCTAAATGGAAATTCTGAATTAGTTATCTTATAGTTCAGTGGAACTCCAAATTATTTTATGAAGCCCGCCTGAATCTTGGATTTGACTAAGATAAACATGAGATGGCTCACTTCAGGTAAGATTCAAATGACCCAAGAGGGAGCTTTTATCCAACAAAGTTTATTTGAGAATATAGTTAACATGTACATAGAACATAGAACATTACAGCGCAGTACAGGCTCTTCAGCCCTCGATGTTGCGCCGACCAATATAACCAATTTTATGACCCTCTATCCTAAACTATTCCAATGCTATCCATATGTCTATCCGATCTGAACTGCCCATTTGAATGCCCTTAAACTTGACGAGTCCACAACTGCTACAGGCAGGGCATTCCACGCCTTTACTACCCTCTGAGTAAAGAACCCACCCTTAGCATCTGTCCTATAATTACCACCCCTTAATTTAAAGCTATGTCCCCTCGTGCTATCCATCTCCATCCGAGGAAAAAGGCTCTCACTGTCCACTCTACCTAACCCTCTGATCATCTTATATATCTCAATTAAGTCACCTCTTTGCCTTCTTCTCTCTAATGAAAATAACTTCAAGTCCCTTAGCCTTTCCTCAATTACACCAAGGTAAAATCAATTTACAAACAGAAATTGATCACTGATATCAAGTCATCAGCCAATGCTTCCTACCAGCAACTGTTGTATCGAGTGATGCAGTCATCCAATGAATCAAATTACTGACATAAAATCATATTGGTCCAAGGTAGAATTTTGTATGTGTAATAAGAAAATTAGCAAGAACTTTTATCAATTACAAACATGAAACAAAACAACCACCATAATGTATAACCTTTAATGAATATCTCTAATGCATTCCAATTAAAACTAAAACCCCCCATTGACAATTTGAAAAACCCTTTTAACATGTTTAACACAATGCAGTTTAATGCTCACTTGATGGTGGGATAATTTATTTTCCTTATGAGGCTGCAGTCAAATCTTCCTGTGATTCAGAACAGTCTGAAGGCAAGACAGTTTTCCATAGCACCAGAGAGACTCAGGCCATTCCCCAAGATTTTCTACTCCAGAAAGGCTTTCAGGTAAACAGCAGAATTCCCTAAGACCAAGGAGAGAGAGAAGAGACACTGCTTTCATGCTGATGTCCACTCCCTTCTAAACTAAAACTCAAACCTGCAGCTCAGAACTGAAAAGAAAAAAACTTTCTTGTCATCTGACCTGCCAAACAGTTTTTTTTCTCTCCTAACAATAAAGAGTCATAAAATAAATCCAAAGTTAAAACAAACAACCCCACTGAAGTAGCAATAAAAGGACATCTGGTAGCTAAGTGAGTAACAATGACATCACTAAAGCCGTGAGTTGCAAATATCATGTTTAAAAAAAATCTTTAAAAAAGGGACATTAACATCACAATTGTAAGAAACTAGAACATATAAACATTTTCTGAGCCGAGTATGTCACAATTACCCTGAAATAAAAATATATGGTCTTGGGCAATGGTTTTCAAATTCTTTTCCAGCAAAACTGCCAGAAAGCCGCCCCAGTTAAAAAAATTGTTTCAGAGAAAAGAAAATGTACCCCCAAGATGTGCAACTGTCTAATTAAAACAGGCTCTGATTAAATCATCATCCTGATCAGTGGCAGTCTTCACAACAGAGATTGTCCTCACATTTAAAGATAAAAAGTACAGAAAACATTGCTTTAATTTTCTTCACGGCACTACTTGATGCCCAACTATTTTTAGCTTCTTCATCTTAAAGCTTCTTCTTTAGCTTCTTCTTCACCTTTTCTCAATAATAAGGTGTATCTTTTATAAGATGCATTGTAATAACTTACCAAAGTTTAGTTGACAGCACCTTCATGACTCATGACGTCTACCATCTAAAAAAGGAGCAGCCACATGGGGATATATCCATATCCAGTTCTCCTCCAATCAAACGCCAAACTGACTGGGAATCGTCAATCTTTCATCATCATTGGGTTGAAATCCTACAACCAATCTCAACCTCACCACAGATTCCAGTGGCTCAAGGATGTGCTTGATCATCACTTTTTCAAGAATAATAAATGTTGGCATTGTAAATGATTGGCATTCTTTCTGGTTATATCACAGCTTGGCATGGGCTCCTGCTCTAGTCCAATCCATCATACAAACCAACCTCCCATCCATTGACTCTATCTACACTTCCTGCAGCCAGCATAATTAAGGATCCCTTGCAACCTCGTCATTTTCTCTTTTACCATTTTCCGTCAGGTATAAGATACAAAAGTCTGAGGTCACATACCAACCAACTCAAGAACAGCTTCTTCCCCATCGGACTTTCGAATGGACTTACCTTGCATTAAGTTGATCTTTCTCTACATCCTGGCTATCACTATAACACACCATTATGCACTCCCTCATTTTCTTCTCTGTGAACAGTATGCTTTGTCTATATAGTATGCAAGAAACAATACTTTTCACTATATGCTAATACATGTGACAATAATAAATCAAATCAAATTAAATCAAAATCTCATTAAATCAGTATCAAATCAAAATCAAAGCAAAATCAAAATCACATTCCATTGACATAAAAAAAGCATACTTAAGACAATTATTTTCTCACTTTAAGCTTAAAATCTTTTACTTTCTGCAGCAACCTTCCTTGTTTCTCTTCTCATCCAGGGAGTTTTAATCCAAACAAACTTTATCTAATAACGTTATTTAACTATGACAGATGAATTAGCTTAACCTTTAATAATTGATAGTACTTAAACATGACAAAATGCAGTTTTTAATGGCTAACCTGTCACTGTCAGATCAAATCAAACAATATTTCCCTTACAGATATAAATCCCTCTTTAAAACTATTGAGAAGACATACTTGCTTTGATTTAGATTAGCAATCTTGGAGCTTTAGAAAACCACTGGATTGACTCTTGTAATCAAACATTGCCTCTTAAAGCAGTCCCACCTGAAACAGATGAATAAATGTCTTGGCCCCAACCAGGTATATCCAAAAACACTGTGTGAGGCTAGAGAAGAAATTGTGGAAGCCCTGGCTGAGATATTTGCATCATTGTTAGCCATGGATGAGGTTCCAGCAGACTAGAAGGTACCAAATGCTGTGTCCTTATTTAAGAACGGCTACAAAGAAAAATCTAGGAATTATAGATCAGTAAGTCTAACATCTGTGGTGGATTCAGGATTCTGAAGGATAAATTATACGGGCATTTGGAAAAACAGGGCTTGATTAGGGGTAGTCAACATGGCTTTGTGCATGGAAGATCATGCCATACAAATTTATTATGGTTCTTTGATGACGTGATCCTGAAAGCTTGATGAGGGCAGCCGGTAGATGTAGTCCATATGGACTTCACATCGAGTTCCATATGGTAAGCTGTTCTAGAAGGTGAGATCACATAGAATCCAGGGAGAGCTGGCAAATTGGATATACGATTGGTTTGATGGTAATCAGCAGAGGGTAATGGTGGAAGGATGCTTGTCAGACCGGAGGCTTATGACTAGTGATGTGCCTCAGGGGTCAGTGCTGGTCCCATTGCTGTTTGTTATCTATATCAATGATTTGGATGAGAATGTACAAGGCATGATCAGTAAGTTTGCAGATGACACTAAAATAGGTGGTCTTGTAGACAGTGAGGAAGGTTATCAAATATTGCAGCAAGATTTTGATTAGCTGGGGAAATGGGCTGAAAAATGGCAAATAGAGTTCAATACAAATAAGTGTGAGATATTGCAATTTGAAAAGTCAAATCAAGCTAGGATTTTCACAGTGAATGGTAGGACCTTAGGAAGTAATGTGGAACAGGGGGAACTTGGAATTGAGGTGCATAGTTCTCTAAAGGTAGAGTCACAGGTAGATAGGGCAGTGAAAAAGGCTTTTCACATGCTGCCCTTCATCAGTCAGGGCATAGAGTCTGGAGATTGGGAGGTTATGCTGCAGTTTTTCAAGATGTTGATGAGGCTGCACCTGGAGTATTGTGTTCAGTTTCAGTCACATTGCTGTAAGGAAGATGTTATTAAACTGGAGAGAGTGCAGAAGAGATTTACAAGGCTGTTGCCAGGATTCAAGGGACTGAGTTACAGGGTGAGATTGGACAGGCAAAGACTTTTTTCTTTGGAGTGTAGGAGACTAAGGGGTGACCTTACAGAGGTGTATAAGATCTTGAGGGGCATAGATAGAGAGAATGCATTCAGTCTTTCTCTTACGGTTGGGGAATCGAGGACTAGAGGGTATAGGTTTAAGTTAAGAGGGAAATGAATTAATGGGGACTTGAGGAGCAGCCTTTTTCCACAGAGAGTGGTATGTCTGTGGAATGAGCTGTCGGAGAAAGTGGTTGAGGCAGGGACATTGACATTTAAAAAGCATTTGCACATGGATACATGGATAGGAAAGGTTTAAAGGATATGGGTCAAATGCAGGCAAGTGGGATTAGCTTAGATGGACCAGTTTGGGCGAAAGAACCTGTCTCTGTGCCACAGATTCTATGACAAAGGGGGCAATTCTCCTAGCCCGCTGTGCTACTCTAGCAGTGCAATGCAGCTGGCTGGGGAGTATGAGCAGGGGCCATTTTGCAGCCTTCCTGCTGGGGGTGCATCTCCCACCTGAAGATTTTCAGAGTAACCAACTCTGTTCTGGAAATCACTCCAGCGGGGTTTACAACTTACCCCCATTAACAGGGAATAAGCCATTCTCCCCACTGAAGTGAAAACAGGCCATTGAAGCCAACCAGTTCCCTCCCCCCAGGAGATCAGGGGTAATGGACAGTGCCAGCCTGGCAGTGCCAGCCTAGCCCCCGGCACTGCCCAAGGGGCAAACTGGCAATGTCTAAGGACCACCTTGACACTGCCCACTGGGCATCCGACAGTGACAAGTGGGTGTGGCCAGAAAGGCAGGGCCAAATGGGGGACAGGGAGCATTGGAGGGTAATCAAAGGGGTGGGAAGTTCCTGCTGTCAATCTGCATTCAGAATCGGTAGCAGAGGGAAGGAGGACAATGATCAGAGTTGTGGAGAAGGGGATTCGAGAATGCCAGCAGTGGGAGGAGAATTGGGAGATCAGGGCTGGCTCCCTGTGGTCAGGGAGATTGGAACAGGCCTGGGGTGAATGCGAACATTGAGGTTGGCCCAGGAGCCAAGTGATCAAGAAGTGGGGGAGAGGAGGGTGTGGGGAGTGGGGGTGGTTTGGGGATGGGGGATGTTGGGGCTGGCCTGCAGTCTGGAGACTGACAATGTTGGGCCAGTGTGTATGCACTGATATCCACTCTGACAAATCAGCACGTGCGCAGTAGCCCACTCGGGCAGGGATGGGCTCCGACTCCTGATTTTCAGAGGGAATCCTGCTATGACACTCTGTGGTGCACAGAATATGAGTGACTCAATCTGAAAAACATGCTAAAAAAATCAATGGAAGTTGATCTCTTTTCACACAAATTGGGAATTTAGAATTTCTTGGGAGAATCCCAGTAAGTATATCAAAATAGTACATCATCATATACTTTTCCTCTATTTTCCCTTCTTCCAATCACTTTTCAAACTCCAGTTTGGCATCAACTAACTGTTACTGTATGTCAATAAAATGAAGAGCATTCTCATTGGCTCTTCATTGTATTCTGACCTCGGATCTTGTCTGCATTTTTAGTTGCCATTGAAGGCTGGGTCTGGACCTATTTAGCACGTTGTTTAGTCCTGAGCTGAGTTTTATCTCAAACATCCTTCTTTGTAAAGACTGTTTTTCTCCATCTTCACAATATCATCTGTTTCTGATCTTCTTCCCTCCTTATTGATGCTGAATCATTACTCATACCATTATTATCTTCAGATTCAACATCCCTAACATAATAGGCTTTATCGTATTCACCTTTGATAAATAATAACTTATAACTTTCTGTCCTCACTTTCAAAAAGTCAATTTCTCTGTCTTTGTGTGTGCTTTAGTATCAAGGATAATAAAAGACCCTTCAGGCCAACTAATGCTTTACCCAATCCTTGGCTGTATTCACCACTCCACTAGCTGAAAAAAGAATAAAACCCAGATCTACAACCAAGGAATTCTATGTCAATAATTCCTGACCGTATAAGGATCCTTTCTGAACTCTACTGACCAGTCAAGACCAGTGCTGCAGTATTCTCATCCTTAAATTCCTCTATCACCTCATCTCACTTTACATCACTGAGCTCCTCCAATTTGACATCATCGTACACTTCTTTATTCCTCTAACACTGCATTATTTCTTTTTCACAATTCATACCAAAGAATATTATCCATTGTAGTCAATCCAGTATACAGGCATTGTGGATCAACCCATAGCACTTGAACTGCAGCGATTCGAGAAAGTAGCCCACCATCACCTTCTCAAGGGCAATTAAGGATGGGTTATAAATACTGGCCAGCCAGCAATGCCCATGTCCCATGAATGGATGAAAAAAAGACTGTTCAGCCTGGGACTGCTAATTAGGCTAATGTTTTCACTTGTGCTGACAGCACAGAACACAACTGAGTGGCCGAAATTGCCATCACTCTGTCATTTGGTGTGGAATGTATATGGATGGAGTTTTGGTCAAGCATCAAATGAACTGAAAACTGGGCATCCATTTAGTGGCCAGGATTCTTTAGGAACTTCGTATCACTTGAAGAGGCCCTGCTCTGTGCAAAAGCACCCTTCAAATATAGCGTCTGCATTACTGAAAGATTGTGAAAGTTAAACGTACTCCATGAACTCTGGACTTCAGGAATTTTGCCTGGTTACATCTCTGCAATGAAGCCTAGCAACACCAGGTCCTAAAATGTTGGGTGGAATCATACTGGAAATTAGCAACGTCCAATGTCAAGGGGTGAAAGTGGCATTAGACCAGCTGATGCCAATGGTGGGTTTTTCTTCCATTTGTTTAGTGCAGAAAATGAGCAGGCATATGTTTAATATGGTCAAGCAGCCTCTGACTCACCACCACACTGTAACCTTAGATTTTCAGTAATCCAGGGGCTATATTGAAGGATGCTTCTGTACAGAGCTGGCCCTCTTCAAGTGATAGAAAGTTCCCAGAGAATCCTGGCCACCAAATGGATGCCCAGTCTGATACTTGACCAAAACTCCATCCACATATGCTCCACACCAAATGACAAAGTGACGGCAGTTTCGACCACTCAGTTGTGTTGTGTGCTCTCAGCACAAGTGCAGACATTAGCTTAATCTGCAGTCCCACGGTGACCAGTCTTTTTTTTTAACCCATTCATGGGACATGCACATTTCTGGCTAGCCGCTATTTATTACCCATCCTTAGTTACCCTTGAGAAGATGATGGTGAGCTATCTTCTTGAATCGCTGCAGTTCATGTGCTGCGAGTTGATCCACAACGCCATTAGGAAGGGAATTTCAGGACGTCGATCCAGCAACTGTGAAGAAAAGGTGATATATTTCCAAATCAGGATGGTGAATGGCTTGGAGGGGTATTTGGGTCATGGGTGGTATTGCCATGTATCTGCTGCCCTTGTCCTTCTTGATGAAAGTGGTTGTGGGTTTGGAAGGTGCTGTCTAAAGGTCTTTGGTGAATTGCTGCAGTGCTTCTTGTAGATGCTGCTGCTGAGCATCAGTGGTGGAGGGAGTAGATATTTATGGATGTGACGCCAATCAAGTGGACTGCTTTGACCTCAATGGTGTCAAGCTTCTTGTGTGATGTTGAGCTGCACCCCATCAAGACAAATGGAGAGTATTCTATCACACCCCTGACTTGCACCCTATAGATGGGCTTCTGGGAGTCAGGAGGGAATTGCTTGCTGCAGTATCCTTAGCCTCTGATTTGCTCTTGTAGCCATTGTGTTACATAGAAACATAAAACTCGAAACAGGAGTAGGCTATTTGGCCCTTCGAGTCTGCTCCGCCCTGTCATTCATCTTGATCATGGCTGATCATTGGATTTCAATATCCTGATCCCCCGTTTCTTCCAAAACCTTTGAGTCCTTTAGCCCCAAGAGCTATGTATAATTTCTCCATGAAATCAGACAACGATTTGGCCTCAACTACATTTGGTGATAGTGAATTCCACACATACGCCACCCTCTCGGTGAAGAAATGACTCCTCACCTCAGTGCTAAAGGTTCACCCCTTATCCTCAAATTCTTGACTCCCAGTTCTGGACTCCCCCACTATTGGATACATTCTTTCTGAATCTACGCTGTCTAACCCTGTTAGAATTTTGTAAGTTTCTATGAGATCCCCTTGCACTCCTCTAAACTCCAGTAAATATTGTCTCAACCAACCTAGTCTCTCCTTATATAACAGACCTGCCATCTTAGGAATCAGCCTGGTAAATCTCCGCTGTATTCCCTCTGTAACAAGGACATCCTTTCTCAGATAAGGACACCAAAACTGCACACAATACTCCACAGGCGCAATACAATTGCAGCAAAACATCAAAGAACAAAGAAAATTACAGTACAAAAACAGACCCTTCAGCCTTCCAAGCCTGCACCAACCAGGCTGCCCAGCTGAACTAAAACCTCCTACTCTTCTGGGAACCAAAACCCTCGATTCCCATCCTATTCATGTATTTGTCAAGACGCCCCATATCCGCTTCCATTATCTCCCATGAGTTCCAGGCACCCACTACTGTGTAAAATACCTGCCTTGTACATCTCCTTTAAACCTTGCCCCTCGCATCTTAACCTGTGCCCCCTAGTAATTGACTCTTCCACTCTGGGGAAAAAGCTTCTGACCATCCATTCTGTCTATGCCTCTCATAATCTTATAGACTTCTATCAGGCTGCTCCTCAACCTCCATCGTTCCAGTGAGAACAAATCAAGTTTCTCCAACCTCTCCTCATAGCTAATCCATTCCATTCCAGGAAACATCCTGGTAAATCTTTTCTGTATCCTCTCCAAAGCCTTCTGGTAGTATGGCCACCAGAATTAAATATTATATTCTAAGCACGGCCTAACTAAGATTCTATAAAGCTGCAACATGATTTGCCAATTTTTAAACTCAGTGCCCTGGCCTATAAAGGCAAGCATGCTGTATGTCTTCTTGACTACCTTCTCCACCTGCATTGTCACTTTCAGTGACTGTGTATCTGTACTCCCAGATCCCTTTGCCTATCAATACTCTTAAGGATTTTGCCATTTACTGTATATTTCCTATCTGTATTAGACTTTCCAAAATGCATTATCTCATATTTGTCCAGATTAAACTCCATCTGCCATCTCTCTCTCCCTAAGTCTCCAACTGATCTATATCCTGCTATATCCTCTGACAGTCCTCATTGCTATCACAAATCCATCAAGCTTTGTGTCATCCACAAATTTACTAATCAAACCAATTACATTTTCCTCCAGATCATTTATATATATTGCAACAGCAAAGGTCCTAGCACTGGTCCCTGAGGAACACCACTTGTCATAGCCCTTCATTCAGAAATACACCCTTCCACTGCTACCCTCTGTTTTCTTTCACTGAGCTAGTTTTGTATCCACCTTGCCAGCTCACCTCTGATCCCACACAACTTCACCTTCTGCACCAATTTGCCATAAGGGATCTGTCAAAGGCCTTACTGAAGTCCATGTAGATAACATTCACTACCCTACCCTCATCAATTCCTATCCTTGTATTCAAATCCTCTCGCAATTAAGACCCACATACCATTTGCCTTCTTTATTACCTGCTGTCCTGCACGCTTACTTTTAGTGACTGATGCACGAGGACTCCACGGTCTCATTGAGTATCGAAATCTTTCAATTTACACCCATTCAAGTAATAATCTATCTTCTTATTATTGCTATCAAAGTGGATAACCTCATATTTATCCACATTACACCGCATCTGCCGTGCAGATGCCCACACACTCAGCCTGTCCAAATCACAGTGAAACATCTCTGCATCCTCGTCACAGCTCACTCTTCCACCCAACTTTGCATCATCTGCAAATTTGAGGATAATACAATGAGTTCCCTCTTTCAAATCATTAATGTATAATGTGAACAGTTGGGATCTGAGCACAAATCATAGCGATCACTGGCCACTGATTGCCAATCAAAAAATGACCATTTTATGCCAACTCTTTGCTTCCTACCTGTTAACCAGCTTTCTATTCATCTCAAGACGTTATCTGCAATTCCCATGTCCTTTAACTTTACACAATAGTATGTCATGAGACCTTGTTGAAAGCCTACTGCAAGTCTAAATAAACCACATCCACTGGTTCTACATAGAACATAGAACAGTACAGCACAGTACAGGCCCTTTGGCCCTTGATGTTGTGCCGAGCTATGTCCAAGCCCAAGATCAAGCTATCCCACTCCCTATCATTCTGGAGTGCTCCATGTGCCTATCCAATAACCGCTTGAAAGTTCCTAAAGTGTCAACTCCACTATTACAGCAGGCAGTGCATTCCATACTCCAACCACTCTCTGAGTAAAGAACCTATCTTGGACATCCCTCCTATATCTCCCACGATGAACCTTATAGTTATGCCCCCTGGTAACAGCTACATCCACCTGATGAAATAATCTCTGCACATCCACTCTATCTATCCCCCTCATCATCTTATAAATCTCTATTAAGTCGCCTCTCATCCTCCTCTGCTCTAAAGAGAAAAGCCCCAGCTCCCTCAGCCTTTCCTCACAAGACCTACCCTCAAAACCAGACAGCATCTTGGTAAATCTTCTCTGCATTTCTCCAATGCTTCCATACTGAGGTGACCAGAACTGCACACAATATTCCAAATGTGGTCTCACCAAGGTCCGGTATAGTCGCAGCATAAGCCCACGGCTCCTAAACTTAAACCCCCTGTTAATAAACACTAAAATTCTCCTAGATCACTTCTGGTTCTCCATGGTCAACTCTACCAGTTACATTCTCAAAGAATTCCAAAAGATTTGTCAAGCATGATTTTCCTTTTGTAAATCCATGCTGACTTTGTCTGATTATACACTGCCATCCAATTACTGAGTTATAAATCCTTGATAATAGGCTCTAGTAATTTCCCCAGAATTGACATGAGGTGTTAATGTGGCGACTCCAGCTGAGTCTTCACAGGACTGTGCGATGGTACTCTTACTGATACTGTCATGGACAAATGCCTCTGCAGCCAACAGATTGGTAAGGGTGAGGTCAAGTACATTTTTCCCTCTTGTTGCTTCCCTCATCAGCTACCAGACGCTATCTAGCAGTTTCTAGAAGGCTTCGTTGCCCATGTTTAACCTGACACTATGATATTTCATGGGCTCTGGAGTCAATTTTGAAGACTTCCAGGGCAACTCCCTCCCTCCCATCTGCTAGTCTACCCTGTCAGTGGAACAGGACATATCCAGGGATGGTAATGGTGTTGTAGTGGAAATTTTTCCTGCTTCTTGACTGTGATAGAGAGACTTAACAAAGTTCATTCTAACAAAACAACTTATCTTTATTTCTGAAAGACTGCATGCAGTATATGGCAGAATCTTGGAAACAGAGAGCAGTCCGCACAAACTGCTGATTCTATCCCAAGATCGTGCCAACTACAAGAATCAATTCAATAGTACCTTTTTCTTATCAGCTTATATGATTTTAGAAATTCAATTAGTAATACAAGCCGCTTCCCTGATGCACTTATGTGCGGCAGACTGGGGATGCCTCAGAAGTCAGAAGTACAGTGCTAGAAGGGGCCTCTTGCACAGAGGTTCAGGGCAGCTGTCACTTTCAGGATGATGAGCAGTGGGTACCCTTCCAGCCCATGTGGTGCCAACTCCTACATAACCTGGCAAAGATGATTGACCATTGGCCAGGACATCTGCAATCTCCACGTGCACTGGTTCTCAATCATCTGCAGTGCATTCATCCATGACATTGGTTGACTCTTTCCCAGTATTGTTACCTCTGAGGGACTTCCCAACCTTCAGCATCCCCTTCAACCCCTTCCTGCTCAGGGTGCTGCTCCTGCTGACATGCAGTTACAAGTTGACACTGGCATCATTTCTCGTACTCCATGGCTATAAGGGTCATTACCAACTCATCACCACCATGATAGTATAAATCCAATAACTGAAAGGGAGGAAACAGAATATGAGCAGTAAGGGCCCTATTAATGCTCTGGACTCATTGCCTGATCAAGTCATGGGGCATATCATCAGTGCATCAGTGGCCATTCCCACTAGGGCATCTTTCTAGGGAGTGAACTCCACTCCCTTACTCTCACCCATAATGGCAATAGCCCCAAATGAGCCTCTCTCAACTCTGCATGATGGATTTACGTGTATCTCAGGCATGTCTCAAGTGTCAGAACTGAGGGCATATGTGTTCACTGATGGGCTGTGTGCAAAGATATCCTGGGGTGGAGGTGGCATGTGAGCACACACACACTGCTCAACAGCACATGTCAAATCAAGGTTGAGGTCTGTAACCTTTGACCCTTTTTTTAGAATTTATTTATTAGTCACAAGTAAGGTTTTCATTAACACTGCAATGAAGTTTCTGTGAAATTCCTCTGGTCGCCACATTCCAGCACCTATTTGGATCAGTGCACCTAACCAGCACATCTTTCAGACTGTAGAAGGAAACTGGAGCACCCGGAGGAAACTCACACAGACACGGGCAGAACTTGCAAACTCAGACAGTGACCCAAGCCAGGAATGGTTCCTGATGCTGTAAGGCAGCACTGCTAACCACTGTGCCAACTGCCTCCCACTTGTATTGGGTGCAGAACGTCTGTTAACTCTCTGAATGAGTGCAGAATGCAAGCTATAGACTTCAATGCATGGGAGCTCATGCCAAAGGAATTAACTCATAAGAACCAATCAGTGGCAAATTTATCCACCACACAACTAACTAAATGGGTAAAATTGACTTGTTCAGTTGACTTGCATTTTTAATACCCATGCTAACAGCCCAGTTGGTCAGGCTTCCTGGACCTGGCAGGGCCCCTCCATATTGTCCAGGCCCACAGTAATGCATTGCAGCCTGAGGTGCAGATGATATGTTATTAACAATGTAGCCTTCTCAGTAACAGTGTCCTTCTCCCCACAGTGGCTAGCTGACCTGGAGTGGCTCCCATCCCCACCTTGGGACATCACTGTCATCTCCTGTGCTAATCCGATGGCTGCTCTTGCTCCTAGCCATTTCCAGCTATCCCCAAGAAAGGCATTCCCTCACAGGAGCTAGCACTTATACCATAACAAAGGTGCCCTGAACTGCGTAGGCTGGAGGATGATAACAGCTCATCAGAGGATGAAGATGCAAGTGGCCCAGTAATCTCAGGGGACTGCTGAGAGTCGATGTGAGCGCGAGGAAGGAAGATGTGGGAGACATGCTTGTGATATGTTAATTGTCAACAGGCGCCAAAAAAGACTAAAGATAAATGAGGTCATGGGGCTACATTTCTCCCAGGCCTCAATGCCATACTTTTTCATCTCAGGGAACATCCAACCATTTGCAATAAGAATGGGTCTTGAATTTACCCTTGCACACTCTAACCTAATGAACTGCAAGGCCATGATTGCAGCTTTGGTCTGTCATGTCCTGTGAATGCACTCACTCTAGGTATTGAGAGTCCACTGAGGAACTGAGTCAAGACTTGAAGACTTGAAGCTTTCATGCTATTAAATGATGCAAACACTGCAGTGACTGAGATGAGGACCTACTTAGGGATCTCCTCCTTGCATGCATGTCTTATGTTCTGCCACTATCATTGAAGAGAAACAAATGTCACTAGAATATCAATGCTAATGAGCTGTCCTCAATCACTAATTTCCCTTGAGGAAGAAGGATTAGAAATACTTACATCACACACTTCAAATAAAGATTTACACACATCTTCCTGACAACATTCAAGGCTACTGTATATTGAATGTTAGTCTCAGAGTGAAGCACTATTACTAACTAGGAGGATGGTTATACTTCAACATAAGGAGATTTTGATGTACAAATTCACCATACCTTGATTTGATCAAACATTCACATAACTATTAAATGTATTCACAAAAGTGTAAATTCTTTACAGTGATGGTACACTTCACCCCAAAAGTGATATCCAAACTTATTAACTTCCCCTCTACTGTGTCTCAGTGCAGCCCCAACATCTGCAGCAGAAGTGGAGGCAGTCTGCTGATTGCTACATCCTAATGTCTGTGATAACCTTGGCAGATGTTCTTTAGTTCTTAGTAAAGAACTAAAAGTTCTTTAGTTAGTTAAAGAACGACTAAAGATGTTCTTTAGTCATAGGCTGGCTTCTACGAACCCAGCCTGGTACGGATCTCCTACTCAGGCAGAGAAGTGCCCTTCCAGTCTGAGCAGCTGGAATGGATGCAGTCATAGGAAGAGTACTGTCAGCTGCTACTCATACCCTTGGAGTGAGCTGAGAGGAGCCCTGGGCTTTCCGACTGAAGCTCACCCTCCCTGTGGCTGTCTGATGGCCCCAGCATGACACCTGCAGGAGATGGTGCATACAGAGTGAGGTCAAGGTACCTCATCACCATGTCGCCTATATCTTGATGGTACCCACCAGAGGACAGAGCCAAGCACAAATCCAACAAGACCTGTTGAATCAAGGTCTCCATGGTGGTTGCCAATTTTCCCATGGTGACCTTGTGGTATTCAGATGTCAAAGCCATGATATCAGACAGAAAGCAAAAGGATTTGTCGATGATATTGATGTATTTGTTTTATCCTACAGGTACTTCGGTCCGCCTTGTCTAACAAGGGGCATACACGCAATGGGTTGTGAGAGGGCTGCTCTTGGAGTTTTCGAGAGTAGCCTAGTGCTTCACGTCATTAGTGTACACTTGACCGGGACCATTTGATGGGCAACACGACAACTCAATGACTATTGCTGTGCTGTGCAGATGCATGGATTTGAGCATGTGTCTGTGGGAGTTTGCACATTCTCTCCACGCTTGTGTGGGTTTTCTCCGAGTGCTCCTATATCCCAAAGATGTGCTCTTAGGCTGATTGGCAGAACAAATTCTCTCTAAATTGTCTCAAATTTGGTTCTTATGCATAGATGTATAAACATAGACACGGATGACAGGGATCACAGATAGAAGTGGGAACATCAAGGTGGCAGCGCGGGGTCGTTGGGCCGAAGGGCCTGTTTCCCGTGCTGTTTTGTTCTTTGTTCTTTGACTTTTAGTCTGCTGAGTGATTAAGTCACTTCCTATCTGATGTTCCATTACCTGTTGTTGTATTTCCAACATTGAATTGATAGCCTTATTGGCTGATTTGAATAGAGTGACTGGTTGATGTCCAGCAGCCCTCTGAATGCTGAAGACTCGGTCTGTTCTTGCGTCTGCCTGCTGTGGGTATGTGTCAGTGAGATGTTCTTCAGAAAGTGAGTCTGAGCATAATCTAGAGCTGAGCATTACCAAGGTGTGTGTCTCTGCACTGGAGGGTATGGGTGAGTGCTGTGATTGTCCTCACAGAGTTTCCTTTTCCGATGAGTTTGGCCACTTGGTCTTGTGTTTGGCTGCCTTCTGCACCACAATCTGCTGGTGCCTAGAAACTAGAGAATAAGAGTTTCATTATAAGGCTCTATGTGACTCATTGTGATTGTCAGGATTTGATGAAATTGATTAAGTGGTGATCCATAATTGGTTGTTGGGAGAGGCCAATCACTCCTTCTTCACAGGAATGACCCTTCTCAAATTCAATTAGGGCAACAATGTTGGCTGTCCCTCCTTAGTTTGCAATCTTTCATGCTCATGCTGTGCCTACATGAAGACAAAAGAAAAGCCTGTGTTCAGAAGAGATGACACAAAGGGTGGATGAAATGCATGTTTCTCATGTGTGGTGAGTTCTCCCCAGGAGAATGAGAGAATGAAGTGTGAGCAACATGACAGATGGAATAATGGTGATGTGAAAGTCTCCATGAGAGAATGAATGTTGATGTTTGTCCCCCACTAATGTATGTGTGAGATGCATGAAGAGAGTAGCAATTTGAGTACACGATGTCACGATACATAGAAAAGCTACAGTGCAGAAGGAGGCCATTTAGACCATCAAGCCTACACTGACAACAATTTCACCCAAGCCCTATCCCTGTAACAGCACATATTTCCTCTACTAATCTGCCTGACATACCTTTGTCACTAAGGAGCAATTTAGCATGGCCAATCCATCTAACCCGCACATCTTTGGACTGCGGTAGGAAACCAGGGCACCCAGAGGAAACCCATGCAGACATGGAGAGAATGTGCAAACTCTACACAGACAGTCACCCAAGCCCGGAGCTGAACGCAGCTATTCACTGTGCTACTGTGCCATTCCACTTTGATAGCTGAAGGATAACTTTCCCACATGAAACGAATAGGATCATCCTTATCCTGCATCAGATGGCAGGTTGGGCTGATCAAAAATGGCTGCCATGTTGTCATGCTCAATGATGGCCACCCAAGCCAGTAATGTGATGTTGCTTTGCTTTCTGGATCCTTCCCTGAGAAACAGGGCATGCCTGTGCACCTGCACTCCTCTGATCAAAGCTATGAGAAACTGATAGGTGAAGCAGAGTGCTGCTTCTTCTTGAGTTTGAAAGTATTGCTCTTTTGGCCAGATATCTGTTATTCCCTGAAGAAGGTGGCATGGAGGAAGACGGATGCATCTGTTGGACTGGTGTTTAAATATGGCATAAGTTATTTTGATCTCACCAGCTCACTGCAGGAGAACGAATCAGCTCCCGACGATTGGGCCTGGTACTCACTTATGCGTAGTTAATAAGTTTCTAAGTGCAGAACTGGGGACAAGATTCTGTCATTTCAGTTACTGGTGGGTGCTGCCAAAACCACCCGTTGCTTTCAGCAGCACCCATTGATGTCAATGTGGTGAAGCTATAACACAAGACTACTTCTGTGCCAAACAGTAGAAAGCATATCCTCTGGCTCTGATCTTCAGGTCGTCGTTGGTTACGGGTATAGTGCCGGAAGACTGGAGGATAGCGAATGTGGTCCCATTGTTCAAGAAGGGGAATAGAGACTTTCCGGGGAATTATAGACTGGTGAGTCTTACTTCTGTTGTGGGCAAAGTATTGGAAAGAATTATTAGGGATAGGATTTATAGTTATTTAGAGAGAAATGAATTGATTGGGGATAGTCAGCATGGTTTTGTGAAGGGTAGGTCGTGCCTTACTAACCTTATTGAGTTTTTTGAAAAAGTGACCAAAGAGGTGGATGGGGGTAAGGCAGTTGATGTGGTATATATGGACTTTAGTAAGGCATTCGATAAGGTGCCCCATGGAAGGCTTCTGCAGAAAATGCAGATGTGTGGGATTGAGGGTGATTTAGCTAATTGGATTAGGAATTGGCTAGCTGATAGAAGACAGAGGGTGGTGGTTGATGGAAATTATTCATCGTGGAGTTCGGTTACAAGTGATGTACCTCAGGGATCTGTTTTGGGGCTCCTGCTGTTTGTAATTTTTATAAATGATCTGGATGAGGGTATTGAAAGATGGATTAGTAAATTTGCGGATGGCACCAAAGTCAGAGGAGTGGTAGGTAGTGAAGAGGGGTGTTATAGAACATAGAACACTACAGCACAGAACAGGCCCTTCGGCCTTCGATGTTGCGCCGACCAATATAAAAAGCAATGCCCCTCCAAACTAAACCATTCCCTTCTCTTCCATATACTTATCAACTAACCTCTTAAAACGCCACCAAACTTGGCGCATCTACAACTGCTGCAGGCAGGGCATTCCACTCCCGAACCACCCTTTGGGTAAAGAACCTACCTCTGACATCCGTCCTATAACTATCACCCCTTAATTTAAAGCTGTGTCCCCTCGTGCTAGCTTTCTCCATCCTAGGAAAAAGGCTATCACTGTCCACCCTATCTAAACCTCTAATCATCTTATATGTTTCGATTATAGTTTGCAGAGAGACTTGGACAAGTTGCAGAGCTGGGCCGAGAGGTGGCAAATGGAGTTTAATGCGGAAAAGTGTGAGGTAATTCACTTTGGCAGGAATAACAAATGTGTAGAGTATAGGGCTAATGGTAGGACTCTTAATAGTGTTGAAGAACAGAGGGATCTTGGTGTATATGTGCATAGATCCCTGAAAGTTGGCAATCAAGTCGATAAGGTTGTTAAGAAGGCATACGGAGTCTTAGCTTTTATTGGTAGGGGGATTGAATTTTGGAGCCGCAACGTCATGTTGCAACTGTACAAAATTCTAGTGCGGCCGTGTTTGGAGTATTGTGTACAATTCTGGTCCCCGCATTATAAGAAAGATGTGGAGGCATTGGAGAGGGTACAGAGAAGGTTTACCAAGATGTTGGCTGGTATGGAGGGCAGGTCTTATGAAGAGAGGCTGAGGGATTTGAGGTTGTTTTCGTTAGAAAGAAGGCGGCTAAGAGGAGACCTTATTGAAACATATAAGATGATTAGAGGTTTAGATAGGGTGGACAGTGATAGCCTTTTTCCTAGGATGGAGAAAGCTAGCACGAGGGGACATAGCTTTAAATTGAGGGGTGATAGTTATAGGACGGATGTTAGAGGTAGGTTCTTTACCTGGAGGGTGGTAAGGGTATGGAATGCCCTGCCTGCTGCAGTTGTAGATGCGCCAAGTTTGGTGGCATTTAAGAGGTTAGTAGATAAGTTTATGGACGAAAAGGGAATGGTTTAGGTTAGAGGGTCATTGCTTTTTCTTAATTGGTCGGCGCAACATCGAAGGCCGAAGGGTCTGTTCTGCGCTGTAATGTTCTATGTTCTATGTTCTATATCCAGCAGACAAACCTATGCAGTCCACAGCCAAAGATAAATAGACAGATCAGACTTAATCTCTGCAATCCTACCACAGCGGAAAGTGAATTATGATGAATAATTGAACAAATAATAGAAGGAGAAGGTTCTACTAATATCCCCATCTTCAACGATGGAAGAGCACAGTACAACAGTGAAAAAGACAAGGCAAAATTAGCAACCATCTTCATCTAGAAGTGCTTAGTGCCACTTTGGTCTCCTCCAGAGCTCCCCAACATCATAGTTTTCAGCCAATTTGATTCACTTTCTGTAGTATCAAGAAATGGCTGAAGGGACGGTATGGCAAAAAGCAGTGGACATTGTCAACATTCTGGCAATAGTACTGGAAACTTGTGCTCCAGAACTAGCTGTATCCCCGGCCAAGATACTACAGCATTGCTACAACATTGTCATCTGCTCAGCTCTGTGGAAAATTGCCCAGGTATGTCCTCTACACAAATAAGCAGAATCTAACCCAACTCAATAGGATCTGCTCAATCATCAGTAAAGTGAAGGAAGAGGTCATGAACAGCATTATCAAGAGGAACTTGTTTAGCAATAACCTACAAATTGACCCCCCAGTTTGAGTTCCACCAGGGTCATTCAATCACCTTAATTACAGCTTCATTTAAACATGGATAAGAGAGCTGAGCTCCAGTGGTGAGGGGAGAGTACCCTTGAAATCAGGGCAGCATTTGACAAAGTGTGGCATCAAGGAGCCCGAGCAAAACTGAAGTCAATGGGAATCAGGGAAATCTTTTCATTGGTTGGGAGTCAGGCCTTACACAAAGGAAAATGTTTATGATTGTTGGAAGGTCAATCAACTCAGTCCCAAGACATTGTTGCAGGTGTTCTTTGGCCTTCTGTCCTAGCCCAATCATTTTTAGCTGTTTCACCATTGACTACCCTTATAGTGTCACAACAATGGGAAAATGTGACTGGGTGTGAGTTATCTCTACCTTCACCAGTTTGAAAAAAATCAAAATGGCTGCCACAACTCAGTAATGCCTTTTGAAAATTAATTTATGAGATGTGGGTGGTGCTGGCTAGGCCACCATTTATTGCCCATTCCTGGTTGCTCCTCAGAAAGTGATGGTGAGCTATATCTTGAATAGCCACAGTCCCAGAGGCCTAAGTACACCCTTGGTGCTGTTAGGGAAGAAATTCCAGGATTCTGACCTAGTGATAGTGAAGGAACGCCATAAATTTTCAAGTTAGGATGGTGAGTGATTTGGAGGGGAACCTCCATGTGGTGGTGTTTTCAGCAATCTACTGCTCTTGACTTTCTAAATGTAATGGTCATGGGTATGGAAGGTGCTTGGTGAGTTTTTAAAATGCATCTAGTAGATGGAACACACGGCTCCGTTTGCCGGTGGTACAGAGATTGAATGTTTGTGGAAGATGTAGCAATTAAGCGGGCTGCTTTGTCCTGGAAGCTTCTTGAGTGTTGTTGGAGTTGCACTCATCCAACCAATTGAGAGTATTTTCACTAAGGAGAGGGGCCATGTTTTTGAGGAGGAGTATGTGATACAGGCTGATAAGATGGAGAAGGTAAATGTTCTGAGGGAAAATATATTAGCAATTTTGAAAAACCCGAGGTGGATAACTCTCCTGGGTCAGATGGGATACATCATAGGATACTTTGGGAGGCAAGGGATGAGATTGCAGAGCCTTTAACTTTGGTCTTTGAGTCTTCACCATCCACAGGGATAGTGCCGAGGACTGGAGAGTGGCAAATGTTGTTCCTCTTTTCAAGAAAGGAAATAGGAATGTCCCTGGTAATTATAGGCCAGTTAGTCTTACTTCGGTGGTCAGTAAGTTAATGGAAAGGGTCCTGAGAGATAGGATTTATGTCCGTTGGAAAGATTCAGTTTAATCTGGGATAGTCAGCATGGTTTTGTGAGGGTAAGTCCTACTTCACAAACTTGATTGAATTATTTAAGGAGGTAACTAAGTGTGTGGACGAAGGTAGAGCAGTTGATGTCATACACATGGATTTTAATAAGGCATTTGATAAGGTTCCCCATGATAGGCTCATGAAGATGATAAGGAATTGTGGAGTAGAAGGAAATTCAACTAACTGAATAAGTAACTAGCTGTATCATAGAAGACAGAGGGTGATGGTGGAGGGAAAATTTTCAGACAGGAGTCCAGTTACCAGTAGTGTACCACAGGGGTCAGTACTGAGTACTCTGCTTTTTGTGATTTTTATCAATGATTTGGAAGAAGGGACTGAAGGGTAGTAAATTTGCTGATGACACCAAGATTGGTGGAGTAGTGGATGAGGTGGAGGGCTCTTGCAGGCTGCAAAGAGACATTGATAGAATGCAGAGCTGTGCCGAAAAGTGGCAGATGGAGTTTAACCCTCATAAGTGTGAGTGATTCATTTTGGTAGGACAAACTTGAATGCAGATTTCAGGATCAATGGCCAGGTTCTAATGAGTATGGAGGAACAGAAAGATCTTGGTGTTCATATCCACAGAGCTCTGAAGGTTGCTACTCAACTGGATAGAGCCATGAAGAAGACTTATACTATGTTAGCATTTATTAACAGGGGGGTTTGAGTTTAAGAGCTGCGGGGTTATGCTGCAGCTACACTGGACATTAGTGAGATCATATTTGGAATATTGTGTTGAGTTCTGGTCACCTCACTATAAGAAGGATGTGAAAGCACTGGAGAGAGAGCGGAAGAGATTTACCAGGATGCTGCCTGGTTTGGAGGGTGGGTCTTATGAAGAGAGGTTGAGGGAGCTAGGGCTTTTCTCTTTAGAGCGGAAGAGGATGAGAGATGCCTTAATAGAGGTTTATAAGATGATGAGAGGGATTGATAGAGTGGACATGCAGAGACTATTTCCTCGGGTGAATATAGCTGTTACTAGGGGCATAACTATAAGGTTCATGGTGGGAGATATAGGAGGGATGTCTGAGGTAGATTCTTTACTCAGAGAGTGGTTGGGGTGTGGAATAGACTGCCTGCTGTGATAGTAGAGTTGGACACGTTAGGAACTTTCAAGAGGTTATTGGATAGGCACAAGGAGCACACCAGAATTATAGGGAGTAGCATAGCTTGATCTTGGGATCGGACATAGCTCGGCACAACATTATGTGGTGTAATGTTCTATGTTTCTATTCCTGATTTGTGCCTTGTAGATCATGAGCAGACTTCGGGGGAGGTGAGTTGCTCATCACAGAATCTGTAGCCTTTGACTTGCTCTGATAGCCACAGTATTTATATGATGAGCCCAGTACAGTTTCTGGTCAAATGGTAACCCCCAGGATGTTGATAATGGGGGCCATTAAATATCAAGGGATGATGGTTAGATCCTCTGTTGTTGGAGGAGGCCATTGCCTGATGCTTGGGTAGTGCAAATGTTACATGTCACATGTCAGCCCAAGTCTGGATACTGTCCAGGTCTTGCTGCATGTGGACATAAATTGCTTCAATATCTGCCAAGTCACAAATGGTGCTGAACATTCCGCAGTCATCTGTGAAAGTTCCCATTTCTGACTTTCTAATGAAAGGAAGGTCATTGATGAAGCAGCTGAAGTGGCTGGACCTCGGACATTCCCCTGAGGGACTTCAGAGCTGTGATAATTGACCTCCAACCACTATTACCACCATACTTTGTGCCAGGTATAACTCTAACCACTACAGTTTTCTCCCTGATCCCTACTGACTTTGCTAGAGCTTCTTGATGCCATATTCAGTCAAATCCAACTTGATGTCAAGCGCAATCCTACCTAAAAATGAAGTGTCAACCTAGTGAAGCTACATCACAGGACTACTTGCATGTCAAACAGCATTAACAGCAAGCAGTAGATTGAGCCATGGTGGACAATTAAACAACTCACTGGAAGAGGAGGCTACACAAATGTTAAATTAAGCCAAATTGGCTGAAGACTGGCATCTGTAATGTTGGGGATCTCTGGAGGAGGCCAAGATGGATCATCTGTCAGTACTTCTGGCTGAAGATTGTTGGAAATTCTTCAGCCTACTCTTTTGAAAAGTTGTGCTAGGCTCCACTATCATTGGGGCTGGAGTTATTTGTGAAATCTCCTCCTCTAGTGAGTCACGGCTGGATGTGGCAGGCCTACAGAGCTTAGATCAGAATTTTTGGTTGAGGGATTGCTTAGCTCTGTCTACTACTTGCTACTTATGCTGTCTGGCATGCAAGAAGTCCTAGCTTCATCAGGTTGATATCTCATTTTTAGGGTATGCCTGGTCTTGCTCCTAGAATATTCTTCTGTACTTTCATTGTGATTGATTCTTGAACCAAGATTGACCCCTTGACTTGGTAGTAATGAAGAGTGGTGAATATGCCAGACAGGAGATTACAGATTGTGGTTGAATATAATTTTGCTGTTGCTGATTATCACAGTGCCTAATGGATGCTCAGTCTTGAGTTGCTAGATATGTTTGAAGTCCATCCCAATTCACATGGTGGCTCTGGTCATAGCGGCGGTGGTAGTAGTAACACACAAAATGATGGAAGCATTCTCAATGTGAAAGTGGCATTTTGTCTCCAAAATGTGGTTGATCACTCACTCCTATCATTACTGTCATAGAAAGATGCATCTGCAGCATGCAGTTTGGTGAAGACGAGGGCAAGTATGTTTTTTCCCTTTGTTGGTTCCCTCACTCCCTGCTGCAGTACAAGTCTTCCAGTTAGAACCTGGTGAGCTCAGTCTGTGGTGGTACTACTGAACCAGTCTCAGTGATGGACATTTATGTCTCTCACTCAGAGTATATTCTGAATGCTTCCTCCGAGTAGTGTTCAACATAGAGGAGGACTGATCCATCAGCTCAACTGGGAACAATATGTGATAATCAGCAGAAAGTTTTCTTGCCCATTTTGACCTGATTATGTGACACTACTAAGTCCAGAGTCAATGTTGAGGACTCCCAGGGCAACATCCTCCCTACTACATACCACTATGCCTCTGCTGGGTCTGTCCTGTAGATGATAGTGGTGTCTAGGACACTGGCCGGAATTTTACTATCCTGCCTGCCATGGGAATTGGAGCCTGTGAGTGCCAGAGCATGAAAGTTCCATCGACCTTTGCTTGGGATTTTACAGTTTCGGAACAAGTGAGGCCAGAAAATCCCACTCATTGTCTATAAAGTATCGTAATATGTGAGTATGATTATGGTGATCTATCCGATTTAATTCCATTGTCTTTTCTTTGTAGTGGTTCATTACAACTGAGAGGCTTGCTGGGCCATTTAAGAATCAACCACATTGCTCGAGACGGCAGATTCCTTCCCTATAGCGCATCAGTCTTTTTTCCTTATCATTAGGCAAAGAGACATTAGGGAACAAGATGTGTTGGGTTTCTCAACAATGGTCATCTTTTAATTCCACCATCTGCCACGATGGGATTCAAACCAGAGTATTACGCTGGATCTAGCCTAGTGACAATACCACTGTGCCACCTCTTCTCCTGATATGTCACTTCTCTGGCAAATCAATCATACTACAGACCTGTTATATGAAATTTCACATCTGGAGATGAAAAGGTTGACTTCAAACAGGGACACTTTTGAAAGAAAAGCATCAAAGATGCAAAGTGCTGGACTTTGACCAAATACTCAGTAGACATCCAAAATTCGCCATGGTGGAAAAAATAGCCCTCATCTCCTGTTGATTTATATTTTGAAATGTGTCAAAATTATGAGGTAATGGACAGGGTAGATAGTCAGAAGGTTTTTCCCAGGGTGGACAAGTCAATTACTTGGGGGTATAGGTCTAAGGTAGAAAGGGCAAGATTTAAAGGAGATGTATGAGGCAAGTCTTTCACATAGAGGATGGTGGGTGCCTGGAACCCGTTGCTGGGAGAAGTGGTGGAAGCAGATACGATAGTGACTTTTAAGGGGTGTCTGGACAAGTACATGAATAGAATGGGAATAGAGGGATATGGTCCCTGGAAGGGTAACGGGGTTTTAGTTCACATGGGCAGCATGTCAGTACAGGCTTGGAGGCCAAAGGACCTGTTCCGGTGCTGCAATTTTCTTTGTTCTTAATATGATGAGAGGAGTTGTTCTCTGAAGCAGAAAGGGTCACCAGGAGGAGAAAGAAAATTATCGTAATCTTAAAACACTGCTGAAAAAGTGCAGTTCGGGCTCTGGAAGCTTCCTTCAACAGTGTGCAGACCTGAACAACTCCAGAGCTCTACAGAAGATCACCTAATTTTAAAACTGCCGCAATGTTCAACAATACATGCCTCAAAAACAAGCAGAGCTCTTAACTGAATCTTCTTTTAACTTTTTTGGACTCTAATTGTTTACTTCTGAAATTTGTGCATGTGTGCGTGCATGCATGCGTGTGCCCACCACAGGAATCATAGTGGGCAGGACATGGACCAAGCAAAGATCCATTGACCACGTGTGGGATTTTCCAGTCTTGGGGACAGCACAGTCGTAAAATCCAATGCATTGTGTCTTCATTTCTTTTTCTTGGGATTAGTAATTAATAAATTTAATCTAATTTTGACTCATGGAGATCTGGTTTGATTGCCTCCTTATTAACAAATACAAATATAAATAAATTTGGATGGGAAAAGACCATTTATGCAGAAAAGGGATTTTTAAAACCTTTACTGTGGCCAACCATTGGTGCTGAATAGAAAGGGAGCCAACACATTCTACCTCACTGTCAAAACGAAGGAGATTGTCATCAACTCCAGGAAGCATAAAGGAGAACATGCCCTTGTCTACATCAACCAGGACAAAGTAGAAATCGTTAGGAGTTCAGGTTTTTAGCTGTCCAGATCACCAACAACTTGTCCTGTCCTGCCATGACAACATTTTAATTAAGAAAGCTCACAAACACCTCTACTTTCTCAAAAGACTAAAGAAATTTGGCATGTCAGCTACAAATCTCACCAACTTGTGCAGATGCTGCGATTCTCCCAGAAGTACTGAATTGGCAGGAAAACTATTCTAGATCCTGATTGTTTTGTCAATTCAACTTCTCACCTGAATCCCTGTACTCTGTAATTCCCAATTGTGAATCTCATTAAAAACCCAGGGGGTTGGGACCTGTTTGTGCTAGAGTCTGACAGCTCCGAAACTTTGCGCATGCACAATGGTCCCCATTTGTCAGTCTCTGTTTGCTGGTCAGCCCGGGATCCCTACAGTGCTGCTCTCCAGTCCCTCCCCTGGCCGAATCACAACTCCACAACAATTCCTGGACTAGCCCCGACCAATCTCCCCTGCCCAGAGCACACCAATGCCCAGCCTGTCTCCTCTTCCCCCCCCCCCCTCCCCACACCCTGCACACCCCCAGCAGCGGCAATCCCCCACTCCCTCACCCCAGCAGACCCCCTGCCACTGACCCCCTCCCACCGGGATCAGATCCTTCTGGGAGGCAGGCCCTCTCCCTGCACACGAGCCCTCAGACACTCCCCCAATCACTGCCCTCCCTTCATCCCAGGCAAATCCTATTTGCAGAGTGGCACAGGACCTCCCACCTGCACTGATTGCTCTATAGACCCGGCCCACAAAAGGCCTTATCCCCTTGGCATTGCCCGATGCTGGATGGGCACGGCCAAGGTGCCACTTGGGTGTGGGCACCCTGGCAATGCCAGCCTGTGCCCCGGCACTGCCCAAAGGCAAACTGGCCATTCCGAGAGGGCACAACCCACCACTGCCTGACCTCCTGGGGTGACCCCAATTGCCCCTCTTTCATTCCAGCAAGGTGTCTTGCTAGTTCCCCAAATGTGGGGAGCTACTCTAAACCCTGTCAGAATGAATCCTGGCGGAGTGGGGTATAGAGGGGTCACAGGTGAAGGGGGCGAGGTTTAACTCAGATATTAGAGAGATGTATTTTACACAGAGGGTGGTGGGGGCCTGGAATGCATTGCCAAGCAGAATGGTGGAGACAGACATGCTGGGATCATTTAAGACCTATCAGGATAGTCACACTGGGAATGGAGGGATACAAATGAATGATCTAATTGGACCAATGAATGGCGCAGGCTTGGAGGGCCAAAAGGCCTGTTTCCTGTGCGGTATTGCTCTTTGTTTTTGTTCAATCGGGACCAGTAAGTTCCTGATAATTATATCTAAAAGACATTTAAAACATTAAAAACAGATTCAAATTACTTCCTGCAGGTTTCAAATGTGGTCTGACTGGCAACTGGTTGCCAACTTTGGGAGATGCGCATGTGCTCTCGGTGATGTACAAATCCCGAAACATGCTGGTAACATGCATCTCCCGCTCCAGGCAAGTTGCAGGTCGCAATGGGAGAATCGCAGGCTATATTGCTGTTCTTTCACAGTTATTAGATCGAAATTCTGGAACTCCCTAACAGCATTGTCGGTGTACCTATATCACATAGACTGCAGTAGCTTCAGAATATAGCTTCCCAGCATCTTCTCAAGGACAATTTGGGATGGGCAACAAATGCTGGTCCAGCCAGTGGTGCTCGCACCCTGTGAAAATAATTGAAAAAAATCACACTATACTGATCTCTGGTTATAAGTTCTATACTGCATATTACACTCTGTGTAATTATTGCTGCATTATCTATGATATGAAGTACGTTCATTAGTGAGAAAAATAAACATTAAGTGACAACGTATACCAAATGACAAAGCATAATGAATATTATATATTACATTATTCATTTTACATTACATTGAATAAAACAAATACTGTGTAAAATAAAAGCTGCTGCAAACTGAGTAAGCAGTTCAATTTCAAAGGACAACATGTGCAACATGTATCATATTCAGTGCAATAAATGTCCTTTATTCACTGCCCTCAGGGTAATAAACGTCACATTACACTGAATAGATAATTGCAATGAATACTAGAGTATACTGGATTATAATGTATACTACATTACTGCTAGTAATTTTCATCTTATTTCCATTCACGTTTTACAAATTCCTTAAACGTACGAACCTCAATATGTTTCAGTGGTTACATATAAATGTGCTGGTGGGAAATCATACATTCAAAAGATTAGTATTGAATAACATCTTGTTAATTATTTTTTCCTCTTCGTTGAAATTCGCTAGTGATTGCCCGATTCCTCTATTTTCCCTTCACTCTATCGATAACGTCTTGATTTGAAATAAATTATTTGAGTTTATATCTCCGCAAATAGATTTAATCTTCCCCCAGGGCTCAAATATTAACATTCTATTTTCAAGTGTGCGCAGTATTGGGTATCTTTTTGAAAATAATCCGATTGATTTTTTTTAGAAAGCTAGCTATAAACAAAAACAAAATCAAATGAATTATCTTCATCCAAAGTTACAGTTTTGGTGATTTCAAAATTGGAAAGCTTCTTTCCAATCATTCGAATTTATAATTCTTTTATAGGTATGAATACCGTGTTAAATTTAAAATGCCGTGAAGTTTTCGTTTGTAATGGCTATAATTGAGAATTTATTTAGTAGTTCTTAACATAACAAGACAGCAGAGGCTAGCAGAAAAAAACAATTGATAGCCGAGGATGCAGGGGTTGTGTATTAATAGGTAATGAACTTTAAATTCAGAACGGTTTTTATCCCGTTAGGGAAAGGGCATCCTGGAGCTAAACTTGAGAAAAATTTAAAACGAATATAAACTTGAAACAATTATATTTATACATTGCACACACAAACATGCATTTGTGTTTCTAAAACACTACACGATACGTTTTCTGATGAAGTATATGGAGGCTAAATACTACAACTTCAATACTCATTGTTCAGTCTGAAATTCATCAATAAAAACAAGATAAGCGGAAAAGTCAGTGAAAAAACGTCCTTTTATTTGACAGAAATGCATGAGACTGGACAGGGCTGAAAACAATACAGCTGCGTTAAAAAGAAACAAAATTAGAAGGTTCGTTTAAATTTAGTTTTATAATTTTAGTCAGGATTTTGAAAGATTTTTTCATTTTCGATGAGGAAAACACTGATTGCCGCAGTGATTGGTAATATTCTTCATTATAAAAATTCCAAGTTTGTAAAATAAATAACAAATAAATACATCTAAACAATTAAAAATCATATTTGCATCCGGTATATTTAGTTGAATATTAATAATTAGATGCGCAGTATTCGCAAACTTTTTGAGACTGTTTCTGCCGAAGAAACGATTATAGCATTTTCTCGCGTTTGTTCAACAACAAATTGCTTTGGGCCGAATTCAAAGCTATTTTAATTCACTTCATTAATTCTCTACGCACAAACTTACTCTATTTTGCGATTCATCAGGTAAAAAGCTGCGCGGCATTTTGTTTTTATTTTCCACTGGCAAATTGTAGGACTGGAATCCAACATTACAGACAGTGAATGCAAAAGAGCGTTTGTCAAATTTAACCTTTATTTCAAATATCTTGTCAAGTGAAAGTTCAGATGGCGCAAGTTCATGGCGCGACTCACTGATTGTGTCCGTGAGCTGGTTGTACATATATCCGATTTGTGAGCTATCCAGGTAAGTTAGGACATGTCACATTGAAGACAAACCCAGGTGAAGCATCAAGGTTCACCGTGTAAAGTGGGCGAGAAGGACAAAAACAAACACATCTTGAATAATCCCTGAGGGATTACATAAACGTCTTCCATAAATTGCGTTTGCTGATGGGTTATAAAAGATTGCACAAGTTTAATAACAATGCCCTGCCAGCCTTTTAAACAAGCTACAATAATTAATTTAGTTTAGTATAACGGTCAGGTCTATAATTGGTCTTTCATCGTTTTCAGTGATCTCGTTAAAAAAAATCCTGTTAAGTCACTTTTTAAAAGTTTCAATCTTCCTCTGCTCACTTTTTAAAAAAGAACTGGAATATGAACTCTAAACTTTTTTTTCTCTTTCAATGAATGGGTTCTTTTTTAAAAGAAAAAAACCTTCTCCTTTCTTTGACTCTTAACCTTCAACCAGCCAGTTCATAAATGTTTGCCTTCTGTTGACATGGGATGTGCCATTCTTCCTCCCCTCCCCCACCCCAGCCCAGGGGAGTGGGAG
The DNA here is from genome assembly GCA_024679065.1 of Sphyrna mokarran. Taxonomy (NCBI): domain Eukaryota; kingdom Metazoa; phylum Chordata; class Chondrichthyes; order Carcharhiniformes; family Carcharhinidae; genus Sphyrna; species Sphyrna mokarran. Next base: position 69,457,306 of record JAGIQG010000016.1, read on the forward strand.
AAAGCAGGGGACGAAGGGAAACGATATAAAGTACTGCCTCCAGGTTATTTTGAGAAGGGGAGGGGGAAAGACAAAAATAGTGTTTATTTAAGTCGTTCACAGATGGCTGAGCTGTAGATCTCCAGAACGCAGAACCAGCTTCCTTTAAGTAACGAAATAGTGACGGGTAGGTGAACTTATTCAGTCATCATTCATCCCGAACCTCTATACGTGAGCGAATAATTCGGACGGAATTTTATACAGATTGTGTACACATTTCTGAATAATTTGTGCTTTAAGTTTTCTACTGGGGAGACTATTGGTGTGTGATTTTTGTCCTGATCTTATAGAGACATATAAGATAAAGAAGGGGCTAGATAGGGTGGAGGCAGAGAGATTTTTTTCCACTTAGAAAGGAAACAACAACTAGAGGACATAGCCTCAAAATAAAGGGGAGTCAGTTTAGAACAGAGTTGAGGAGGAACTTCTTCTCTCAGAGGGTGGTGAATCTCTGGAATTCTCCGCTCATTGAAGCGGTGGAGGATACCTCATTAAATATATTTAAGTCACAGATAGATAGATTTCTAATCAATAAGGGAATTAATGGTTATGGGGAGTAAGCGGTAAATGGAGCTGAACCATTACAAGATCAGCCAGGATCCTATTGAATGGCGGGACAAGCTCGGGGGGCTAGGTGGCCTACTCCCGTTCCTACTTCTTATGTTCTTATGTTCCTAAAAATACACACCTTTCTCTAAAAACAAATAGAAATATTCGTAATAATGGTGATTCGAAAGAATAGTTTAATTCCTATGTGAAGAACCTTCTGAAATTCAGCTCCGAATTTACAGCGGCTTTTATCGGTTTGCAGACAGTCTAAGCTTCGATTTAATGCAAATTTCACAAAATGGAAACATTAATGATTGCAAGGTTTATTTCGGAAGGGTTGGGATGCTATTGTCGTTTTGAGAGTACCCGTTCGAAGAATCCAAACACGTTGAATTTTTTTTCTGATAGTGGGGAGCAGATCTGCTCGAGCCTTTCAAAACACTTTCGCAAGGAACTGGTTATCTTCGCGTTGGGAAGAAAGCGATTGAAGAAAAATTGTGGTTGTTTATTCACGTTCGTTATATAAATCTTACAATTCTGATGTTTTAGGAAATAAATAACTCGGCGGCCGAAAAAATGCGGGAAGGATTATGATAACACGTAGGAACGGGGTGGGGTGGTGGATAGAGGGGAACATAAACTGTACAGGAAATTCTGCACACAGAATTGTCGGGGAAGTTTTCCGGACTGTAAAATAAAATGCAAATTCATTTCATAGAAAGGGAGATTTCATTTTGGTCTGTAGTTCAATTATTTTGTAATACTTTAATACTTTTAATTATTATTTTTTACTTTTAAAACATTTTTATATTTTTAATGAATAGTTTTTAGCCGTAACCCGTTAATTTTTCTTATAACTAGCTTACATTTTACAACTAAACATGTTACTTAAAAAAAACTTTAAATTTTACCTCCTTCAAATTTAGATCTGCCAAATGTTGTTTGTTCGAAAGGCCCTCGGTTATAACAATGAGTAGAAGTGCATTAAGTATAAATTGTTTCTGAATGCAAGTTTTTAGCAGCAACCGAATACAGTGGACTTTCAAAGAAACGATTATTTTGAGGGGCAATCTAGTTCGACCTGCATTAAATCTAGATCACCAGTTGTACTAATAGCAGAGTTTCAGGTCAGAATAGTCGGTCACTTTGAAGAGAAGATTGTTCATTCAGATTTGGTATTTGCTGTGGAGCATACGGCGAAGCAAACCATGCGCACAGGGATAATATATAACCTGGGTCTGGATTTTCAACCAGTCTCATTGTCAACGTTATAGATCTGACTTTCTTCTAAGGAAGCGTCATCCATCCTTCTCAATCTCCTTTTTACTTTCCCCGTATTATATAGTTAAATATAATAGCATATTTCCCCTTTTTACCTTTTAAACCAGAGGCTGGTAGAATTACTCAATAGCCTGATTATTGTAACCCAAATGTCAAAATTGCAGCTTACGGAAAATCTTTAGGCTATACTAATGAAACTGCATAATTAAACATTCTGTAGACTAAATAAGGCATTTAATTATAATCTCTTGTATCTCTTTCGATGACTGAGTTGCACTTTTCAAATAAGAGAGTCATCCCGTTATCCTGGCAAGCATACACCCTCAATAACACCGCCAAAAACAAATGAATCTTCTTGTTTGTGGGGCCTGGTTGAACACAATCACTGCTGCTGTTACCTAAGTATCAACTGTGACTGAATAACAATTTGTACTTAGAGAGCTCCTTTAATACCGTAAAATGTCCCAAATATTTCACGGATGCGATTATCAAACACAATCTGATGCCGAGAGACGTAAAACATTGGGACAGATGACCAAAAGTCTTATCAAAGAGATAGGCTTCAAGGAAAGAATGAGAGTTTGGGGAGCAGTTTCCAAAGCCTGACCCTTAGCGAGTAATGGAGCGATTAAAATCCGGAATGCAGAGCTTTCGGGTAGCTGAATGCTGGAGAAGATTACAGCTGAAGGGATATGAAACATTTTAAAGGGACCCTGGGATATATTCTTCATGGGTATATTTTGGGGCTAACACAAACATTTATTGTCGCCGAACTCTTTTCCATTATTCACACCTGCAAATCAATGTATAACGACGGGTGGATTTTTAAAAAGCCCCAGCCAGTTATAGAAGTCCTGTTTAAAACGGGAACTGTAAAGGCTTTGTAAAAGATATACAATTTAGATGCACTGGCAATGAAATTGGGTAGACCTTTGAATGAATGAATCGAGCCTACAATGTGACCAGAATAGTGTTGAACGTGATTCTAGCCGGGAAAAATCTAGGGAGGTAAACGTAACACACTGCGGCTGCTGGAATCTGAAACTAAAACAGAAAATGCTGGAAAAGCTGACAAAATCTGACGAAGGGTCATTTAGATTCGAAACGTTGGTTCTACTCTCTTTTCACAGATACTGTCAAAATCTCGGGCGGTTCTGACTAGTTCATGGATGTGAAAGTAAGTTGACGGGTCCATTTGTTAAGGCCCAATGCATGAAATTATTTGTTACATGACAAACAGACAATTTTCTCCACAGATAACAATCAGGGAATAACATCACACTCTCGGAACGTTTCATGTCTTACATGCCTGCGATTTGTTAGCGGATGATTAAATACAGGCAAAAGTCGGGAATTATCTTTTTGCAACGAAATCGCCTTGATTTACTTGGGATATTCGCGAAAAAAAAACACAAAATAATGCAATCAACGTGTAAAGTTGTAACGCCAGATTAAATGATTTTTTTTTGAAAAGAATAGTTACCTATTCTAATAAAGGACAGTCTTTATTTCATATCGAGGAGTGCCTGAAACGGCAATATAAAGAAACTCACAGGTCACCTGAATAATGGAAAATGTGTCTTGTGTTTAGTTCTTTTTCAAATACCCTGTGTTGTATATTTTTGGAAATTACGTTTCTAACTTTGCAACAGTAAAGCAAAAATGAAATGCCATCTCAGCATTTAAAGACATCACAGTATATTTGGCAATACCACGGAAATTATTCCAATTATATATGCATTCATAATATATCACGCCATATTTTACTTCTCTCATGGGCTGCTTCAGCATTTATTGTCCATCCCTAATTGTTCTCGAGAAAGTGGTAGCTAGCTGTCTTCTTAAACCACAGCAGTCCATATGGTGTTGGTATTTCCATAATGCTGTTAAGGAGAATGTTCCAGGATTTGGATCCAGCTAAAAAACGGTGCTATAGTTCCAAGCCAGGATGGTGTGTGGCTTGAAGGTTACCTTGAATATAAATCTCTAACTATTTGTTTATGCCAGTTGTAAGAATGGGGTGTGTTAATATTTGAACATTCTGGCTTCTGATAAAGTAAGTAACAATTAGGAGGAAATAAGGAAACAAGTATATTAGAGAATGTCAGGCAACTGAGGTGATGAGAATTTTGATGGTTAGAAACTCTCATCTTATAGGAAAGATGTGATTTTAGTTTTAAGTAGGTATCTGGGTTGAATTTGGATAAAACTTAAGATGTCCTTAGTCAAGAGTGCACAATTCTGCTCACACTGAAGATCATTTTTTGTTTTGGCAATATCTTCCACCTCCTAACACCATGTAGCTCTCAATACAGTGATATCCCTGAACATGTGACTTATTGTATAAACATTCTTTCTTATTGCTGACCATTAATAATTCACTTTGCTTCCCACTCCCTTAGAAAATCCAGATTCATCAAGGTATTGATTCCATTTGGAACCATGTCCACCTCAACATACCTACAATAATCTACAAATCAGAGGTCAAGTTGTATGCATTAAGTCAATTATTTGGCCATGAAAATGCCTCTCTCAGGTTTAAATATTGACAGATTTTAACCAGGAGAGGAGGTGGTGTTGAGGGGATGGGGGAAGTACTGGTCCAAAAACAGTTATATTCTGTGATGTCTGCACTCATTTTGAGGCTGTTAGAGAGTGAGCAGCAGTGGGAATGGTGGGTGATGTTCTTTTCTTTCATTGTCACTGTGTTAGCAGCTGTGATGAAATGACTCATCAAAAATCTTGGACCCTTCTGGTCTCTCTGCCTCACTTCTGTATAAAGCAATGCATTGATCATGTGGGCCATCTATGGAACTAACTAATCTCTGTATGGCTAACTGCTGAAGTTTGGAAATTACAATTATGTAACAATTGATAGCATGGTAGCACAGTGATTAGTATTGCTGTCTCAGAGCATCAGAACCTGAGTTCAAGTCCTGGCTTGAGACTGTGTTTATGTGGAGTCTGCACGTCCTCCTCGGTTTTGTGTGGGTTTCCTCCCACAATCTAAAAAACATGCTAGTTAGGCATATTGACCTTGCTAAATTCTCCCTGTGTACCCGAACTGGCACCTGAGTGTGGTGACTAAAAGATTTTTACAGTAACTTCATTGTAGTGTTAATGTAAGCTTACTTGTGACACTTTAAATAAAGAATTTTTTAAAATCTTTCTGGGAGAGAGTTGCTTAAAAAGCCCCAGCTATAGATCGATAACCTCAATAGGCGACACTATGTACTGCAGATATAAAACTGTGGAAAACGGTATGTTGTAAACATGTTAGCAACACTTAACTGTGAACTTTAACTCTTTATGGAATATTTCAATGCATGAATATTACTCTGATATTCCAGCAGGACTCACCAAGAACACCTGACTCACTCCTTGACATGTAAGAAAATAAAGAACAAAGAACAAAACAGCACGGGAAACAGGCCCTTTGGCCCAATGAGCCTGCACTGCCACCCCAATGTTCCCACCTCTACCCATGATCCCTGTCCATGTTTATAGATCTATGGATTAAAAACCAAATTTGAGACAATTTGGGGAGAATTTGTTTTGCCAATTAGTCTAAGAGCACATCTTTGGGATGTGGGAGGAAACTGGAGCACCCAGAGAAAACCCACGCAAGCACAGGGAGAATGCACAAACTCCCACAGACACAGGCCCAAATCCATGTATCTGCACAGCATGGTAGTAAGGCGACCAGAACTGGATGCAGTATTCCAAATGAGGTCTAACCAACATTTTATACAACTACAACATTAAAGGCCAGCTCTTGTACTCTAAACCCCTTCCTATAAAGGCTTGCATACTATATGCTTTCTTCACAACCTTCTCCACTTGCTCTGCCACCTTCAGAGACTTGTTCACCTGCACCCCCAGGTCCCTCTGTTTCTATACTCTTAATAGGTCTACCCTTTATCATATACCTCCCCCCCACATTCTTTCTCCCGAAATGCATCACCTCGCATTTATCAGGATTGAATTCCATCTACCATCTATCTGCCCAAGCTACCAGCCTATCTATGTCCTGCTGCATCGCCTGACAATGCTCCTCACTATCCGCAAGTCCAGCCATCTTGTATCGTCTGCAAACTTGCTGATCACTCCACTTACTCCCTCTTCCAAGTCATTTATATATATTACAAATAGAAGAGGTCCCAGTACTGAGCCCTGCGACACACCACTAGTGACCGACCTCCAGCTAGAGAAACACCCTTCCACTATTACTCTCTGTCTCCTATTACCAAGCCAGTTACTTACCCATCTAGCTACCTGTCCTTGTATCCCATTAGCCTTGACCTTCTCAACTAACCTCCCATGAGGGACTTTGTCAAACGCCTTACTGAAATCCATACAGACGACATCAACGGCTCGCCCTTCGTCCACCGTTTTCGTCACCTCCTCAAAAAATTCTACCAGATTTGTAAGGCACAACCTCCCCTTAACAAATCCATGCTGCGTATCCTTAATCAGATTGCAACGCTCTAAGTGCCTATACATCCTACCTCTAAGAATCCTCTCCAACAGCTTCCCTACCACTGACGTCAAACTCACTGGCCTATAATTTCCAGGGTTATCCCTACTACCCTTTTTAAACAATGGTACAACATTAGCTATTCTCCAGTCCTCTGGGACCTCACCTGTGTCCAAGGAAGAGACAAAGATTTGCGTCAGAGGTGCAGCAATTTCACCTTGCACCTCCCTAAGCAGTCTGGGATAAATGCCATCAGGCCCCAGAGATTTATCAGTTTTAATGCTACCTAGAAGCTCTAACACTTCCTTCCTCGGTATGGATACTTCCCTCAACTGATCCACAGCTCCCTCAGAGACAGGAGCTGTCAACAAGCCCCTCTCCTTCGTGAATACCGATGCAAAGTATTCATTCAGGATCTCCGCCTGAATGTTCTGAATGTTCTGAAAAAGGTCACAGACCTGAAAGGTTAACACAATTTTTTCAATGCATTGCCAGACCTAGTTAGTATTTCCAGCAACCTTCTGCTTTTATTTGATTTATAGCATCTGCAGTATTTTGCCTTTGTGTTAGAAAAAACATATTGTTTGGGAGATGAGTTATATAGCACAGAAGGAGCCTTTCAGCCTTCGTGTATGCCATAGCTCTGTTTCTCTAGTATAGTCTTATTTATCCTTCTTCATTCTATCATTACCAGATTGAGTAATACTCAAGAACCTTTCTCTGCTGTTCTCCCTGAACTTCAAATGCACGGTTCTACATGCTCTTAAAGTGATCAACATTTGTAGTGAGCTAAAACTGACACTCATTGCAACATCTCCTGCTCTAACTTATTCTTTCCAGGATCAGGACATCTTACGTCCACCAGGCTTACCTCCTTCCTTGAATCTGAACCTGATAGCACCATTCTCTCCAACTGGTTGCAGTTTCATCCAGGAATCAAAACAGATACTTCGATGCAGTATAGATGCAATGCATTTTTGTTGAAAGTTCTCTATTTTGGGTGCGATATTGCCTTCAGACACATTTGAGTAATTTTTGGAAGTTCTCAGGATATTTTAGCAGAATTCACCCTTAACCAACATCATTGAAGCAGATTAATTATACAGTTTAGTGTTGACTGTGAATCTTACTTGGCATACGATGATTGCACTTTTGCCTGAAAAACAGCAATGATATTTCAAAAGTAAATAACTGACTGTGAAGCACTTTTAAACATCCTAAAGGTACGGAAGGCAGAATATAAATGCAAGCTCTTTCTGTTTTATAGTGTGAAGGTTTTAAAAGCATAAGCTTCGTGTTCTCTGACCATAAGAACATAAGAACTAGGAACAGAAGTAGGCCATCTGGCCCCTCATGCCTGCTCCACCACTCAATTAGATCATGGCTGATCTTTTTGTGGACTCAACTCCACTTACCCACCCACTCATCAAAACTCTTAATTTCTTTATTGTTCAAAAATTTATCTTTGCCTTAAAAACATTCAATGATGTGGCCTCAACTGCTTCACTGGGCAGGGAATTCCACAGATTCACAACTCTTTGGATGAAGAAGTTCCTCCTTAACTCAGTCCTAAATCTGCTTCCCCTTTATTTTGAGGCTATGCCCCCTAGTTCTAGTTTCACCGTCCAATGGAAATAACCTGCCTTCTTCTATCGTATCTATTCCCTTCATAATTTTATATGTTTTTATAAGATCCCACACTATTGTACTGAATTCCAATGAGGATAGTCCCAGGCTCTCCACATTAGCCAACCCTTTCAATTCCAAAATCAACCTAGTGGTCTCTTCTGCACCCCCTCCACTGCCAGTGTATCCTTTCTCAAGTAAGTAGACAAAAACTGTACAGCCAGCAGCTTATACAGCTGTATTTGCTACATATCCATCATACTCTCCTTTAAACATAACCCTGCACACCAGGCTTACACTTTCAATGAGGCTTTTCAGTAAAATTTTCTGAGAGACTACATGCTTTCTGTTAACATTAAAATAGCTTTTCCAATTTGCTAACAAAACGGAAAAGGAAAGTAATGAGATTAACCAGGGAAGTATAAAACATTGGTTGACCTTTTTTCAATACAGTGTCCAGTTTTGGGCACAATACTTCAGGAAGAATATTTGAGACAATATAAAAAGATTAACAAGAAAGGTCCTCATTCCTGGAACCAATGATTTAACAGACAGATTGGAGAAATTGAGGCTTTCTCCTAAGTGGAAAGAAGATTGAGAAGAAACTTGATAACTGTGCTCAAACTTGGGGGGTGAGGGGGGGAATGTGGCAGCTGGGACAGAGTAGATAAGGAGTATCTGCTCCATTGATAGAAAAATTGAGAACCAAAGGATAAAAAGCAAAATACTGCAGATGCTGGAATCTGAAATAAAAACAGAAAATACTGGAAAATCTCAGCAGCCTAGCAGCATCTGTAGAGAGAGAATACAGCCAACGTTTCGAGTCTGGATGACCTTTTGTCAGTTCTGAGAGCAAAGAAAATCAGCAGAGATTTATGCTATGAGAGTGGAGGTGGGGCACGCTGTGTAATTGGACAAAGGGAATGTAAATGAGGATTAAGAAGTTTGAGAAAGGTGCTACAAGTGTCTTTTATGTGACCAGAATGTGTGAATGGCAGAAGAGGTACAGATGGTTAAAGGGCTGTCTGAGGAATGTGGCAGTTACGCCCTGAAAGAGCAGGAGTGGGGATGGGGGAGGGGTGAGATCGGGGGCGGGGGGGAAGGAAAGCTGGAACAGAGAAGTGGAAAAATGGAATAAAGGATGATAAAAATTGATGAATGAGATGAAAAGAAACAAAATGAAATTTAAATAAATGGAAATGAGGTGAAGGTGGAAGAAAGAGTTCATGTTATGAAGTTGTTGAGAATGTTCAGTCCAGAAAGCTGTAAGATGCCCAATTGGAAGGTGAGATGCTGTTCCTCCAGTCTGTGTAGTGCTTTGCTGCAACACTGCAAAACGCCAAGGATGGGCATATGGACAGGAGAGCAGGGTCGTGTGTTGAAATGACAAGTAACAGGAAGGTCTGGGTCCTGCATGCGGATGGTTTTCTGCAGTACAGTCACCACCAGTCAGCGTTTAAGTCCCTCCAATATTGAGGAGACCGCATTGGGAGCAGCGAATGCCATGGACCAGATTGAAGGAGGTGCATGTGAAGTGCTGCTTTACCTGAAAGGTATGTTTAAGACCTGGGACCGTGAGCAGGGAGGAGATAAAAGGGCAGGTATTGTACCTTCTTTGATTGCGTGGGAAAGTTCTGTGGGCAGGGAGTGAGGTGTTGGGTGCAATGGAGGAGTGAAACAGGGTGTCCCAGATGAACAATCCCTGTGGAATGCTGACCATGGAAGTGATGGGAAAGAGACATTATGCTGTAGTTGGCAGAAATGGCAGAGGAGGATCCTTTGAATACGGAGGCTGGTGCAGTGAAAAATATAGACAAAGAGGACCCTATTCTGATTCTAAGGGGAGCGGGGGAGGGGATGAGAGCAATGGCTCGGGGGATGGATTGGACATGGTTGAGAGCCCTACCATCCACAGTGGGTGGAAAACCTCAAATGTTGAATAAGAAAGACATATTGGCAGCGCTCTTCTCCAAAGTATCATCATCAGAACAGATGCAGTGCAGGTGAAGGAACTGAGAGAATGGGATGGAGTCCTGACAGGATGTGGGGTGTGAAGAGCTGTAGTCAAGGTAGTTATGGAAGTCTGTGGGCTTGTAATGAATACTAGTGGATAATTTAGCATCAGAAATGGAGCCAGAGCAGTCATAGAAGGGAAATGGAATGTCAGAGGTGGACCATGTGAAGGCGATAGAGGGATGAAAATTGGAAGCAAAATTGATAATTTTTTCCAGATCCAGATGAGAGCATGAAGTAGCACTGAAATAGTCATTGGTGTACCAATAACGGAGTTGTAGAAGGAAGCTAGAATAGGACTGAAAAGGAAATGCTCCACATAATCCATAAAGAGACAGGCATAAGTGGGACCCATGTTGGTGCCCATAGTCACACTTTTTATTTGGAGGAACTGAGACAAGTTAAAGGAAAAATTGTTGAGAAGCAAGGTACACTGATTTAAGGATATTGTCAAACAAAGCAGCAGCAACATGAGGAGTAGCTTTTTGCACAGAAAATGGTTAGGATTTGGAATGCACAGCCTGAGAGTAAAGAGGAGAAAGATTTAATTGTTGCTTTCCAGATGAATTGGATCATTATCTGTGGAGGAAACATTTGTAGGGCTATGGGGACTGTTGGGACTTGGAACTAAGTAGTTGCTCTTGCAGAGAGCTGGCACACATGATGGAATGAATAGCCTCTTGCAGTGTGATAGCCATTCTATCATTCAAGTCCAGGCTGAGCAGCGGATGAATAATTTCAACTTTGCTTCTTTCTAAATTTACATTCACACATAAAGGTACTTAAAATCATTTGTGGACAAAATCTTAACCTGACACCAATTCAATAACTTAAAATATATTTCTGAAATCAGCTTGAAAATTAAGCTCAAACTACTGTGGTGGCCTCTAAGTATATCATTTCTTAGCATAATTACTTAATGTAGAATTTATCTCCTGATTAACACGGTTGTGTGGGGAAAAGCCACAGTAGGGACAATTTCCTTCTAGCTCCAAGATCATAAGGTAGTCAGGATTAAAGGCAGCCATTTGGCTCAGCTTATTTTATCCATCCAGAAAAATTCCCAAAGACCCCCATTTTGTTGTCCAATTACTTCTTAACTGAATTCTAGGCTCTTATCACTGTTTCTCTACCTTTAGATCTAAGCATGTGCTGGTCACTCTTTATGTAAAAAAGGATTACAAATATATGAACTAGGAGCAGAAATAGATTATTCAGATCCTGAAGCTAGCACTGCCATCCAATAAGATATGGCTGATCTGTTTGTGTTGGATTCCACATTCTCCATCTACTTCTGATAACCTTTGATTCCTTGCCCAACAATAATTAATCTATCTATCTCAAAAATGTTCAATAACTCACTTCCACTGCCTTCTGAGGCAATGAGTTCCAAAGCTGCATCACGCTCTGAGGGAAAAAAGATTCTCCTCATGTCTCAAGGGTGACCCATAATTTAAAAACAATGTCCTCTAGTTCTGGACTAACCCGGAATAGAAAACATCCTTTCAGCTCACTGGAAAGAACAGTGGTACCATGGTTGGCACTGCCTCCTCACTGTGGCAGGATGTTAGGGGAATTTTCTGGGGGCTTCCCTTGGGAGTCCTGCATTGAGGTAAATTCAGTTAATACAAAACTTGCAAGAAACAGTATCCAGATAAAGACGTTCTTTATTTGACCAATACACATTGAGAGTGAGATGCCAGATGTATTCCAACTTCTCTCCAAAATTACATCACATGAACACATCTGATATACTATTTTCGAAGATTCCTATACTCCATCTCAAACTGTCATATAAACTGGATGGTCCAATTAATTCATACACACTATTTACCATGGCATTCTACTGCTTAGCATAATTAGGAACTCATTAGTTAATTGGACCTGGACATCTTTTCCCCTGCTGCTTAGCAACCTTATCCAAGTGTGCTCAACTGGTTTGCAGTTTGCTCTCACCATCTTTAGTTTATGAGAACTAAAAGGGAGTCAGGGAGTCATCTTGTCTAACTAACTGTACCTTAACATCACAGTCCCCACAGGGAGGCCAAGAATGAGGGGTGGAATGTTCCTATCATTTTAATTAGCAATTGAATTCTTCTATGCATTCCACTATCTAGTACCTGACAACTGCAAGGTCTTTCAAAACCTTTCACTGATTAAGTTCTATACTTCATTGTTCCAGAGAATGTGGCCTGTCTGATTCTGCTTTGTCCCATGATGTGTACATGGGATTTAATGGGATTGAGGGTTACAGATCGGCCTGGTAGGTAGGGATATGATCGGTGTAACTTGTGGGCTAAAGGGCTGTAATGTTCTATGTTCTAATTGTACAATGTTCTGAATCTAAGCTTTATGTCCGAGAGCTCATTGGAGTAGAAATACTCTGCAGTTGTCTGGTTTTGATATTCACTACAAATTGTCAAGCTGAATTTACATGTCTCATATGTTTGGTCATTTGTTCAGTGGAACCTGGCTGAATGAATGATTCAGTAGATTCATAAATTAATTATTATGTCTGCAATTTTTTGAAATTCTGAAAAAGATGATTTCCTGTTCACCATAATTGAACTGTGGTTTAGAAATGCACTTATATAGCTGACAGAAATTGTTAAGGGAAAAACATCACTTATGTGCATAAGTGAAGGGCTACAGTGTTCAATTGCTGGGTGATTTGTGAATGGTATGTGAGTGACACTAGCAAGGCCAGCATCTGTACCCATTCCATCGAGAAGATGTTGAGCCATGTTGCTGCAATCTATATGGTGCAGATACATCTACAGAAAGAGGTTCCAGGTTCTTAACCCAATGACAACAAAGGAATGGTGATACCATTCTAGTCAAAATGGTGAGGGAAGTAGGGAACTTGCATGGTGGCTCCCATGAGTTTGCTGCTGATGTCTTTTTTGCTGGTACAGGTCAAGGGTTTGGAAAGTGCTATTGACAGATAGGAGTGATACATACTTGCACTGAAGACAATTCATAGCAGGATCACTAGGTTGAATCCTGGAATGAAAGGGTTTGTCTTAAGAGACAAGTTTCCGCAAGTTGTGCCCATACTCATTGAAGTTCAGAAGGAAGTGAGATGATCTTTTGAAACCTAAAAGATTCCATCTGATTTTACAGTTTAGTCCATCCCAGTCCAATATTGACATGTCTGCTTCTTGACAGATCAGATTTCAAGAGGATGTTCCCCTTGGCACTGCCAGCTTGGCACATTGACGATGTTCATTGGGCAGTGCTAGGGGATAGTGCCTGAAAGGGTGGGGCCTGAAGGGGCAGGACAGGCCAGAGCAGCCTGATCACGGAGGGAAGGGAGGCCCATTGCACATTCTGTAGCTGTAATCGGTAGGGGACGGAGTGGAGACCGTTGCACCCTCTGCAGGAGAGATGGGAGTGCACGATCAATCTAGGCAGTGGCGGGCAAGTGGGGGGCGATATTTTCAGGTGATGTGGGGACTTGTGACCAGCTGTGCGTTCCCATGATAACCAAGGGGTGGTGGGTTTTTTTGAGGTCGGCTGCAGCAGCATAGGGCTGACAGAACTCTCTCTCACTCTGTCAGGTCTTTGCTAAAGCAAATTTGCATGTGCAGCCACAGGGGTCTGCACATGCACAATGGCCCTTCTGCTGCTACAGCAAGCTGGCTGGCAATTTTAGTCCTGCCCACCACCTCTAGCTTATTTTTTCATACACTGAGTGCATAAGATTCGGAGTAAAGCCTCACCCAAAAAACAGATCTGAAATTCTCCCATGTTCACGCTAACCGGGTGCATGGAAATTTTCTCGTAAAATCACAATGTCTGTTGTCTGTGAAATGCAGAAGATGGTATTCATGCTTCCTTAAATAATTTCTCTTCCAAAGGTTGTGATATTGAACTCTTCACAGACAGCAATCTTTAGAAATCACCCAACTAATGAGAACACGTCTCCTTTTGCTCTAATGACATTGTTTTATAAAGCAATAATCCTGCCCACTCTCCCCTACAGATGCAGAACTTAGACTACATACTAGCATCATGGCAACCTCAATCACTTTCATGTGAGCTACCTTTGGAAGCTTCTGTAGTGACTCACCTGATGAAGGGGCAGCGCTTGGAAAGCTAGTGGCTTGTGCTACCAAATAAACCTGTTGGACTTTAACATGGTGGTGTGAGACTTTTTACAATACCATTGAACATCAAGGTACAATGGTTACATTCTCTCTTGTTGGAGATGGTCATTGCCTGACACTTGTGAGGCACCATGTTACCTAACACTTGTCAGGCAAAGCCTGGATATTGCCAAGGTTGTGCTGCATTGTAAATGGACTGCTTCAGTATCTGAGGGGTTGCAAGTGGTGCTGAACATTCCCACATCTGATCCTATGATGGAAGGAAGGTCATTCATGAAACAGTTGAAGATGGTTGGCCCTGTGGAATGCTTGTTGTGATGTTCTGGAACTGAGATGATTGACCGTCGAACACCACAGCCATTTTCCATTACACCAGATATGGCTCTAACCAACAAACAGTTTTCCCCTGATTCCAGTTCACTCCAGTTTTGCTAGAGCCCCTTGACACTGCACTTAGTCAAATGCTGTCTTGATATCAAGGCCAGTCACTCTCACCTCACTTCTGGAATTCAGTTCTTTTGTCTCTGTTTGAACCAAGGCTGTAAAGAGGTCAGGAACTGAGTGACCCTGGCAGAACTCAAACAGGTTATTGAGAAGCAAGTGTTGCTGAAAGCGCTGTTAATAACCCGTCCATCATCTTACTGATGATCAAGCGTAGAATGATGTAACGGTAATTGACCATGTTGGATTTGTGCTGTTTCTTATGTACACGACATACTTGAGCAATTTTCCAGTGTTGTAGCTGTTGTAGAGCTGCTTTGCTAGGGGCGTGAGAAGTTCTAAATCCTTGGTATTACTGTCAAATATTGTCAGGTTGCCTAGTCTTTGCAGTGTTCAGTGCCCTATTTGTTTCTTGATATCTCAGTGCCTTTTTCCTAGGATGGAGAAAGCCAGCACGAGGGGACATAGCTTTAAATTAAGGGGTGGTAGTTATAGGATGGATGTCAGAGATAGGTTCTTTACCCAGAGGGTGGTAAGGGTATGGAATGCCCTGCCTGCTGCTGTTATAGATGCGCCAAGTTTGGCAGCGTTTAAGAGGTTAGTAGATAAGTTTATGGATGAAAAGGGAATGGTTTAGGTTAGAGGGGCATTGCTTTTTCTTAATTGGTTGATGCAACATCGAAGGCCGAAGGGCCTGTTCTGTGCTGTAATGTTCTATGTTCTATGTTCATGGAGTGAATCAGATTGTTTTAAGACTGGCATCTGTAAAAGCTATGCTTACAAAATCTTTAAAAAAAATTCATCATTCCGAGACTCTGACTGCAGGCACCAGATGTTCTTAGCCTGATGAACATAGAACATAGAACATTACAGCACAGAACAGGCCCTTCGGCCTTCGATGTTGCGCCAACCAATATAAAAAGCAATGCCCCTCCAAACTAAACCATTCCCTTCTCTTCCATATACTTATCAACTAACCTCTTAAACGCCACCAAACTTGGCGCATCTACAACCGCTGCAGGCAGGGCATTCCACTCCCGAACCACCCTTTGGGTAAAGAACCTGCCTCTGATATCCGTCCTATAACTATCACCCCTTAATTTAAAGCTGTGTCACCTCGTGCTAGCTTCTTCCATCCTAGGAAAAAGCATGTTTGAAAGCATTTTCTCAATGCTATTTAATACCAGTTTCTGTAAACTAAACTAATATTTAATTTGAGCTGCCTCAGATTTAATTTCTGCCTCAGGCACTGAATAGTGCTCATTATTACTACCAGCCACTTGGTAGGTAAAAACAGGAAGAAAGTCTCACCAGTTGGTTTGTAGCAGTAGTAGAAGGGGAGCACATAACATAAAACAATAATGTATTCAGTTTTCTGTAATATGTAGTTCATTTATTTCAAAAATTAGTATCCTGAAATCTGTTTCAATTTCAGTGTAATGATTCCATTAGTCAGGTTTAAAAGGATAACGTCAGGAGCTACCATCACATTTTGCTCCTTAATTTTGGGTCCCTTTTTTTTATCCAGTTGAGACTGTAAGAGAATGAAGAATAAAGAAAGGCCATGCATCCCAATATAGCACCATTTCTACAAAACATAGATAGTTAACCCATTAATGGATTCTACCATTTATTTTAGAGTTTTTAAGAAGTACAAGAAACTGCTACCAAGAGAACACCATTCAATCAAAAATCATTTCTTGAGTACTCATGGAAATACTCAAATTCAACGGCCGGAATTTTACTGCCTGCCCACAATGGGAATTGGAGCAGACGAGGGACAGTCAATGGAAAGGTCCATCAAACTTGGGCAGTATTTTCCGCTTTTGGTGTGAACGCAGCTGGAAAATCCTACCCAGCATCTTTCTATCTAACTTGGATTATAAATTATTACAAGCATTAGTTACCCTTTGAGTAAAGAACTTTTTCTCAAAAGCTGCTCTTAATTTACTTTACATTTACTTAAATGCTTCCCATTGACTTTCAAGAGCCTTCCCTTCTTTTTACATAATCCCATGGATTGCAGATAAGTCTAGTTCAATGGATTCTGAGATGGTTGATAAGTCAAATGCACATACTGAATGTTCCAAATACAGGTAGAGCTTGAAGGATCATACAGATGAAAGGCTGGATTCTCTAACCTCGCCAACAGCTGGGGATGCCATGGTGGCACAGTGGTTTGCGCTGCTGCCTCACAGCACCAACCCAGGTGCAATTTCCTGGCTCAGGTCACTGTCTGTGTGGAGTTTGCATGTTCTCCCCGTGTCTGCATGGGATTCCTCCGGGTGCTCTGGTTTCCTACCACAATCTTAATGATGTGTTGGTTAGGTGCATTGACCCAAACAGGCACCAGAGTATGTCAACTAGGGGAATTTCACAGTAACTACACCAGTGTCAACATAAGCTTTACTTGTGAGTAATAAATAAACTTTACTTTTATCTTTTAGGATCCTCCGGTTAAGTTGCAGTGAACGGAGATTTGGCCGAGCACCAAATTCTCTGTTCTTGCTGGCAGAAGTGACTTTTAACATGTGTAGAACTGGAAGGGCTTTGTATTGCACTGGGATCTTTATAGATATGGAATTTAAGCCCACTTTTACATGTGTGATCAGGAAACAGTGACTATATATTTATTGTTGCAAAGTCTATTCCCTTACAAGTCTACACCATATAAGTAAGCCATTTCAAAATCTGATAAAAAACAAAGAAAATCTAGCTCTTTGTTGAACACTATCTTTACATTAATTATTTTCCCTATATCATTAACTAGATGGTTATGTTATTTACCAGTGCAATCAAACTCAAAACAGAAAGTTGGTGTCTTACCTGTTTAGAACATTGAGGCCCTACAAAGGACACGTTCTCAAACAGTTTCAGTTTATATTTCAATACAAGTCTTATGCCAAACAAAGTCAGGCAGTCAAACATATTAACTTGAATCCTCTCAGGTTGCTCACCAGGTCATCTTCACCATATTACATCTGTAGGCATTCAGACAGCCCAAATTCATATTCTTCTGCAGGCACTCAGCCTCTTTCAAGCCCTCAGGTGAGAGCAACTCACTTCAAGTCCTCTCTTTTTATACCCTTTCCTGTTTCAGTATAATGCCTTCTTAGAAAGATAGGGAATATGACCAGCTGTGTAGTTGTGGCTGAGAAGTGTGTAAGGACGTACTGCCCCTTCTCAACTTAATTCACTGCCGTATTACTCATGCTTAAGGAATCAGAATTTATTGTGATTTTGAGAGGAAGTTTTAGGACTATTGAGAGAGAGGAGGATATTGGAATTGGTTTTGGAATGCTCTATCAAAGAACCAAAACAGCTGAGTGTTCTTACATGCTGTATCCCTATAATTTTTAATTGCATCAATTTAATCTATGTTTATGCTGAATTGCCTTGCCCAGAAATTGTACCACATATCTAGTATTATGAGGAAAGAAATTCTTCTCTTCTGACATAGGAGCAACATTACAATCATTAACATTTTTCTTTTTGATTCTGATGGCATCTTCTGGTCCCATGGAAAGTCAATGGACTTTCGCTGGCCCACTTCATCCCCTGCAGCGATCTCTCAATGGCAAGGGTAGAATCTAATTTAGAACTCAATTAGAGTTCTAATTGAAACTCAAATTCTAAAAGCATCTTTAAAACCTCTCTAAATAATCAAGATGCCTTTGAAAGTTGGAGCAAAAAAATGCACACAATATTTTAAATGTCGTCATTCAATAGAAGGACTTATTTTGTCTAAAAGCCAACGCTATAACCTACATACTGACCTATTTGATTAACATTGTTCATAAGAGCTCAACCTTGACTCAACACCCTCACTGACAGATCTATAATTATATCCAGATTTCCTCCACCTTTTTATTGTCACATATTTCCTACTCAAAAAGGGGCAACTAAAGTACTTGATTGACAAATATGTACAGATATTTTTCATAGACATCCAGAGATATTAGATAAAGAACACTATTAGCTGAGGTTGAGGTTCATGGAACTGAAGGCAAATTGTTGACTTAAAAAATTGTCTGAGCACCAGGAGACAAAGAGTAGGGATAATGTGTAGGATTTGACTAATGTTGCCACACATGAATTTGTCTGGGGTCCTCAACTATTCACCAAATTTATTAAAAAAATCTTTGATAATGGAATAGGACTCAAATTTAATGATGACAAAGAGATAAGCAGGTTTATAGCAGCATAAGTAGAAGTTGAAAATTATGAAATAATATTTCAAGGTAAAGTCAATGGGCGAAACTGTGGCAAATAGATTTCAAAGTAGCAAATGTGAGATCATTCAGTTTGAACCTAAAAAGGATAGAACAGAATACTTGCTGAATGGTCCAATGGATCTTAGAGATCTACATAGATTATTAATATGCAATGGATAGAAATAATCTAAAATCCTAATGGAATACTAGGCTTTATTTTTAGAAGAGAATACATAGCATAGAAATTATAATTCAGCTATACAAAAGCCCTAGTTAGAGCAGATTGGTCATCCTATGAGCAATTCTGAGCACCATAACTAAAGAAGAATATTTTAACCTTGGAGGGAGAGTAGCATAGCTTTATAAAAACATAGAAAATAAAAGCCAGAGGAAGTCTTTTGGCCATTCGATTCTGCTCCACCATTCATTTTGGTCATGGTTGATCACCAAAAGCAATACAAAAACTAAAAATGCTGGAGAAACTCACAGGTCTGACAGCATCTGTGTGGGAGAATAGGTCATCCAGACTCGAAATGTTGGGCCTATTCTTTCTCCACAGATGCCATAAGACCTGCTTAGTTTATAGAACATAGAACATAGAACAATACAGCACAGAACAGGCCCTTCGGCCTTCGATATTGTGCCGACCAAAATAAAAAGCAATGCCCCTCCAAACTTCTCCAGCATTTTCTGTTTTTGTTTTATATTCCAGTGTCTGCTGTGTTTTGCCTTTATCAAAATCAATATCCTGATCCCCCTCTTCCTCCCGTATTCCTTGATCCCTTTAGCCCCAAGAATTATATTATTTTTTTCTTGAAATCACACAATGTTTTGACCTCAACTATATTCCGTTGGTAAATTCCACACAATCATCACTCTCTGGGTGAAAAAATTTCTCCTCACCCTTTACCTTCAAACTATGACCCCTAGTTCTGGACTCCCCCATCATCAGGAATATTCTTTCTGAACCTATCCTGTCTAATCTGTTAGAATTTTACAGATTTCTATTTATAAGTTCCCGCCCATTCTTTTAAACTCCAATTAATATAATCCTAATTGACTTAGCCTCCCCTCATATGACAGACCTGCCATCACAAGAGACAGACAGCCTGGTAAACCTTTGCTCCTCTCCCTCTATATTAGGAACAGCCTTCCTCAGATAAGGGTATCAAAACTGCACATGATACTCCAAGTGCGGCCTCACCAATGCCTTGTACAATTGTCATGAAATATCCCTGTTATACTCAAATCCTTTCACTATGCAAGCCAATAAACCATTTACCTTCCTTACTGCTTATTGTACTTGCCCGTTTAAATTCAGCGACTGATTCTTGAGGACTCCAAGGTCTCATTGAGTATTCACCTCTCTTCATTTACATCCATACGAATAATAATCTGCCTTCCAATTTTTGCTACCGAAGTGGATAACTTCACATTTATTCACATAATACTGCATCTGCTACGCATATACCCACTCACTTAGCCTGTCCAAATCATGCTGATGCATCTCAGCATCCTTCTCACAGCTGACCTCCCACCCAACTTTGTATCATCTACAAATTTGGAGATAAGTTTGGAGAGAAGACATTTAGTTCCTTCTTCCAAATCATTAACATATCATGTGAACCACTGGGGAGCTAGTGAAGATCCCTGCAGACCCCACTAGTCACTAATCAGAAAGATATTCATTTATGCCAACCCTTTTCCTATGGATGTTCTGGTGGAGAATTTGTTGAAGCGGTTCTTGACCTCACTGTAACATGGAATGAACTTAGAAAGATAATTTGTCATACCAAGTAACTACTCTATGGCCATCTGTCATCTGGCTATTGTCTGGATCAAGCTTTACCACATTGGTGGTGAGTATATGATCATGTAAGGAACCTAGCTGATCCTCCATTTGCATTTTGCGGATTAAGCTTCCATCAATGTCAAGGCAAAGACGTGCATCATTTTCTTGCTTAGTCTGACCCAAAAACCAGGATGCCATCAGCAATGATCTCGCAAAGTTGTGCATAAAGAGTTGTTCCATGTGCTGCTGAGAAACTTCACTGCCAGTGGAGATCCTTTAGAGCAAACAAAGAAATTAATATTTGCTACTGGCAACATGAATGCAGTTAGTTTCAAAGATTCTTGATCTAATGGCAGAACCCACATTTCACATTGTGGATATTGAACATCTGAACATCTGGGATGTCTGCTATCATTTTATTGTCTTCATAAAGTGATGAGGTCTGAGCAGCAAACACTGAGTCAATGCATATCCTGACCTTGCCATCTTTCTTTACTGCAGCCACCATTGCTGAAACTCATTCTGTGGCCTCATCTATAGGAGTTATGACACTTAGTGCTGTCATCCAATGCAGCTCATTGACTGCTTTCTGTTATTAATGGTACTGAATCATCTCGTCTCCTAGTTTACCAATGGCATCACAGTTAAAGAGGTCTTTTTCTGTGCTATAATTTCTGAAACCTGATTTTTGTAAAGCATTACATTCTGGACCAAGTTGAATGAATCCCAATTTAATGTTATCCCAAAGATATATTAGTGACAAACATATTAGAAAGCGAGCTGGAATTAAGAAGTGGAAAAAGAGAAGTGAGAAAGAAGTATGATAAAATGAATGAACGAGATGATTCATAGAAGGTGCAACACCTGTCCCTTTACCTCCTCCCTGCTCACCGTCCCAGATCCTAACCACCTCTTTCAGGTGAAGCAGCGCTTCATGTGCACCTCCTTCAATCTGGTCTATTGCATTCACTGCTCCCAAAGAAATCTATTCTAATCAGAGAGACCAAACTCAGACCAGGTGACCGCTTTACTCAACACCTTCTGCAAGCAGGATTCAGACTTTCCTGTCATTTGCCATTTCAACACACCACTCTGCTCTCCTATACACACATCTGTTCTTGGCTCTTTGCGATGTTCTAGCGAACTCCATGCAATCTGGAGGAACAGCACCCATCTACTGATTGGGTACTTTACAGCCTTTTGGACTGAACACTGAGTTCAACAACTTCAGAGGATGAACTCTGTGCTCCACCTTAACCAATTTCCATTTATTTTATTTCATTTCATTCATCCATGTTATCATCCTTCTTTCTCACTTCTATTTCTCCACTTCTCCATCCCAGCTCTCTTTCTTTCCACTGTATCCCCCACCCCCCTACTCAGTGCAACTGCCGCGCTCGTCAAGCAGTCCTTTAAGAATCTGTAGCTGTGTTCTGCTATTCTCACATTCTGATCACTTAATGGCCACTGTTAGAACCTTCTCAGCATTCTGTATCTTATTTACATTCCCTTTGCTCAATTCCACCCCCCTCCCCCCTCCCCTCCCCTTGCCGCCCATTGTAGTATAAATCACTGCTGATTTTCTTTGCTCTCAGTTCTGACAAAAGGTCTAACAAAATGTTGCCTCTGTTCCCTCCCCAGCTATAAATTATCAATCCATAATTTCTATCTCATTTTATTCCAGCCCTATTGAGAGGAAGGCCAACATTGCATTAACCTTTTAAATTATTTTTTGAACTTGTCCACTAACCTTTGGTGATTTCTATACATGAACTCTTCAATCTCTCTGCTCCTCCATAATTCCTTATTTCGATCATTTAGGAAAAACAAAGGATAAAGCAAAGTACAATCCAGGAACAGGCCCTTACCCCATCAAGCCTATGCCAATTATGATGCCCTAACTAACCTAAAGAAAAAACCTTCTGCCGTCTTTCGTCTCCCTATTCATGTACACATCCAGATGCCTCTTAACATTTGCTGAAGTGTCTGCTTACAACCATTCCTCTGGCATTTTGTTTCAAGCACACATCACTTTTTACATGAAAAACTTCCCCCACACATCTCTCTAAAACTTTCCCCCTCTGACCTTGAACTGGTGCCCTCTTGTAATTGATACTTCTACCCTTGAAAAAAGCCCCTGACTATTCACTCTATGACTCTCATAATTTAGTAAATCTCTATCAGGTCTCCTCTAAGCCTCCATCTTTCCAGTGAAAACAATCCTAGTTTATTCAACTTTTCTTTATAGCGAGTACTCTTGAGATCAGGCAACATCCTGGTGAATCTTCTTTACACTCTCTCCAAAGCTTCCGTGCCTTTTTCTGATCTCTTTGTTAGTCCAAAGTGATTTAAAGATAGAGCTTAGTCTTCTATTCCTTTCTTCCCATGAGAGTTGCATATTTGTTTTCCATCAGGCTTACTCCAGTTGATAGTTTATTGGTGCTACTACTATATTGCATGTGCAATTTTACTTTGTGGCTAATTAGATATTTGAAAAAGACAGAAACTTTTCACCATGTTTAAGACCCCACAGATAAATGATAAATACACACAGGTAGCGTTTGCTTGAAATTTGAGCACATTCCCTCCCCCACAATGAGACATTCATAGAGTCACAGAGGAATACAACACAGAAAAAGACCATTCGGTCCATTATATATGCATTGGCCAAAGATAAACCACTCATGGAAGTGGGTTCCTAATCAGCTAATAAGATTTGTAGACAGAATGCAATTTTTCAGAGGACAAGAAATCAGTAAGGAGTTATATGATACTTAGACTAGCTAACACAAACAATTTTACATATATGTGAATGCAGTAAGACAATCAAAACAAGTAGGTATGATTTTAAAACATATGTACTGATATTTTAAATATATTTTAATGTACTGTTCACTTTGGTCAAGCAAAGTTACCAAGAGGCATGATGGCAAATGTCATTACTTTAAAGCCAAAGGTGTGGGAACTGGTTAGTAGCAGCATCCTTATCGGAATTTCCTGTGAGGATACATATTCTGCAACATTTATGAATAGATGCATTCACTGCCCAGACACAAGGATAGATATGCCCCTGGACATAGGATCACGTCTATTCAACTTGGCAGTGAGTCGGTGGAGAAGTCCATTTTGACTTTGCGATAGAGTCTGCTGTTACCAGGAAACAGAGATATAGTTAGAGCCAAGAAGTGTGGCCACATCCACTGGACAAATGAGATATCAGCATGCTGTTAAGTATCATATAGTTAGCTGAGCTATTTGACAGAGATTTATATTGATGTATGACTGTTAAATGAAATTGATTTTAAGCTAATGAAAGGTGGAATTACTGATTAGAAAAAAGTATAATTGACCTGTTTTTGACTCTGTGCATCAGATCTTACAGAGAGGTTTTGTCGCTCTATCCTTGGAGCTATTTAATTCTTTTAGAGGTCTTTGGTCAGCTGTACGTTTATCTTATTCTATGTTTTATGTTAAACAAATTTTGTTATACCTTTGCATAAAGATTATTGCCTTGTGAGTTTTGAATTGTCTAAGTTAAGATATAATTGTCCACCTTGAAATTTCCCCACAACACCACCCAGCTATTCTAATCCTATCTTCCAGCAGTCAGCCTATGGCCTTGTATGCCTTGGCATTACAAGTGCATATCTAAATACTTCTTAAATATTATGAGGGCCCCTGTTTCCATCACTCTTTCAGGCAGCGAGTTCCTGATTCCCACTACCCTTTGGATTAGAAAATGTTTCCTCACATATCCTCTAAACCACTTGCCCCTTACCTTAAATCTATGCTCCCTAGTAAATAATTTCTTTGCCAAGGGGAATCTTATAATCTCAATCATGTTCTCCCTTCAGTCTCCTCTGCCCCAAAGAAAACACCACCAGTCTATCCAATTTCTCTTCATAATTAAAGATTTTTAGCCAAGGCAACATTCTGGTACATCTCCTTTGCACCTTTTCCAATGCTATCACATTCCTTGTGTAATATGGATTCCAGAACTGCATACAATATTCTAGCTGTGGCTGAACCAACATTTTATATAATTAGTGTCCCGGACCAGAACCAAAAGGTATAGTATGAAGACAAACTAGACCCCAACAATTTTTCTATTTTGGCACAAATGTGAGGAAAAGATTTTTTGCTCCAGGGATAATTCCACTGCCAAATTAAGAATCATTTTTAAACAAAAAAAAACCTTATTCTCAACACAATTTAAGCATAGCTCCTAACAAAATGAAGAAGTTTAACTCTTAACAATTGAACACTCTTTAAACATGAAAAGAAACAATTCTAATTTCTAACGAATCACTCTGTCAGTTCCAAATTAACAACAACTTCTTAGAGACTTAAAACCCACTTAAAGTGTAGTTAGCAATCACAAATATACTTGCTATAATAAGAGTAAACAGATTTGGCATTTTCTATGTATGAACGACTCAATCTCTTGGCTCCTCCACAATTCCTTATTTTGAGCATTTAAGAAAAAGAACAAGAATAAAGAAAAGTACAACCCAGGAACAAGCTCTTCAGCCCATCAAGCCTGTGCTGATCGTGATGCCCTAACTAAAGAAAAAACCTCCTGCCCTCTATTCCCTCCCTATTTTTATCTCTTAACTGTTGTTGTTTTCAGGCGCCATAGAGCTTTCAGATGCCTGCAAAATTCTTGAAACGTCAACCAGACCCTGTTAATTAACCTATTATAAAATCACGTAAACAAAAATCCATTAACTCTACTTAGCATAACCACTTGCAATGTTGAAATGAGTAATTATTCTGCTCACCTAGCATCTGAGCTATATTCTTTCCAGACACACTATCTGTATAAAAAAGGCTGAACTATAAAGCATTCTCCTGAAACATAAAAACACACTATATACATTTGTACACCTTCATCATAATATAGTTCTGGAATAATTTCCCTGCTCTTAAACTCTTTGCCTTGGTTAATAAAGGCCATAAAATACATATGCCATCTTAACTATTTTATCCACCAGTCCATCTACCTTAAGTGACCAGTGTACATGCATACCAAGATCCCTCTGATCCTTCCTTGGGTCTTGTTGTTCTTCATACATTCCCTTGCCTTCTTTTTCCTGCCCTAGTGCATTATCGTACACTTATTCGAATTGAATTCTATTTGCCACTGATCAGCTCATCTAAGCAGCTTGTCTACATCATCCTACAATGTTAGGTTATCTCCTCACTAATTACCACCCTGCCAATTTTTATGTCATATATAAATTTTTGATCATCCTCCTTCATCTAAGTCTAATCATATTTCTAAACCACAAATAGCAGAAGTTCCAACATTGATCCCAGCCTTCTAGTCAAAAAACAACTCCTATCATCAGCTTCTGCTTCCTGTCACTTAGGCAATTCTGGATTCAACTTGCCAAATTTCTTTGCTATCAATCTCCCATGTAGGACCTTATCAAAAGTCTTTCTGAAGTCCATGCGGACAATGTCAAACACATTGTTTCATCTACACAACTGATTATCTCTTAGAAAAATTCAATCAATTTGGTCAGACATGATCTCCCCTTAAAACCATGCTGATTATTCTTGATTAATCTCTGCCTCTCCAAATGCAGATTAATTCTATTTCTCAGAATTGCTTCCAATCGCTACCCATTACTGAAATTAAACTGGCTGGCCTGTAGTTTCCTAGTTATCCTTTTCTTCCTTCTTGAATAATGGTGTGTACTGGGTGTACAGGTACGCAGATCACTGAAAGTGGCAACACAGGTGGAGAAGGTAGTCAAGAAGGCAAATGACATGCTTGCCTTCCTTGGCCGGGGCATTGAGTTTAAAAATTGGCAAGTTATGTTGCTAATTAAGTAGGCCACACTTGGAATATAGGGCCCGATTTTACAATTGGAGGCTAAGGGCCGGATCCGGATGTAAAACAGATCCGAGCTCAGAATCCTCATTCCAGCACACTCATACTGGTTCAGATCTGGTCCACACTGTAGGTAGCGCTGCCGGAATGATCAGTATGTACAATTCAAAAAAAATCAGAAACAGCATGCCTGGATGCAAAACATAAACCAGCAGAGAGCCGGCGGGGGGTGGGGGTTGGGGGCGGTGGTGGAGGGGGATGGGGGGAGGATGAGCCGCGATCGAACCCCCCGGAAGGCAGGCCTCCCCAGCAGACTCCACCCCAACTCCCCATGGATTGGACTTCTCCGGAATGCAATCCCCGCCTAAGCAGAGCACACCCCCAGCCTACCTTGATTGCTGCTCTCCCTCCAACATCCTTCTGACCTGCACTCGTTGATACAGAGATGCCGGCGTTGAATTGAGGTAAACTCAGTAAGAAGTCTCACAATACCAGGTTAAGATCCTGTTGGACTGATGTTGTGAGACTTCTTACTGCACTCGTTGAACCACCTGCAGCACCTTCCTGGCATCTGCCAGAGGAGGGGGAGGGGGGGGGGGGCGGGTTCAGATGGATTTCTGGTTTGGGGGGGTGGAGGAAAGATGGACTTGGGAGAATATGCACCACACCTCCCCAACCAGAGATCCATCTCAGCCCACACCCCTCCTCCAGCAGACACCAGCAGACAGCCAAGAAGGTG
Source organism: Sphyrna mokarran (assembly GCA_024679065.1). Lineage (NCBI taxonomy): Eukaryota > Metazoa > Chordata > Chondrichthyes > Carcharhiniformes > Carcharhinidae > Sphyrna > Sphyrna mokarran. The sequence goes on from JAGIQG010000016.1 coordinate 69,484,425, forward strand.
CTGCAGGCTGTCCAGCAAGTGCAATAAGAAGTCTCACAACACCAGTCCAACAGGACTTTAACCTGGTGTTATGAGACTTCTTACAGTGTTTACCCAAGTCCAACGCCGGCATCTCCACATCAACAAGTGCAGGTCAGAAATATGGTGGAGGGAGACCAGCAATCGAGGTATGTTGGGAATGTGCTCTACTGAGGGGGGGGTCTGTCTCCCATGAAGGGGGGGAGGAGAGTCTGCCGTGGGGATGGTCTGCCGGGGGGGAGGAGTGGATCGCAGTGGGCGGGGGGGAGGGAGGGCTGCATCCAGAGGGTTTGATTATGGGAGGTTGCCTCCGGAGGGGGTATATTACGGGGGGTGGAGCTGCCCCGGGGGGAATTTGATTGCCGTGGTGGGGGGGGGGGGGGGGGGGGGGGGGGAGGAGGGGAGAGGGGCCTGCCTCCCAGGAGGAGGGGGCGGTGGCAGGTTTGCCGGGGTGATTAGCAGGGTGTCAGCAAAAGGTATTCGAGGAAGATGGGCTTTGGAGGTTGCCTTGCAGAATAAGAATCTACTTCGGATTTTTATTCTGCAGGTTGATAACAGCACGGATCTGGAACAGATCTGAAGACGGTAAAGTGGGATTTGGCAGTAGAATTGGGCACATGGTTCATTAAATCGTTGAACCGCCCAATTAGGGTGCAAACTGGATCCGCGCCCAAATTGGGTGTCAGTGAAGACGCGATCCGCTCAGTATCAGGTGCAGATCGCATTACAGGCCCGATGCCCTAATTTACCGTGATTTCAAGCCTGTTAATTTTTGGTAAAATCAGACTCATAGTGTTCAATTCTGGTCGCCACACTACTAGAGGGATGTGGAAGCTTTAGAGAGGGTACAAAAGAGATTTACCACAACGGAAGGCATTAGCTATAAGCAGTGGCTGGAAAAACTTGGTTTGTTCTCATTGGAATGACAGAGGTTGACGGATGACTTGATAGAAGTCTACAAGATTATGAGCGGCTTAGAACATAGAACATAGGACATTACAACGCAGTACAGGCCCTTCGGCCTTCGATGTTGCGCCAGCCAGTGGACTCTCTAACCTAAACTATTCCAATATCATCCATATGCCTATCCACCGACCATTTGAATGCCCCCAAAGTAGGCGAGTCCACAACTGCTGCAGGCAGGGCATTCCACGCCCTCACCACCCTCTGTGTAAAGAACCTGCCTCTGACATCCGTCCTATAACTACCACCTCTTAATTTAAAGTTATGTCCCCTCGTGTTGGTCATCACCATCCGAGGAAAAAGGCTCTCACTATCCACCCTATCCAATCCCTTGATCATCTTATACGCCTCAATTAGGTCACCGCATAACCTTCTTCTCTCTAATGAAAATAACCTCAGGTCCCTCAGCCTTTCCTCATAAGGCCTTCCCACCATACCAGGCAACATCCTGGTAAACCTCCTCTGCACCCTTTCCAATGCTTCCACATCTTTCTTATAATGCGGCGACCAGAACTGTACGCAATACTCCAAGTGCGGCCGCACCAGAGTTTTGTACAGTTGTAACATAACCTCACGGCTCCTAAATTCAATCCCTCTACCAATAAAAGCTGACACACAGTACGCCTTCTTAACAACTTTATCAACCTGGGTGCCAACTTTCAAAGAGCTATGTACTTGTACCCCAAGATCCCTCTGCTCGACAACGCTATTAAAGGTCCTTCCGTTAGCCCTATATTTCACATGCCTGTTATTCCTACCAAAGTGAATCATCTCACACTTATCCGTATTGAATTCCATTTGCCACCTCACGGCCCAGCTCTGCAACCTATCTATGTCCCTCTGCAAACTGTAACATCCATCCTCGCTCCTACAACTCCCCCCACTTTGGTATCGTCAGCAAATTTACTAATCCAACCCTCTACGCCCTCATCTAGGTCATTTATAAAAATGACAAACAGCAGTGGCCCTAAAACAGATCCTTGAGGTACACCACTTGTAACTGCACTCCAGGTTGAATATTTCCCATCAACCAGCACCCTCTGTCTTCTATCAGCTAGCCAATTCCTAATCCAAACTGCTAAATCACCTTCAATCCCATGCATCTGCACTTTCTGCAGTAGCCTACCATGGGGAACCTTATCAAACGCTTTGCTAAAATCCATATACACTACATCAACTGCCTTACCCTTATCTACCTCTTTGGTCACCTCCTCAAAAAACTCAATAAGGTTTGTGAGGCACGACCTACCCTTCACAAAACCGTGCTGACTATCCCTAATTAATTTATTTCTCTCTAGATGCTTATAAATCCTATCCCTTATAATTCTTTCCAAGACTTTGCCCACAACAGAAGTCAGGCTCACCGGTCTATAATTTCCAGGATGGTCCCTACTCCCCTTTTTGAACAAAGGGACAACATTTGCCATCCTCCAGTCTTCCGGCACTATACCTGTAGCCAACGACGACATGAAGATCAAAGCCAAAGGCTCTGCAATCTCCTCTCTAGCCTCCCAGAGAATCCTAGGGTAAATCCCATCTGGCCCAGGGGACTTATCAATTTTCATACCCTCAAGATTCGCTAACACCTCCTCCTTATGAACCTCAATCCTACCCAGTCTACAACCTGGTATCGCAGTATTCTCCCCGACAACACTGTCTTTCTCCTGCGTGAATACTAACGAAAAATACTCATTCAGTGTCTCTCCTATCTCCTCAGGCTCCACGCACAACTTCCCACTGCTATCTCTGACTGGCCCTAATCTTGCCCTAACCAATCTTTTATTATTTATATACCTGTAAAAAGCTTTAGGATTCTCCTTAATCCTATCCGCCAGTCTATCCGCATGGACAGACTGGATAGTCAGAACCTTTTTCCCATGGTGGAAGAGACAATTACTAGTGGGCATAAGTTTAAGATATGAAAGACAAGGTTTAAAGAAGATGCTTGAGGCATGTTTTTTTACACAGAGGGTGATGGATGCCTAGAACTCACTGCTGGGGGAGGTAGTAGAAGTGGATACGATAGTGACTTTTAAGGGGCATCTGGACAAACACATGAATAGGATGGGAATACAGGGATATGGTCTCTGGTAGGTAGGGGTTTTAGTTCAGTCGGGCAGGCTTGAGGGCTGAAGGGCCTCTTCCTGTGCTGTAATTTTCTTTGTTCTTTGATTCTATATTATTTGTCCTTTAGTCCTCTGGCACTTCTCGTGAGAAACCACTCAAAGCAAGTAGCTTTTGCTACCAAATGAGCCTGTTGGACTTTAATCTGGTGTTATAAAACTTCTGTGTTTACCTCTCCTGAGGCCAGAGGAGAATTTTTTTTTAACCAGTGCCTCTGCTATTTGTCTCACTCAACAACCTAGGATACATTTCATCTGGCCCCAGAAATTTATTTTAAACCTGCCTGACCACTCAGAATCTCCTCCCTGTCGATGTTAATTTCTTTAATTGAACCACAGTCTTTCTCTCTGATTTCTATACTCCATAGTCTTGGAATTCTATGATTCACATCATTTCTCTCGCTAGTGAACACAACACAACACGGATTAGAACCCAACTACATCTTCCAGCTGCACACATGTATTACCACTACGGTTCTTAATGGGCCCTACTCTTTCCCTACTCAATTAACTTTTATTCAGTCTCAGCGCAGGATAGCAGGTTTTGGGACTCTGCTGGAGCTATTCAGCTAAAGTCCTGTTTTATCAGATAAGATGATAAACCAAGACCCCATCTCTCCCAAGAGATTCCCATGGCATTGTGTCAAAGAAGAGCAGGGGAGTTGTCCCCAGTATCCTCGCTAATATTTGCCCCTCTATCAACGTATGAAAAATGGATTATCTGGTCATTATCACATTGTTATTTATGGGAGTTTGCTGTGCATAATCTATTTTAGAATAGTGACCACATGCATTGACTGTAAAGTGCTCTGGGTTGTGCTGAAGTTGTGAAAAGCATTATACAAATGCAAGCCTTTTTTTTAATTATCTGAAGCATTGGTCAACTTCTTCTTGTTTGTCTCACGGCCCTAGCTGTCAGGGCATTGATTTTCAGCTGCATTGAGCAGATGCAGAATTATCAACACATTTGTAATTGGCAACTGACAAGTATATTATCTTGGTGCCAACTGAGATGTTGGCACAGTCCTTACAGTATCTTAATCATTAGAGACTGCAAGTATGGCCAAAGATTCACGTTGGGTCTCTGTAAAATGCCCAGGACCCTCCACGAAAATCTTTTCCTGAGTTAAACTCAGAAACTTTGACAGTTCCATGGGACTGACCTGAATAGTTTCCCAGGGAAATGTTAAACATAAAAATCCCAACTCATTACAGGTGACACGATTGCAGATAGTTAGCAGTGGGTTCAGTTCTGGCCTTGGGTGTCTGTCTGTGTGGAGTTTACACATTTTCCATGTGTGGGTTTCCTCTTGGTGTTTCAGTAGCTTTAGGTTTTTAGATGTCCAGATCACCAAGAACCTGTCCTGGTCCTGCCATGTCAATACTATAGTTAAATAAGGCCATCAACATCTCTACTTTCTCAGAAGACTAAGGAAATTTGGCATGTCAGCTACAGCTCTCACCAACTTTTATAGATGCACCATAGAAAGCATTTTTTCTGGTTGTATCAGAGCTTGGTATGGCTCTTACTCTGCCCAAAACCACAAGAAACAAGAAAAGGTTGTGATTGTAGCCTAATCGATCATGCAAACCAGCCTCTCATTCATTGACTCTGTCAATACATCCCTCTGCCTCGGCAAAATAGCCAGCATAATTGAGGACCCTATACATCCTGGACATGCTCTCTTCCACCTTCTTCCATTGGGAAAAAAATATAAAAGTTGAAGTCACATACCAACTGAATTAAGAACAGCTTCTTACCTGCTGTCATCAGACATTAGGTTAATCTTTCTCTACACCCTAGCTATGATTGTAATACTACATTCTGTACTCTCTCATTTCCTTCCCTATGAATAGTATGTTTTGTCTGTATAGAGCGCAGGACACAATATTTTTCATTGTGTGTTAATAAATCAAATCAAAAATCCAAAGATGTGCATGTTAGGTGGATTGGCCATGCTCAATTTTTCTTTAGTGTACCAAGACATATAGATTAAGGAGATTAGCAGTGTAAACACATGGAGTTACGGGGATAGGGCCTAGGTAAGATGCTCTGTTGGACTATCAGTGCACACTCAATGGTCCAAATGGCCTTCTCCTGCACTGTTGGGATTATTTGTAGGGATTCTAACTCCAGAATAATCCCCCAGTCATTCACACTAACACTCCCAACTCTCTCTTCAACTACAGCCTCCAGTCCTGACTATCCCCTGTCCCTGCCATCCCTGTAAGAAGTCTGACAACACCAGGTTTAAGTCCAACCAATTTATTTGATAGTAAACTCACAATGAGTCCAATGCTGGCATCTCTACATCATGCCTGCTATCCCCCCCAACAATGCTGACCCCCCACTACCCATGATGTAGATGAGCAGAGACTGATAGCCAAGTTCCGCACACATAAGGATGGTTTCATAAGGGATCTTGGGTTCATGTCGCACTATCTGTAACCCCCATGACTTGCCTGGATTTGCAAAGTTACTGTACTGTCTGGAGACAATACACATCCCTTTAACCTGTGCTCAGTGCTCCTTCCACTCATATTGTTAGCCACTTTAAGACCTGAATAGCAGGTTAGGTGTAAAGATTCGCATTCTAATCAGTAATTTGTAAACAGTCTGTGCTGTTATATGTGCTGTCTGAGACCAGAACACCTCATTCACCTGACGAAGAGGAGAACCTCGAAAATTTGTGAGTTTACTATCAAATAAATTGGTTGGACTTAAACCTGGTATTGTCAGACCTCTTACTGTGTTTCCCCTACTACCCAACCAGCTTTCTAATCAAAGCTGCCTCCCCACTACACAATTACTGCCACCACCTGACTGGCCCCTGAACCACCCCTTCCTCGTGTTATTTGTTATCATACCTATTCACTCATTCATCCACTCACCCATTCATTATCTGTCACACTGGATATTTAAACTGACCGTGCAGCAGTTAATGCTGTGAAAAGAGGGCATGTCTTATCTTCCTGACGCTGCAGTGCTGTGGTGGCAATCTTCAATTGACAATACGCTCTGCATTTTTGGAGAAGCTTGGCTTAGAAAACTGGCAAAATATGTAGAGCAGCATCAACATATGGAAAAGTTGAAGTGGTCTAGCAATCTGATAAAGATTGCCACTTCATGGAAGATCCAGGCCATCATATCAGAACAGTACTTGCAACTTCGCAAGTATATATCTGAGGCCCCAGTCATATTTAACAGCCCCATACTGCTGGTAACTTGAGGGCATAGAGAAAGTATGTGCATTGAAAACTAAGTTTTAGTTCTATATTATTAATTGAATTCAAATTCCATCAGCTGTCAAAACAGGATTTGAATTCATGTCCCCAGAGTGTTAGCCTGGACCTATGAATACATTATCACTATACCATCACTCAGTTCACAGCTACGGTCAACAACTTCACAGTATCGTCTCTTGTGACTTGCACAGCCAGTAATCCACATGGTAAACTTACAATCTTCCTCAATTTATGACAGATTGGCTGATCATTGAAACTCATAACTAGAATAAAATGTCAATTCTCAACCCTAACCCACTATCCAAAAGGTGAGTTAATATGCAGGTTTCGATCTCAAAAACTTATGAAATGGGACTAATATGTTAGAGAGGGTATTTCTGCTGGAAATTAAATGTTGAATTATTTACTATTTTGACAAGATAATTATAAAGTACCTCAAATCCAGTGAGTTGGAAAATTCATTGATCCCTGCCTGTGAAAAAGACTGAAAGAAAGAAGCTGTTATACAAGCTGAGAATGAGCAATAAAAAAATTGAACCTGCTGGAAATACTCAGCAGATCTAGCAGCACATGTGGAAAGAGAAACTGAGTCAACATTTTGAGTTGAATAAGATTCTTCTTCTGAAAATGAGAGAATCTCTTTTATATCAGGGAGGCTACAAATGTAGTTAAGATTTGGTAAATGGAAGATCTGAGGGTTTTTGCAGAAGCTGAAGGTTGGTTTCAAAATTATCTTGGTTAGTTAAAGCTGTGGATTAATGGCCCTGAATGGTCATTTAAAACATAGGCACTTGTGGAGAGAACAGATAAGTTGATGTTTCAGGTATGGACTAATGATTTCTGACAAAGGATACATGTGTGAAATGTTGGTTTTCTTGTAATGGTCTTGTCTCTAGTTCCTAGTGGCAGTAAATCTATGGGACTAATAGAGCTGGTTAGTGGTGGAAAAGCAAAGTGAAGTGCCCTCGTTTAAAGTTTGGCCTGAGATATAAGAGGTGGATTCACCATTGTGCCCTGCTGGCTGATGGATGGGGCAAGCAAGTAAGATTGAGCAAGAGCCGAGAAATCAGGTTCATGCCTGATTTCTCGCTCTTGCCATCTAACTGACACCGGATATTCGATGTGATCAGCCTTGTGCCCATTTCTGGCACGAGGCTGAATAATTTATTTACATTATATGAAAATGGTTTTTGTATTAATTTGATGAGCCCAGCACATTATCGTCCAGATTCACTTGGCAATGTGGCCTCATCAGGAAAGGATCCTGGTGAGAGTCTCAGATAGTCGCTAGCAATGCAGACGAGTTGTGATGACCTTCCTGATAAAACCAGAAGCCTTTGAGGTCCCTCCCAGCCCGCGGAGGTCAGGGCAAGGAGGATGCCCCTGGGCAGTGCCAGCCAGATGGGGTGGGGCTTCCTGGGCAGCAGGACCAGGCTGGGTTGGCTGGTCAGCGGGGCTATAGGAGTGAGGGAGAGTCCTGGTGCGCACTCTGCATTGAGATGGATGGAGACAAGGAAGCGGGACAATCAGGACTGGTCATGAAGGCAGGGAGATAGTCGGGTGGTAGATTACAGGCTTAGGGGGGCTGCTGTGGTTAACAATGGAGGCAAAAAAGCAGCAAAGGCGGAGTGACAGGTCATAAGAACTAAGAACAGAGATAAGTCATCTGGCCCCTTGAGCCTGCTCATCCATTCAATAAGATCATGGCTGATCTTTTTTAAGCACTCAACTACTGCTGCAGACTCATGCATGCACAATGGTGCCCTCTGCTGCTCTCAGCCAGCATTTGGGTGACTTAAGCCCTGCATCCTTCCCCCTGCAGGCAAGAAACCGTTTCTGCTTTTTTTATGCACTGAATATATCAGATAGCAGATTTGAACTTACCAAAAAAACGGACTTGAAACTTTCCTGTTTTCATGCCCATCATGGACTTAGAATATTATTGGTAAGATCACCCCCATAATGTTAGACCAGAGGTAAAAGCTAAACCCTGTAATTAGTTGTGCCTTGTTGACCTGAGAATGCTTGTTGCATAGGGATGGAACAAATGTTTCCTGAATATGCTGTTTGCATAAAAATTTTTAAAAGGACAGCAAAAGCACTTTAAAAAAATCTAAACGAATTATCACTGTAATAATGTCACCAAGGCCAGACTTCCATCACCAAAACCTTTCATTTACAAGCCAGAAATGAACCATATCCATGGTTTATATCACACAAGTTCAAGCCTGTGGGCTCCAGAATGATGATCTAGGTTGAGACAATGTCTTTTAAGTCTCTGTTGCTTGCTTCCTGTTGAACAATCTCCCAACTGCTCAGTAGGATGTTCATACTCCACGAAATCCATGAGACATCTATTGGTGATCCTTCGTGATCTTTGTGGCCATATCATCCCTCCTCCCTCAGGCCTGAGTCATCCCCTGAATCTTCCCTGTGAAAAAATCCTTTCTGATGCTTTGCAATCGGTCTGAGGTCTGTCGAAAGCAGTAGAGTTGGTGGTGTGCACCAAACTGGGGACTTTCATTTCCAGAAGGAGCATCACAAATCACTAATATAGATACCTCCCCAGATTCTTCTTCAGTCAGGGCACCAGCTTCCTCTACTTACATTTCAGAGTCCATGTCCCTGTTATCTAGAAGGACAGGCGCAGGCCCAGCTTCAAGTTGTCACCCGACATTGGCAGTGGCCCCCTCTATAGCCAGTAAAGAGGTGTGTTCTGGGATGAGCTTTCTACTCATGAGGTGATCCGAGTGTTTCCTTAAGTTTTTGTCCTGGACCTTTACTTTGTAAGACACTAGCCCTGTTATAATAAATTGAGAGTGACTTGATAGGGCTTCAGAACAAAAGGCTTTACTGCCAATGCAATGATTAAAGAAAATGTATATATAGTGTCCAAAAGAATAACTGTGTGACTGTACACTACTTCTCCCCGGCTCCTTCCCAATCTGGGATTTGGCCGCACCCTCCTCCTGATCGGCTCTGAAGCTGAGCCAATCATGTGACCCTCAGGAAACGCCCCCTTAAAGGAGCCATGCTACCAAAGCTGTTTTCTCCAAAACGATCCCAAGGATCCAGCTGGAACATTCACCAAAGTTCCTTACAGGAAGCAGGTCACCTTACTGAAACGTACTTTCTTTTCTGGATTTTTTTGTTGGGATTCCCCTCCCTGGCAGGTTTGGAAATAGTAGGCTTAGTCTAAAGCCCCCATCCTACTAACAATTTCACAGGAGCAATTTATGTTGTTGTATCAGGAGTGATCATATCGTCAGGTAGAAATCATGCCAATTTGGTCTGTATGGATGCTGCAGTTGTTTATTCATGCTAATTTAAAAAATCTGCACTACCCATTTTGCCAACCCATCTGATGATGGATGATGAGGTGTTACTCTGATGTATCTGATGCCTTTGAAAAGTATGAAGTTTTGGAATTCACTGCTGGTGAAGGCAGTGCAGTTGTCAGAAACCTGAACTTCTGGTATTCTATGCATGCAGAAGTTCTGCCATAATTTCTTGATTGTAGCCTGAGAGGTAGTGGAGCTCGGTTTCTGCTGCCCACAAGCCTGGCTCCTTTACAGCACTGCGGTGTATTTTAAACCATTTGGAATGTGCATTCACCAGGATCAGAGCATGGAATGCATAAAAGGACAGCTCGGTTCATGTGCACTCGCACCCATGGTCTTTTAGGCCTCTATGTGGCAATGCCGGCATAGGACTGGGGTAAACACAGTAAGAAGTCTGACAACACCAGTTTTAAGTCCAACCGATTTATTTGATAGTAAACTCACAAGCTTTTGGGGTTTGCCCCTTTGTCAGGCAAATGGAGAGTTCTGGCCTTATTCAAAGCATATAACAGTACAGACAGTTTACAAATTACTGATTAGAATGCGAGTCTTTACACATAACCTGCTGAATAGCAAATCAATAAGTATTAGTGCCTACATGTATAATATGAATATATGAATAATGATAAATTATTATGAACATTGTTGCCTCTAATCTGAGTTCTAGAAAATACATCTGAAATGGTTTCTTACAGTCCTTACCCTAACCAGGCCACAGCATCTTGATAGGGACAGAATTGTCAGGCCTGTAATGTCTTGGATGCTTTGCCATTTGGCAGTTTTTCTATTGGGTATTGCTATAATTTTATGCCCAATCAACATTCTAACCGTACTCGAGACAGGTGGAAAAATGTTGGCATATGCAATATCCACCATGCAACTCAGTCACACAAGTATGTGCAGACTTTAGGTTGGATCTCAGCCAGTTCAGCAGTAGAAGCTCAAAAACTAACCTGAGTTCTTGTGGACAATCATAAGAACATAAGAACATAAGAAATAGGAGCAGGAGTAGGCCATCCAGCCCCTCAAGCCTGCCCCGCATTCAATAAGATCATGGCTGATCTGAAGTAGATCAGTTCCACTTTCCCGCTTTCTCCCCATAACCCTTAATTCCCTTGTCAATCAAAAACCTATCCACTCTTGACTTGAACATATTCAGCGAGGAAGCCTCCACCACCTCATCAAGCAGAGAATTCCAAAGATTCACTACCCTTTGCATGAAGAAACTCCTCCGCAACTCTAATCTGAACTGCCCTCCGCTAATTTTGAGGCTGTGCCCTCTAGTCCTGCTATCTTTGCTAAGCGGGAAGAGTCTCTCAACCTCTACCCTATCCATCCCCTTCATTATATTATACGTCTCTATAAGATCCCCTTTCAGTCTTCTAAACTCCAAAGAGTACAAACCTAGCCTACAGACGTTAAACTAACCGGCCTATAATTCCCTGCCTTCTGTCTGCTACCTTTTTTAAATAGCTGCTTAATATTAGCCGTTTTCCAATCTTCTGGCACTTTCCTGGAGTCCAGCGAATTTTGAAAGATAATTACCAGGGCATTGCTATCACCTCTGCCATTTCCTTGAGGACCTTGGGATGCATTCCATCCGGGCCTGAAGACTTATCTGCCCTCAGCCCCGTTAGCCTATCAAGCACCACCTCTCTAGTGACTGTAATCTCATCAAGGACCTCATCTTCTACCACCCTTCTATCCTTAATTTCAGGCAAGCTATTTACGTCCTCCTCCGTAAAGACCAACAAAAAAAACTTATTCAAGGTCTCTGCCATATCCCTATCATCCACCATTAAACCACCCCTCTCACCCTCCAAGGATCCTACATTAACTCTGGCCATCCTCCTATTCTTTATATGTTTATAAAAACTCTTACTGTCCTTTTTGATATTTTGAGCTAGTTTAGCCTCATATTTCATCTTTTCTTTTTTAATCACTCTTTTAGTCATTCTTTGCTGTTGTTTGAAACTTTCCCAACCCTCTGGGCGCCCACTATTTTTAGCCGTTCTGAACGCCTCAGCTTTTGATTTAATACTGTCCTTAATTTCCTTAGAGAACCACAGCTGATGGAGATGCAGAAACAGGCAGAAGAACATCAGGCAGAGATGCCAGCAATCATGGGGAGATTGTACTGAAGGCTGAAGAAGTCCATCCACATTTTGTCTACTATTGGGGCTCCAGCATGCAAATGCTTGATTGCCTCCATGGAAAGATGGGGGCTACTCATATCCAAGAGAACATAGTGGCTGCTGGATATGTACTAGGACTTTCACTAACCCTGAGTGCAGTGAGCAGCTGAGAAGGGGATGAGATACCTTGACACTCCTCCAAGTGCCCTGTTTATTCAAGCAGTCAGGGAGGTGCCATCAGGTACCAACAGGGAAGAGGAGCACTGGAAAGTCACCCGATAGGCTTCAATCCAGGACACTCCACAGGTGCTCTGCTCTCCTTTGCCAGTGACCTTTTGTCCTTCAACAGGTGAAGTCAAGGAGGGTGCACCTATACTTGTGCAGGAGATCCTTTACAGCCTGGGCCCTCTAGGCTACATGACACTAGGCAGTGCCTGCCAAAGTCATCACAGTCAACAGGGCATAGCGGTCAACAGGCTGCCTTCACCTCAATTATTATTGTCAGGGCTGAACTGAGGAGCAATGGCAACAAAAGAATAGTAAAAAAAGTTTTGAAGGTACAAAGATGGCACAATTGTACAACCATTTTTTACGCTTTTGACACTTGTAAATAAATATGTTAATTTGCTCTCTTTGGATATTTCCTGGATTCTTATCTTGCTGCTTCTTTCTTCAATGGTCACAGGCATTTAAGGGTGCAGAACTTGGTTTCCCCATCAAAGTGTGATAATGTCCTCCTTTAGAATTATTAAAATTATAGATCATAGTGGTATCCAGTATGGAAACAGGCCCTTCGGCTCAACTTGTCCATGCTGTCCCTTTTTTTTAAAAACCCTAAACTAGTCCCAATTGCCTGCATTTGGCCCATATCCCTCTATACCCATCGTACCCATGTAACTATCTAAACACTTTTTAAAAGACAAAATTATACCCGTCTCTATTACCACCTCTGGCAGCTTGCTCCAGACACTCACTACCATCTGCGTGAAAAAGTTGTCCTTCTGGTCACTTTTGTATCTCTCCCCTTTCACCTTAAACCTATGCCCTCTAGTTTTAAACTCCTCTACCTTTGGGAAAAGATATTGATTATCTAATTTATCTATGCCCCTCATTATTTTATAGATGTAAATAAGATCAGCCCTCAGCCTTCTATGCTCCAGAGAAAAAAGTCCCAGTCTCTCCAGTGTCTCCTCATAACTCAAACTATCAAGTCTCGGTAGCATCCTAGTAAATCTTTCCTGCACTCTTTCTAATTTAGTAGTATCTTTTCTATAATAGGGTGACATAGGCACATCCACAATGTTGTTATGGAGGGAGTTCCAGAATTTTGATCCAGCAACAGTGAAGAAAAGGCAAGATATTTCAGAGTTAGGGCAGTGTGTAGCTTGGTGGGGAACCTTCAGGTGATGAGTTTCCATGTAAATGTTGCCCTTGTCCTTCTTGATGGTTGTGGTCATGCGCTTGCAAGTTGCTGTCTAATGAGCCTCCGAGAGTTCCAGTAGTGCATCTTGTAGATGGTACACACTGTTGCCACTGTACATTATTAGTAAAGGAAGTGAATGTTTGTAAATGTGGTGCCAATCAAGCAGACTGCTTGGTTCTGGATGGTGTCAAGCTTCTTAATTCTTGTTAGATCTGTAATCATCCAGAAAAGTGGACAATATTCCATCACATTCCTGACTTGTGCCTTGTAGATGGTGGACAGGCTTTAGGGATACAGTATGTGAGTTACTTGTCAGAGAATTCCTAACCTTTGACCTAATCTTGCAGCCACAGAATTTATATAGCTGATCTAGTTCAGTTTCTGGGCAATGGTAATCTCAGGATATTTGATTGTGAGGGATTCAGTCATGATAATTGAAGGGTGATGGTTAGATTTTCTAGTGTTGGGCATGGTGTGTGAGGCAGCTTTCCTAAAGTAAAATATGGATTTATGTTAGGAAATATTAAAGGGATATTTCAGAAAACTCAGAATATGTATATTCCAGGTACAAAAGAAAATTCTAAAGGGAGGAGTTATCACCTATATTCAACTAAGAAGTTAAGAAAAGCATCAAACTTAAGAACAAAACATAATCGTGCAAAGATGAGTGGCAGATCAGATGCTTTGTTGGACTATAAAGAACAGGAAAGCATGAGTTAAGGTTAATCATGAGAAAAGAATAAGACTTTGAGAGGAAGCTAGTTAGAAGTACAAAACAGATAACATGAGTTTCTACAGATATTTAAACAGGAAACAGGTAGTTAGGTGAGTGTTGATCTCTGGAGAGGGAGAATGGGGAGTTTATGGCAAATAATAAAGAAATAGTGGGTGAAATAAGAAGATATTTTGCTTCTGTATTCACCATAGAGGATACAAGAAACATCTCAATGTTAGGAAAACAAAGGTAATTTTAAGGGATTTATATTTGTAAACATTAGAAATAAGGTATGGTTTTAAGTGGTTTGATATAATGTTTCTATGTCTGGAAGGGTAAAATCAGATTAGATTAGATGCATGCTGGGCAAAGTTATTTATATATGTAGGGGTTGGTTTCAATTCCAACTTGATTCTATGGTGCTTAGAAAGGGCTATGGCATAAAGACTAAATAAACCAGCAGTGGTTACTTAGAAGCTGGGGCCTTGTAAGATAGCTTTTAAATTTTAGTTTAATTAATTTGATTGCAGTTAGAGATAGGTAGTGAAAGAAAAGGCAGAGTTCACAGCTCTTCTAGAAGCAGTTGGATTTAAGATTTAAAGAGGAACACCTCAGCCTTGTTAGAAGCCAGAAATCTAAAGTATAGCTAATCAGAAAACTAGAGAAATGAAGATAAGGTTCCAAGAAGTCTAGAGAACGAGAACAGATTACTGTTCAGTAAAGTAATAGAGAGTTGAAGAGGCATTGGATTGCAAAGGTTTGTGAGAAATTATCACAGTTTGGATGGCATTATTTGAAAGAATTGTGGCAATCAATGGTTGGACCTTCAAGTATATATAGAAGTCTTTAAGACAAAGGAAATCTGAAGGGAGAGGTGTAAAACTTGAAAGCGAAACCTTGATTGAAGCAACGGAGGGAAAACCAATGACTCTGTTCCTCCATGTTTTATTAAAAAAGGTAATTTGAGCCAGGGTTCCATTTTGGGATCTTCCCATCCAGTTATAACATCAACTGGAAAAGCAACATCAGTCATAGCTATAACTTAGAAGATGGAGGGGAGGAGGGAACCTGGTGAAGTTACAATCATTAAGGAAGCAGTACTGATCAAACTGATGGAGCTGTGGGCTGACAAATCTCCAGATCCTGATAGATTTCATCCTAGTGTTTAAAAGAGGTGGCTAATGAGATAGCAGTGCGTTAATATTAATTTTCCAAAATTTATCAGATTCTGCAAATGTTCCATCAGCCTAGAAAGAAGCAAATATAACCTCTCTATTTAAGAAGGGAAAAAGCAGAAAGCAGGAAATTAAAGGCCAGTTAGCTTGACATCTGTCATGGGAAGGTGTTAGAATTGATCATAAAAGATGTAATAGCTGGGCACTTAGACAAATTCAAGGTAACTGGGAAGAATCAGAATGGTTTTATGAAAAAGAAAGCATGTTCAACCAATTTATTAGAGATTTTTTTGAAGGAATAGCATAGAGGGGAACTTGTAAATATACTGTACTTGGATTTTCAGAAAGCATTTGACAAAATACTATGTTAAAGATTATTGCAAAAAATAAAAGCTTATGGTATAGTGGGTAACATATTAGCCTGAATTGAAGATTGGCTGGCTGTCAAAAAAGGAAAGTATCCATAAATGGGTCTTTGTCAGATTGGCAGGTTTTGAAGAGTGGAGTCCCACAGAGATCTGTGCTGGAACCTCAACGTTTTACCATTTACATCAATGACTTAGATGAGGGAGGTGAAGGCATGGTAGCCAAATGTGTAGCCAAAACAAAGTTAGGTAGAAAGAACATTATAAAGAAGATACACAGAGTTTGCAGATGGATACAGAAAGGTTGGGTGTGCAAAAATCTGATGGAAGGAGCATAATGTGGGAAACTTTAAAATTGTCAATTTCGCCAGGAAGAATAAAAAGGAAGGATATTACTTAAATGAAGAATATCTGAACAATGGCAAGGTACAGAGGAATCTAGATGCTCTCATACATGAATCATGAACAGTTTGTATGGAGGTGCAGCATGCAATTAAGAAGGCTAATGGAATGCTATATATCATTATGAGAGGAATTTAACATGACACCTTTAAAAAGTAAAAATGTTATGCCTCAGTTATACAGTACATTGGTGAGACTGCATCTAACATACTGTGTAAAGATTTGGTCTCCTTATTGAAGGAAGCATTGGAGATGTTTCAGTGGAGTTTAACTAGATTGTACCTGGAACGTGCAGGTTATCTTATGAGATTGGTTGGAAAGGCTAGACTTGTTTCCACTAGAGTTTAGAAGAGTGAGGGGTGACTTGATTGTATATAAGATCCTGAACCGTATTGACAAATTTATTTATTCATGTCACAGGTAGGCTTACATTAACATTGCAATGAAGTTGCTGTGAAATTAGCCACATTCTACTGCCTGTTCAGGAATACCAAGGGAGAATTTAGCACAGCCAATGCACCTAATCAGTCTCTCAGACTGTGGGAGGAAACTGGAACATCCAGAAGAAACATGAGGGGAAAGTGTAGAATCTGCTCAGTGACCCAAGCCGGCAACCAAACCCGGGTTCTTATGTAGCGGGTGTGCCAAAACCCCTGCTTTCTGAGACTTTTAAAATAAAGTAGACTAATTTAAAATAGGGACCATAATGTGCCTTATATATACCAAAGTTATCACAATGTGCCTCTTACATTATTATACGATGATATTGTCGATTAAACACAATTTAATCAATAGTAGTGAATTTTTAGCAAATATTGTAATTTTAAAATGTAGTTTTGAATGCCTTGTAAGCTTTACAAGGACAGGCATAATAGAACATAGAACACTACAGCACAAACAGGCCCTTCGGCCCACAAGTTGCACTGATCATATCTCTACCTACCAGGCCGATTTGTAACCCCCAATCCCATTAAATCCCATGTACTCATCATGGGACAAAGCAAAATTAGACAGGCCATATTCTCTGGAACAATGATGTATAGAACTTAATCAGTGAAAGGCTTTGAAAGACCTTGCAGTTGTGAGGTACCAATTAGTGGAATGCACAGAAGAATTCAATTGCTAATTAAAATGATAGGAACATTCCACCCCTCATTCTTGGCCTCCCTGTGGGGGCTGTGATGTCAAGGTACCGCTAGTTAGACAAGATGACTTCCCGACTCCCTTTTAGTTCTCATAGTATACAGATGGTAAGAGCAAACCTTAAACCAGTTGAGCACACTTGGGTAAGGTTGCTAAGCAGCAGGGGAGAAGATGTCCAGGTCCAATTAACTAATGAGTTCCTAATTATGCTAAGCAGTAGAATGCCATGGTAAATAGTGTGTATGAATTAATTGGACCATCCAGTTTATATGAGTTTATACTCCATCCAGTTTGAGATGGAGTATACGAATCTTCGAAAATAGTATATCAGATGTGTTCATGTGATGTAATTTTGGAGAGATACATCTGGCATCTCACTCTCAATGTGTATTGGTCAAATAAAGAACGTCTTTATCTGGATACTGTTTCTTGCAAGTTTTGTATTAACTGAATTTACCTCAATGCAGGACTCCCAAGGGAAGCCCACAGAAAATTCCCCTCCTGGCACAGTGAGGCAGCAGTGCCAACCATGGTACCACTGTGTTTTCCAGTGAGGTGAAAGGATGTTTTCTATTCCGGGTCAGTCCAGAACTAGAGGACATTGTTTTTAAATTGTAGGTCATCCTTGAGACATGAGGAGAATCTTTTTTCTCTCAGAGCGTGATGCAGCTTTGGAACTCATTGCCTCAGAAGGCAGTGGAAGTGAGTTATTGAACATTTTTGAGATAGATAGATTAATTATTGTTGGGCAAGGAATCAAAGGTTATCAGAAGTAGATGGAAAATGTGGAATCCAACACAAACACATCAGCCGTATCTTATTGGATGGCAGTGCTAGCTTTAGGATCTGAATAATCTATTTCTGCTCCTAGTTCATATATTTGTAATCCTTTTATACACAAAGAGTGACCAGCACATGCTTAGATCTAAAGGTAGAGAAACAGTGATAAAAACCTAGAATTTAGTTAAAAAGTAATTGGACAACAAAATGGAGGTCTTTGGGAATTTTTCTGGATGGATAAAATAAGCTGAGCCAAATGGCTGCCTTTAACCCTGACTACCTTATGATCTTGAAGCTAGAAGGAAATTGTGTGAAAGTCTTACATAGTTCTGAGCCTGTCTTTATTGGCAGTGACAGCAATAGTATGCATGCTTCATGTCCCTACTGTGGCTTTTCCCCACACAACCGTATTAACCAGGAGATAAGTTCTACATTAAGTAATTATGCTAAGAAATGATATACTTAGAGGCCATCACAGTAGTTTGAGCTTAATTTTCAAGCTGATTTCAGAAATATATTTTAAGTTATTGAATTGGTATCAAGTTAAGATTTAGTACACAAATGATTTTAAGCTATCTTTATATGTGAATGTAAATTTAGAAAGAAGCAAAATTGAAATTATTCATCCGCTGCTCAGCCTGGACTTGAATTATAGAATGGCTATCACACTGCAAGAAGCTATTCATTCCATCATGTGTGCCAGCTCTCTGCAAGAGCAACTACTTAGTTCCAAGTCCCAACAGTCCCCATAGCCCTACAAATGTTTTCTCCACAGATAATGATCCAATTCATTTGGAAAGCCACAATTAAATCTTTCTCCCCTTCACTCTCAGGCTGTGCATTCCAAATCCTAACCATTTGCTGTGCAAAAAGCTACTCCTCATGTTGCTGCTGCTTTGTTTGACAATGTCCTTAAATCAGTGTACCTTGCTTCTCAACAATTTTTCCTTTAACTTGTCTCAGTTCCTCCAAATAAAAAGTGTGACTATGGGCACCAACATGGGTCCCACTTATGCCTGTCTCTTTATGGATTATGTGGAGCATTTCCTTTTCAGTCCTATTCTAGCTTCCTTCTACAACTCCGTTATTGGTACACCAATGACTATTTCAGTGCTACTTCATGCTCTCATCTGGATCTGGAAAAAATTATCAATTTTGCTTCCAATTTTCATCCCTCTATCGCCTTCACATGGTCCATCTCTGACATTCCATTTCCCTTCTATGACTGCTCTGGCTCCATTTCTGATGCTAAATTATCCACTAGTATTCATTACAAGCCCACAGACTTCCATAACTACCTTGACTACAGCTCTTCACACCCCACATCCTGTCAGGACTCCATCCCATTCTCTCAGTTCCTTCACCTGCACTGCATCTGTTCTGATGATGATACTTTGCAGAAGAGCGCTGCCAATATGTCTTTCTTATTCATCGATTGAGGTTTTCCACCCACTGTGGTTGACAGGGCTCTCAACCATGTCCAATCCATCCCCCGAGCCATTGCTCTCATCCCCTCCCCCATTACCAGAATCAGGACAGGGTCCCCTTTGTCCGTATTTTTCACTGCACCAGCCTCCATATTCAAAGGATCCTCCAACTCCAGATTTCTGCCAACTCCAGCATGATGTCTCTTTCCCATCACTTCCACGGTCAGCATTCCACAGGGATTGTTCATCTGGGACACCCTGTTTCACTCCTCCATTGCACCCAACACCTCACCCCCTGCCCACAGAACTTTCCCATGCAATCAAAGAAGGTACAATACCTGCCCTTTTATCTCCTCCCTGCTCACGGTCCCAGGTCTTAAACATATCTTTCAGGTGAAGCAGCACTTTACATGCACCTCCTTCAATCTGGTCCGTAGCATTCACTGCTCCCAATGTGATCTACTCAATATTGAAGGGACTAAATGCTGACTGGGGGTGACCGCACTGCAGAAAACCTTCAATACATCTGCATGCAGGACCCAGACCTTCCTGTCACTTGCCATTTCAATACACCACCCTGCTCTCCTGTCCATATGCCCATCCTTGGCGTTTTGCAGTGTTCCAGCAAAGCACTACACAGACTGGAGGAACAGCATCTCACCTTCCAATTAGGCATCTTACAGCTTTCTGGACTGAACATTCTCAACAACTTCATAGCATGAACTCTTTCTTCCACCTTCACCTCATTTCCATTTATTTAAATTTCATTTTGTTTCTTTTCATCTCATTCATCAATTCTATTTTTCCACTTCTCTGTCCCAGCTCTCCTTCTTGCCTAAACCCCCCCCACCCCTCCCCCCAATCTCACCCCTCCCCCATCCCCACTCCTGCTCTTTCAGGGCATAACTGCCACGTTCCTCAGACAGCCCTTTAACCATCTGTATCTCTTCTGCACATAGAAAAGGTTTGATCCATTAGAACACTATAGGCTAAAGGCTTGCTACCCAGATTAGCTTGAATTGGGAAATTTCCCAATTTAAACAATTTAAAGGGCCCTGTTAAATCCAATTTGTGCCCCCAGGAGGTGAGGGTGCAATTAAATCCAAGCCCACCAATCCCAAAGGCACAGGGAGCTGTTTAGAAGGCCCACCTTGGTTGTCTGGGACTTTGCCCCAACTGCTTTAGAAAGGATGTGTCCAACAGTTCACAAGCTAATCCCTGAATAACAAGTTAGCTCCTCACACTGCTATATTCGGCATTTGAAATTGCTGGTTAAATTACAGGTAACTTGAATGAAAGTTTTGCTCCTCTAATTACACTGGGCGGCATGGTGGCACAGTGGTTAACACTGTTGCCTCATAGCACCAGGGACCCAGGTTTGATTCCCTAGCTTGGGTCACCGTGTGAACTCTGTACATTCTCCTCATGTCTGTGTGGGTTTCTCCAAGTGCTCTAGTTCCTCCCAGTCTGAAAGACGTGCTATTTCGACGCAATGGCTGTGCTAAATTCTCCCTCAATGTACCTGAACAGGTGCCAGAGTGCAGTAACTTGGGGATTTTCACAGGTACTTCATTGCAATGTTAATGTAAGCCTACTTGTGAATAATAAATAAATAAACTACAGGCCATTTATCTCCTTTGTTTGCAACTGATAGACTATATCATCAGCAAATTCAGGAGAAAATTAGTCTCTGATTTGATGATCAATGAGTAGAGGGAAGGTGTGTGGCTGCTCCTTTGTTTTCAGAATGTCCTCTCCATCGGCCTCCTGCTCAGGCTCTAGCTGAAGGAGCACAGGGCCAAGGCAGCAGAATGAGCAGGGAGGTCACAAGGAAAAGCAGAGTGCAAGGGAAGCAAGCTAATGTTATAGAGGGTAGCAAGGGAGAGGTTGGCCCACTCAAGGACAAGGGAGGGAATCTATACATGGAGCCAAAGGAAATGTGCGAGGTATTAAATGAGTACTTTGCGCCAGTATTCACCAAAGAGAAGGACTTGATGGACGATGAGTCTGGGAAAAGATGTATTGATAGTTTGATCCATGTTGAGATCAAAAAGGAGGTATTGGGGTTCTTGAGAAACATTAAGTAGATAAGTCCCCAGGGCTTGATGGAATATACGCCAGAATACTGAGAATGGCAATGGAGGAAATTGCTGGGAGAAATCTTTGTATCCTCACTGGCTACAGGAAAGGCCATGATGTAGAGATGCCGGCGTTGGACTGGAGTAAACACAGTAAGAAGTCTCACAACACTACGTTAAAGACTCACCTGACGAAGGTGCAAACTCCGAAAGCTTGTGGGTTTACTATCAAATAAATTTAACTTTGTGTAATGAGACTTTTTACAGGAAAGATCCCAGACGAGTGAAGAATAGCCAATGTTGTTCTTTTGTTTAAGAAGACTAGCAACAATAATCAGGTAATTACAGGTCAGTGAGCCTTACATCAGTGGTAGGGAAATTATTGGAGAGGATTCTCATCGCACAAGAGAGACTGGAATCAGCACACTGAGCTGGCCACTGTGCATGTACTGATCTGCCAGTCAGGAGATCGGCACATGCGCACTGGCCTCCCATTGCCGCCTACTGATCAGCAGCCTCCTGATTGCTTCCCAGGCATCCCTTCCCAATCGTCAGTTTCCCAATACACCCCTCCTCCATCACTGGCCTACCCGACCACCCCTGCCCTTTCAGGCCAATCCCAATTGCCAGTCCTTTTTGGTCAGCCCCAATCTCGCCCCATCTGCAGTCCTGACCCCACTATGTGCAGCCCCAATACCCCCATATACAGCCCCAATTCACACCATATGCAGTCCCAATCTCTCCCCCACCACATGCAGCTCTGATTCTCCTACATCTAGCCCAATCACTCCCCCCCCTATTTGAGCTCCGATCTCCTCCACCATGTGCAACCCAATCCCCCCATATCCAGCTCAATCTCCGCCCCCCTATATGCAGCCTCCATCTCCACCCCCATGAGCAATCATGATCACCCCCCATCATATGCAGCTCTGATCTCCCCACAATGTGCAGCCCCAATGTTCCCATCCCCAATGTGAGAGAGAGTGTGCATGAGAGCAAGGGTGTGTGTGTGTAAGAGAGAGAGACAGTATGTGTGTTTATAAGCGAAGGAATTTGTATGATTGAAAGCATGTGAGAGACAGAAAGTGTTTGTGGGAGTGAGTGCATGTATATGTGTGAGAAGAGAGAGAGGAAAAGAGATGTTTGTGTGAGAGTGTGTGTGTATATGTGAGTGAAATTATGTGTGTGTGTGAGAAAGAGAGAGAGAGAGAGAGAGAAAGAGAATGTTTGTGTGAGAGAGTGTATGTATATATGAGTGAAATTATGTGTGCCCTAATCCCTCACATCTCTGATGTATGTCCATGTCGACACATGCCTCCCTCTCACCCCAACTCTGTTTTTCTCTCCACAGATGCTGCTGATCTTGCTCAATATTTCCAGCATTTTCTGTTTTTATTTCAAACTTCCATCAGTCTTTACGTCAAGGACGACTGACCCTTCAATGGTATAATCAAACTGTAAACTCAGAACAGCTATTGAGACAATTAGCTGTTCTAATTGTCTCAATAGAACAGTTAATTGAACTATAGAACAATAGTTCTATTGTTCTATAGAACTATTGTATTCTATACAATATAAAATACAATTTTATTTTGTATAAAATAAAATTTTATTTTATATTAAATAAAATAATATATTTTATTTTATATTGTATATAAAATAATATATATTTTATTTTATACATATATAAAATATATATATATTTATATATATCAGGAACTCAGCTAAGCATTTATAATGACACAAAGATAATAATGAAGAACTCTTAAAAATACATATTTGGAAGGCAGTGTTTTTCTCACCTACACCCATAACCTGTCAATGAAAGCAGTCTAGCACAGATTCTTTTATGTTTTACTAGCGGTTTCAATGTGGTGTTTTTATTTAAAGAGCTGGAGAATTAAAAATAAACTTCAATCATACCACCTAAACAAGCTATAAGCGCTCTTCAAGAATGATTACATCTACTTTATAAATTGAGACTCCCATACTGCATGTTAACATCTTTTCAATATTCAAAATTATATAGAAATATATAGAAATATAGAACATTACAGCACAGTACAGGCTCTTTGGCTCTCAATGTTGTGCTGAGCTCTGTCCAATCCCAAGATCAAGCTATCCCCTCCGTATAATTCTGGAGTGCTCCATGTGCCTACCCAATAACCACTTAGAACTTCCCAAAGTTTGATGAAGGTAAATTAAATGCTCTACAGCATTGCTCATCATATCACTGGGTAACCTCTCATTCCTTTCAACTCTGCTCCATTGTTTCAATCATCCCAGCTGTTTGGCATATTCTCCTAAAATGGCATAGTGGTATTGTCACTGGACTAGTAATCCAAGGATCTAAGATAATGCTGCATGGACTAGAGTTCAAATCTCACCAGGTAGAGGAATTAAAAGTTTAATGATGACCACAAAACCATCAAAGATTGTCATTAAAAACCATCTGGTTCACAAGTGCCCCTTTCAGAGAAGGAAATCCACTATCCTTACCAGTCTGGCCTGCATGTGACTCCAGATCCATAGCAATGTGGTTGACTCTTAAATGTCCACTGATACAGCTTCCACAAGCCACTCAGTTCATGGGCAATAAGAGATGGCCCCTCCAGCAACGCTTACATTCCATGAATGAATAAAAAAACTGCCTTTGCTGTTCCTTCATGTGGGTCCTAATAACTTATGCAATGAGATCTCACTTTCTACCATGACTTTATAGGAAGGAAGCAACTGGTCTTTTCAAATCCTCCTGTGGCTTGTTTCTCCCTTTCTGCATAACCTCCTCTTTCTCTTCAACCTAATGGGATCTCTGCCCTTCCCCAATTCTGGCCTCCTGTGCATCTTGTGCACTAATCACACTGCCAATTCCAGCTGTCCTTAGGTCTGTTTGAAGTCAGCACTAAGTTCAAATTGTCCTCCTGGGTTTGGGTTTCCCTCTTACATGACCTCGTCCTCCATGCTGACAAAACACTAATCTACTAGAAATGGGGCAGAGCTCCCACACTTGAGTCCCACAAACTGTTTTATAGTATATGAAAATTCAACTCTCTATGATGAATGAATTGAAAGAATTTTGGACAATTGGAATTCTATACAACAGGTATTTTCTTAACCAAATAATTGTCCAGTCTCTTTTTAATCTTTTCAACATTTGTTAGTTTATTGTTATGTCTTGAAGTACAAAATAGAACAACTTCTAACTCTTGATCTCATTTAAGCTTTCTCTTTTTTTGGACTAATTGCCTGTGACTCTACAATCACAGCTTAAGCTAAATGAAAACAAAAAATGCTGGATAAACTCAGCAGTTCTGGCAGAATCTATGGAGAACAAAAAAAAATAATGCTTTGAGTCTATATGACTTCTTCAGAGCTGAAGAGGAGTAGAAATGGGATGAATTGTAAAGTTGGAAAGGTGGGTGGAGAAACAAAAGCAGAATAGAAGGTTGGGAATATGTAGGAGCTAAGGAGACATTAACAAAGCAAAATAAAGGAAATGTTAATGATAGTATTATGACTGAAGAAGGTACTGATAATGGCAAAGGCAAGATAACAGAATGCGTTAATAGGAAAATAAAATGAAAGAACAAGTGAATAATGAATGTGTGGGGATGGGAGGGGGATGTGGGAAACAAAGAAAACACAAAAAAGGGTCAAAATGGAGGAAAGAATATGCAGGTTAAAGTTGTTGAACTGTGTTGAATCCAAAAGGTTCTAATGGGCCTGACGGAAAGATGATGGGCGGAATTCTCCCAAAAAAATTCTAAATATTACAAAATGCAATTCGTAATTGCATGAAAACAAGTAATTCAGGCTCATTTCTTCAGTGGGAGTTCAGAGAGGAGTCTCCCACACTTTGTGAACTGCAGAGGCCACCAGCAAAAATATCATTAAATTTCAGGGGGCCAGGTCTATTCCCATTGGAGAGACTGAAACCAACGTATTGAGTGGACCACTGTACATGTGGTGATTTGTCAGTGCCAAGATGGGCACATGCGCAGTGGCCTCACACTGACAGCCTCCCTCTTTGATGGCCAGCTCACTCGCTGCCAGCTCTGGGACCCCTGTCACGCTGGCCCAAGCAGTCCCCCTATCCCCCCATCATGACCCAATTGCTGCCCCCTCCAACCAGCACCGAACCCCACCCCCTCCTGGCCCGCTCCAATCTCTCTAGCACTCCCCCACACTGATACTCCAAGCTCCGACAGTTAACCTCTCCTTACCCGCTGTTCTAATCTCTAACTGCTCTCTAGGTAGAGAGACAGTGAGATACCCACTGATTGCCCCGTAGACTCCACCCCCAATAAACCTCAATCATTTGGTGTTGCTCAACGTCTGATGAGCAATGCCAAGGTCCCCCTGGGTATTAGCAGTTTGCCCCTTGGGCATTGCCAGTGGCACAGTCTGGCACTGCCAAAGTGCCCGTACCCAAGGCACCAAGTCCCTCCACTCCATTGCTTAATCCCCTGGTTGGCCCTTATTGGGTCGTTGGTGCTATGAGGCAGCAGTGCTAACAACTATGTCACTGTGCTGCCTAGTTTCAGCATAGAGTTGACCACGCTGGAAATCCAGCACTGGAAGCTATGCTCAGGGCTAGACAGCCAGCGTGGATCCCGTGGATTGGACGTTGCTTAAACCTCCTGGCCTGCTGCATTGATTTTTTAACATAGCGGGATGAGAGATTCGCCCCCCATGGTATTGTTCCTTCAGCTTGCATTGGGCTTCAAAGGAGCTTGGCAGCAGGCCAAGGACTGAACATATTGGAATGAGAGCAAGATGATGAGAAATACCAAGTGACAGGAAGATTGCAATCAAGCTAAATGTGCATTTAAAAGTGTCTTTCATTTTAAAGATTTGAATTCTCTCAATCCTTTGCATATGGGATATCCTGTCAAGTGAAAAAACTTTATCCAGAATGTTTTCTTTAAAGCTCAGTATCTTGAGTCTATTTAAAATACAGAATTTGATAAATGCTTAAAAAAAGTTATGAGAAAACAGTAGGGAATTAGGAATAGATTGTTTAAGTCATCAAGAAAAACACTAATGAGACTTGATAGGTCAAATAGTCTAGACACTATAACTTTCTGTAGCAAACCAAGATATCTGCTCATCTGATTCTAGCTTGCACAGCATTCCCAATTTTGACTGTGGGATGCCTTCAGCTATGTGGGCCCTAAAGTTTGGAATTCTCTCCCTAAATCTCCTGGCTCTCTATCTCGCTTACTTTCTTTAAAATACACTATTAAACCCACTGCTTTGGTCAAGCTTTTGGCCATCGGTCCTAATATCCATTTGTGAGGTTCAGTGTCAATTTTTTTTAATATAATGCTACTATGAAATGTCGTAAAACATTTATTCAATCAAACGTGCTATATATGTGCAAGCTGCTGTTGTAACATTTCATGATTCTTTTCACACTGTGAAGATAATTCAGCTCCCCCACAATCTAATGGTCTGTGCTTTCAAACTATTCTTGTTGTTCTTCATAGTGTGACAAAACTGTACCTTTAAAAATGTATTTTTATTATGTTTCTTCTAAAGAGACTGTTTTATACTTCAACTCTGATTATGCTGCCAATTGTCTACAGCCGACAGGACATATACAAATGCTCAGAACGTTAATTGCTCCTAATTATTGGATGTTTGTTTTAATCTGGGAAAATGTATAGTTATATTTGAGCATGGTTCCCTGGCATTTGAGAGTAGGATTTGATTAGGTTTATTGAGGGTGGAGCTAGATTTACAGGGAGGAAAGAAGGAGGCATTTGCTGTTTGAATTTGAAAAGGAACAGCTGCTCCTCTTGCTCTCTGGAAATTGAAGTCTGGGACATGTTAGAAAATAGTATCTCTCAAAACAGGAGGTGTTTTTTCCTCTCTCTTTGGAGTTCTGCTCTTTTGAGAAAAAGATGTCTCTCTGCATCTCTGTTCAAAGGGATTAAAAGACTAGAGAACTGGGAATTCACAGAAGCCTGTATGCCTTGCTAACTGATTCTGAAGAGGAATTTATGTCTATGGATATATTGCTTAAATAATAATTATTAAAAGTAGTAGCAGTTAAGAATTATATCTTGTCATGCTTAAGCATTTCAACTGGTTAAAGTTACACTAATTATTTTGTTATATGTTGTTAAATAAAATTTGTTTTAATAGAAGCTTCCTAGTGGGTCAATAGAATCAAACCTGAAGTGAAACACCTTATGCTCGTACTAATGCCAAAGTCAAAGATAGTTGAGATTTAGGTTAACTTCATAACGTACCTTGGAGTTTCTCATTTGGTCTCTAACAGTAGTGCCTCAACAACTCTCTAACTGTGGCTTCTGCAGTGCCCTAACATTGCCCAATGATTTTGTCTCCATGGTCACTCAGTTACCTCAGTGTCTGAAAAACAGACTATCTAGTCATTAACATATTACTGTTTATGCAATCACGCTGTGTGCAAATTTCCTGTTATGTTTCCTACATTACAGTGGTGACTACACTTCAAAAATACTTAATTCGCTGCAAAGAACTTTGAGAAGTCTCATGTTATGAAAGTCTATATAAATGTAAGTCATTTTAACCGCAGAATTTTCCTTTTAAAGTCCTCTAAATCACAATCTTACACTTTCTTTCAAAAACCATTTCTTTCAACGGTCCAATTTTTCCCATTTTCCTTTTATACAATGTCAACTGCCGTGCCTCCATTCTAAAGAATACTTAGATGCTTTTCAGTACATAGATGGCAGCTCTCTCATCAAACTCAAAGATGATTCACTCTAAAATTTGTGCATGGAGAGGTGTTGGGCTAGTGGTGTTATTGCTAGACTAGTAATCCGGAACCTCAGCTAATGTTCTGAGGACCTAGGTTCAAATCCTGCCATGGCAGGTGGTGGAATTTTAATTCAATTGAAAAAAATATCTGGAGTTAAGAATCTACTGATAACCATGAAATGATTGTCAGTAAAATTCATCTGGTTCACTAATGTTCTTTCGAGAAGGAAATCTGCTGTCCTTACCTGATCTGGCCAACATGTGACTCCAGACCCACAGCAATGTGGTTGACTTTCAACTGCCTTTGGGCAACTAAGGATGGACAATAAATGCTGGCCAGCTAGCAATGCCTGTGTCCCATGAATGAATAAGAAGAACATAAAGATAACACTCCTATTTGACAATCATTCCTCAACCAACAGATCAGCTAAACTGATCTAGGGGATTTTCACAGTAACTTAGTGTCAATATAAGCTACTTGTGATACTAATAAATAAATATTTATTCCATTGCTGTCTATAATGTTGATACAAGCATGTAAGATTTGGAAACCAGGCAGTAATATCAAAGAGGCTTAGCAAAGTCCACAGAATACTGGGAGAAATCAATAACACGGGAATAGAAAATAATAAGTTGATATGTAGGGTCAGAATAAGGTTTAAAGTATTAAATCAGAGCTACTACATTTGTAAGTGTGCAGAGTGTGGTAAATAAGATTAGTGAGTTAGAGATGCAGATTACCATGTGGATATGACATTGTGGGTAAAACAGAGATCTGGTCCAAAGAAGGACAAGACTGAGTGTTAAATATTTCAAGAGAAAATGCGCTCAAGAAAGATTGGAAAGAAAAGATGGGAGAGGTGATGGTCTTGATGAGGGAAAGCACTGCAGTGCTGGAAAAATAGGGTGTCCAGAGGGATCAAGGGCAGATTATACTTGACGAATGGTCAGGAGTAAAACAGGTGCAACTACATTGTTCAGTGTCGTCTATTAGCCATAACCTAGTGGGAAGAATATAGAGGAACAAATTTTCAAGAAAATTATAGAAAGATGCCAAAATTATATGTTAGCTATAATGATGAACCAATGCAAAAATAGGACATAATCTTCTGTTCTGGTATGGCAGTCAGGAAAGCCAACATGATTCCCGCTGGGCAATTAACTTCATAGAATCCCTACAGAAGGTGGTCAATCAGCCCATCGAGCCCGCACCAACAACAATTCCACCCAGGCCCTATCCCAATAGCTGTTAGTTATTTACTTTGCTAGTGCCCCTGACTCATTAGAGACTATTTAGCATGACCAATCAACCTAATCTGCCATCTTCGGAGTGTAGAAGGAAACCTGAGTGCCTGGGAGAATGCAGAGACGGGGAGAATGTGCGAACTCCATACAAACAGTGATTTGAGGTTGGAATTGAACACCAGGACCCTGGCACTCTGAGGCAGTAGAGTGTGCAGCCCAACTTCTTGGTGCCAGATCAAACGATTTTAGTAAAGCGTTTGATAAGGTTCCCCCTGGTAGGTTACTGCAGAAAATGCAAATACATGGGATTGAGGGTGATTTAGCAGTTTGGATCAGGAATTGGCTAGCTGATAGAAGACAGAGGGTGGTGGTTGATGGGAAATATTCAACCTACAGTTCAGTTACAAGTGGTGTACCTCAGGGATCTGTTTTGGGGCCACTGCTGTTTGTCATTTTTATGAATGACCTAGATGAGGGCGTAGAAGGATGGGTTAGTAAATTTGCTGACAACACCAAAGTCGGAAGAATTGTAGACAGTGAGGATGGATGTTACAGTTTGCAGAGGGACATGGATAGGCTGCAGAGCTGGGTCGAGAGATGGCATATGGAGTTTCATATGGAAAAATATGTGGTGATTCATTTTGGGAAGACTAACAGGAGTACAGAATATAGGGTTAATGGAAGGACTCCTAATAGTATCGATGAGCAAAGAGATCATGTACACAGCTCCCTGAAAGTTGGTATCCAGGTTGATAAGGTTGTTAAGAAGGCATATGGCGTGTTAGCCTTTATTGGTAGAGGGATTGAATTTCGGAGCCATGAGGTCATGTTGCAACTATACAAAACTCTGGTGTGGCCGCATTTGGAGTATTGCATACAGTTCTGATTGCCGCATTATAAGAAAGATGTGGAGGCATTGGAAAGGGTGCAGAGGAGGTTTACCAGGATGTTGCCTGGTATGGTGGGAAGGTCTTATGAGGAAAGGCTAAGGGACTTGAAGTTATTTTCATTAGAGAGAAGAAGATTAAGAGGTGACCTAATTGAGGCATATAAGATGATCAGAGGGTTAGACAGCGTGGACAGTGAGAGCCTTTTTCCTTGGATGGTGATGGCTTGCACAAGGGGACATAATTTTAAATTAAGGGGTGGTAGTTATAGGACGGATGTCAGAAGTAGGTTCTTTACTCAGAGGGTAGTAAGGGCATAGAATGCCCTGCATGCAGCAGTTGTGGACTCGCCAACTTTAAGGGCATTCAAATGGTCAGTGGATAGGCACATGGATAACATTGGAATAGTTTAGGTTAGAGGGTCATTAGATTGGTCCCACTGGTCGGCGCAACATCGAGGGCCGAAGGACCTGTACTGCGCTGTAATGTTCTATGTTCTATTATCACTCAATGTAGGCCAAAAGTTTTGCATTACTCCTCAGAATTACTTCAGCTGTTACGTGTACGGAAGAAGCTGGCAAATATGAAAACCACATCCCAGGATATCAGAGAATGCCTCCACGATTGCCTTTCATTCATTTCAAGATAAAAAGGCTGCCTGCTATACATTATAGTCAAACCAATGCTTGCCATTCATGTGGACACTGTTCACAATACCCTGACCTTCTTGAAGCCACACTTTCTCTTGCTATGCGACTGAAACCACAAGCCTCATTCTCTCAGACAAACTTCTCTCCCCACTTCCCTGGACACCCACTGCCCCTCTCTTGCCTGAACACTGATGCATGGATGCCAAGAAAGCAAATGCAACATCTATTGACCTCAAAGTCTTGGAAGAAGTGAGACTCGCCAGATGCATGCGACTTGTATGCAGTCATAAAAATGAACATTCTATATTCTCGCAGGTAGGGAACTTAATTTAGGAGGAGAATTTAATTCCAGTGAAGTGGTCTTTTTATACCCCTTGACATTTAATGGCACTGCTATACTAAATCCCCAACTATCAACATTCTGGAGGTTAGCAGAAACTGAACTGGAATAGTCATGTAAATACTATGGCTATAAGAACAGGTAAGAAACTAGGAGTTCTGCGACAAGTAACTTACCTCACGATTCTCCCAAGCTGGCCAACATCTACAAAATATAATGAAAAAATGCTGGAAAATCTCAGCAAGTCTGAAGCACCTATAAAGTGAGAAAAGAGCTGGTGTTTCAAGTCCAGCTGACCCTTTGTCAAAGGGTCTCTTCTTTTCTCTCCTTATAGATGCTGCCAGACTGCTGAGATTTTCCAGCATTTTCTCTTTTGGTTTCAGATTCCAGCATCTGCAGTAATTTTCTTTTATCCATTTTTTTTCTATAAAATACAAGTCAGGAGTGTAATGGAAAATTCTCCATTTTCCTGGATGAATGTAAACCCATTAACGCTCAAGAAGCTTGATACCATCCAGGACAAAGCAGCCCACTTGATTGGTTCACATTCCACAAATATTCATTCTCTCTACCACCAACAAACAGCAGCAGAAGTGTGTATCATCTACAGGATGCACTGCAGGAAATCACCAAGCCTCCTTAGGCAGCACCTACCAAACCCAAAAGAACTACTATCTAGAGGAACAAAGGCAGTCTACAAATGGGAAGGAACATCACTACTTGGAAGTTTCTCTCCAAGTCATTTACCATCTTGACCATCAACTTTATCACTGTTCTTTTACTGTTATTGGGTCAAAGACCTGCAACTGCTTTCCTAATAGCACTGAGAGTGTACCTACATTACATGGATTGTAACGGTTCAAGAAGGCAGCTCATCTCTACTTCTCTAGGGCTATTAGGAATGGGCAATAAAAGCTGGCCTAGCCAGAAATGCTTAAATACTGTAAAAATCAATATTAAAAAAAATGCATGAGATAGTAATTATTATAGCGCAAGCTAATACAATAAGGAAGCTTTAAATCATAACAGTGAATTACTGAACAATATTTATTACTATACACAGCCAAGCTCAGCACAGACAAAGGTTTAGACCCACTGACTCCCAGGTTCACGTTGCAGGTTCCACCTTCTTGGACCCGCACCTGAATAATCAATAGGCTGAAGTTTGTGCATTTTGTTCCATTAGGTCTCGTGAGGGTCATGTGACCCATGAACAATCACCCTTGAAAGCACCACACTTTCACATGCTGCTCCCCCCACTTAAATTTCCTTACAATCATGTTGGAAAAAATGTTCTTGTTAACCACTAAGTACAGCCATGAAGGAGAGAGGGTTGAACTCGATTCTAAAGAACAGGTGTAGCAACACTATTCTGAGGTCCCTGAATAACAACATCATGCAAAAATGAAAGTGAGATTGATTTTGTCTAGGGGACATATAAGATAGTGTGGGAGGACCATGATATGTTATGCTATGGGGTTCCTTCTTGGGATGCACATTGACCTTTTGGCGTCAAGAACAAGATTCACATCAGTTACAAAGGTAGATTTTGTTGTCCAAAAAGCAACAGAAAGCCAGTCATTTCAGCAGTGTTAAAATGATTGACAGAATTCTGTAACCTCACATCAAGTTTTGTCATTAACAGATTATATGGTAGCAGTGAAGCTTAGAGAATGAAGGCAATATTGAAGGGACACAACTGCATCATGCAAGCCTTTGCATCAATGTAGGGCAGTTAGGAGTTAACAATGAACAACAGTCACAGAATCATTGAATCCTACAGTGCTGAAAGAGGTCATTCAGCCTATCATGTTGCATCAATCACAATGTCACCTAGGCTATATCCCCATACATTCATCCTACTAGTCCCCTTGACACTAAGGTGCAATTTAATATGGCCAAGCAACCTAACCCGTACGTCTTTGGACTGTAGAAAGAAACCATAGCAACAGAGGAGACCCATGCAGACACAGGGAGAATGTGCAAACTGCACATAGACAGAATTTTTAATTTTTTATGACTGATTTTTAGTGCAGTGGACTAGGAGAATCGCGCATCGGCCAAATTGTGGGATTTCGGCGATCATTCACACCGCACTTAGATTTCCCAGGCTCAGATTTCCTGCACAACGGTGACACATTGTTAAGTACTGCTGCCTCACTGCGCCAGGGACCCGGGTTCAATTCCAGCCTTGGGTGACTGTTTGAGAGGTTTGCAAGTTCGCCCAGTGTCTGTGTAGGTTTCTTCCGGGTGCCTCAGTTTCCTCCCACAGTACAAAAATGTGCAAGTTAGGTGGATTGGCCATTCTAAATTGTCCCTTATTATACAAAGATGTATAATTTAGGATTTGATTTGATTTATTATTATGAAAATATAAAAGTACAACTTTAAAGTGAGTGCAAGATTAGAGGGAACTGAGTATTGATGTCAATCGTCACTGAAGGTGGTAGGCTAGTTGAAAGTATAGTTAATAAAACATCAAGTATTTTAAGCTTCATTAATAGGTACATAGAATACAAGAGCAAGGAGGTTATGTTGAATTTGTATAAGACACTAGTTTGGCCTCAGCTGGAGTGTTGCATCCAATTCTGGCCCTGCACTTTAGGAAGTATGTTAAGAAACAGGGAGTGAAGGAAAGATCCGTGAGAATAATTCCAGGGATAAGGAACTTCAATTAGGAAATAAATTGAAGAAGTTGCAGCTGCTTTCCTTCAAAAAGAGAAAGCCGAGAGGAGACTCAATAGAAGTATTCAAAAGGCAGTGCAGACAGAATAAGTCAAATGGCTTCCTGTTGCACTGTAACAAATCTGTGAAACTATATGAAAAATTCTGATATCTTCCTTTGTAAATAGCGCTTGGCATCTTTGCCTAAGTAACAACAGTGATTACACTTCAAGAGTATTTTATTGAATGTAAAGTGGTTCAGGCTATATTCAAGGTATAAAAAGCACTATTTATTTATCATTGAAAATATGTTGTCTTTGTTGAAGATGAACAAGTAATAAATTGTTTTATTTTGTCTATTTTTTAGTTCTCCAACATTCAAGATGGCTAGGGCTATGCACTTTTGCTGGATTCTCCAATACACCTGTTGTCTCCTTGTATACTCACATCTAGTTATGGAAGAAACTCCACAAAACAAGAATATTTCTGATCTCCATCCTGAGAGGCAATCCAAGAACACTGGCATTTCCATAGTAGGTTAGTCATGAGATTGTCTGATAACTCAGTATTGGGGAGATGGAGTAAGTGCATGAAAGCAAGGTAGAGCAAAAAGATTTATTTAAATTACTTGCTTGGCATTCAAACTGAGGGTCAAACAGTCAATAAAGATTTTGACAATCACTTCCAATATGATTGAGCAATTAAGTTATTTTGTTTAAAGCATTCAGCATTCTAATATTGAAGGGTTCTCCTTGGTTTTGACTTGACCTGAAATAGTCTGCTCTCCCATTACAGCATTGACATGCAGAGGTCACAAAGAGCTCTGAACTTGGTATTTAACATAATGATTCCAATTTGCTTCATATATCATTTGAATTTTTCAATTAACTTTCAACATCTTTCTGGGAAAATGCTAACTTTGTTATGAAATAAAATTCATGTCTCTAATTTCCTTGGGGATTTTCCCAATCAGCCACAGTGACTGAAAACTGTGAAAACTGAATATTTGGGTTACATGCTTAACTCAATTAATTGAAAAAAAAGTTACTGGCAAACTCTTTGGAGTCAAATTTCTGGAAATACCACTCTTAAACCAGAAATGTAATGGAGTAGAATTCCCATCTGTCCTTGGATATGAATAGAGACCTGACCCCAAATCATATGTGTAGAATTATTTAAATAGCTGGAGTGGGCACATCAGGGCTACGCTCTCTGGCAGACACCTTGACAATAAAGAACAGGGGAAAGGATAAAAAGTAAGACTGAATTTTTAAGAATTCTTATAAAGGAATAAGGAGACACTGGTATATTGATATTGTTGCTGAACTAGTAATCCAGAGACCCAGGGCATTGCTCTTGGGATTCAGGTTCAGATCACATCTAGAATTAAAATGGTGGCCATGAAATGATTTTCATAAAAAACAATTTGGTTCACTAATGTCTTTTAATGGTACCATGAAAGTCCTCAACATTGATTCTGAAGTCTCACAGCACCAAGTCAAACTTGAGCAAAGAAAACTCCTGCTGATTACTGAATACCATCACCCTTCAGCTGATGAATTAGTATTCTTCCATTTTGAACACAACTTGGAGGAGGCATTGGTGAGGAGGATGTAGAATGTACTCTAGGTGGGGACATCAATGTCCATCACCAAGAGTGGCTTGGTAATACCAAAACAGACTGAGCTGCCTGGATCCTAAAGCACAAAACTTCTAGACTGGTGCTACAGCAGGTGGTGAGGGAATCAACAAAAGGAAAAAACATATCTGATTTGATCCCCACCAACCTGCCTGTTGTAGATGCATGTGTCCATAAGTGACCACTGCACAGTCCTTGTAGAGATTTCTTTACACTGAGGATACCCTTCATTTTGCTGTGCATAAAGGGATAGACTTCAAACAGATCAAGACTGGGCTTCTATGAGGTGCTGTGGGCCATCAGCAGCAGAATCTGTAACCAAATGACATGGCACATCCCCCATCTACCATGATGACCAAGGTAAGGGACCAACCTTGGTTCAATGTAGAATGCAGGAGGGCATGTCAGGAGCAACACCAGACATACCTAGAGACGAGTCGTCAACCTGGTGAAGCTACAAAACAATACTAATTATATACCAAACAGCATAAGCAGTAAATAACAGACAGAGCTAAGCAATCTCACAACCAACTAATCAGGTCTAGTCCTGCCACATCCAGCTGTGAATGGCAGTGGACAAGTAAACAACTCAGTGGAGGAGACTCCACAAATATCCCCATCCTCAGTGATGGAGGTGCCCAGCACATCAGTGCAATAAGGATCCCTGGTACCTCATGAAGCGTAGCCCAAGACAATGTAGGAGGTTAGAGAGGAAATTGTGGATTGCCTAACAGAGATATCTGAATGAGGTGTCTAAAGATTGGAAATTGGCAAACGTGTTTTTGTTTAAGAACGGCTGCAGGAAAAAGCCTGGAAACTACAGGCCAGTGAGCCTAACATCTGTAGTGATTAAGTTAAAAGGTATTTTGAGATTCAGGATCTGCAGGCATTTATAGAACATAGAACATTACAGCACGGTACAAGCCATTCTGCCCTCAATGTTGCGCCGACCTGTGAAACCAATCTAAAGCCCATCTAACCTACTCTATTCTAATATTATCTATATGTTTATCCAATGACCATTTAAAAATGGTCATTTTTAAATGACCATTTAAAAATGATTTATGCACATGGACACCGAAATCTCTCTGCTCATCCACACTATCAAATATCTTACCAGTACTCTGTATTTCTGTTACTCCTTCCAAAGTGAATCACCTCACACTTTTCTGCATTAAACTCCATTTGCCACCTCTCAGCCCAACTCTGCAACTTATGTATGTCCCTCTGTAACCTACAACATCCTTCCACATTGTCCACAACTCCACAGACTTTAGTGTCATCAGCAAATTTACTAACCCATCCTCCTACGTTCTCATCCAAGTCATTTATAAGAATGACGAACAGCAGTGGCCCTAAAACAGATCCTTGCAATACACCACTAGTAATTGAACTCCACTATGAACATTTCCCATCAACCACCACCCACTGTCTTCTTTTAACTAGCCAATTTCTGATCTAAACCACTAAATCACCCACAATCCTATGCATTCGTATTTTTTACAACATCCTACCGTGAGGAACCTTATCAAACACTTTACTGAAATCCCTATCCACCACATCCACCTCTTTTGTCACCTTCTCAAAGAACTCAATAAGGTTTATGAGGCACAATCTACCCTTCACTAAACTGTGTTGACTATCCCTAATCAAATTATTCCTTTCTAGATGGTTATAAATCCTATCTCTTATAATCCTTTCCAAAACTTTTCCCATCACAGAAGTCAGGCTCACTGGTCTAATAATTACCAGGATTGTCTCTACTCCCCTTATTGAATAAGGGGATAACATTTGCTGTCCTTCAGTCTTCTGGCACTATTCCTGTAGACAATGATGACATAAACATCAAAGCCAAAGGTTCATCAATCTCCTCCCTAACTTCCCAGAGAATCCTAGGATAAATCCTATCCGGCCAAGGGAACTTATCTATTTTCACACTTTCCAGAATTGCTAACCTAGAAAATAATGGTTTGATCAAGCAGACGCAGCATGGATTTGTGAAGGGAAAGTTGTGTTTAACGAATTTACTGGATTTCTATGAAGATGTGACTAGTGTGGTAGACAGAGGGGAACAGGTGGATGTGGTGTTTTTAGATTTCCAGAAGGCGTTCGATAAAGTGCCTCACAAAAGGTTGCTGCAAAAGGTTAGGGTGCATGGAGTTGGGGGTAAAGTGTTAGTGTGGATTGAAGATTGGCTATCTAACAGGAAGCAGACAGTTGGAATCAGTGGATGCTTTTCTGGTTGGCAGTTGGTGACTAGTAGAGTGCCGCAAGGATCGATGCTGAGGCCTCAATTGTTTACCATTTACATAGATGATCTGGAGGACGGGGCTGAGTGTAGGGTAACAAAATTTGCTGATGACATGAAGATGAGTGGAAAAGCCAATTGCGTGGAGGACGCGGAAAGTCCTCAGAGAGATCTGGATAGGTTGAGTGAGTGGGCGAGGACCTGGCAGACGGAATGTAACGTTAGCAAATGTGAGGTTATCCACTTTGGTAGAAATAATAGTAGGAGGGATTATTATTTAAAGGGTGAAAAGCTGCAGCATGCTACAATGCAGAGGAGCCTGGGGGTCCTTGTGCACAAATTGCAAAAACTCAGTCTGCAGGTGTAGCAGGTGATCAAGAAGTGAATGGAACGTTGGCCTTTATAGCGAGGGGGATAGAATATAAAAGCAGGGAGGTCTTGTTGCAACTGTACAAGGCACTGGTGAAGCCACAACTGGAGTAGTGTGTGCAGTTTTAGTCCCCTTATTTGCGAAAGGATATATTGGCCTTGGAGGGAGTACAGAATAGGTTCATCAGGCTGATACTGGAGATGAGGGGGTTAGCTTATGAAGAAAGATTGAATAGACAGGGCCTGTAGTCGTTAGACTTTAGAAAGCTGAGGGGGGATCTTATAAAGTCTTACAAGATAATGAAGGGGCTAGATTGGGTAAAGGTAAGAGAGATTCTTTCCGCTTAGAAAGGAAAACAGAACTTGAGGACACAGCCTCAAAATGAGGGGTGACGGGCAGTTTAAAATGGAGTTGAGGAGGAACTTCTTCACTCAAAGGGTGGTGAATCTGTGGAATTCCCTGCCATTAGGTAGTGGAGGCTACCTCGTTGAATATATTTAAGTTAAGGGTAGATAGATTTTTGATAGACAAGTGAATTAAGGGTTATGGGGAGAAAGCAGGAAAGTGGAACTGATCCACTTCAGATCAGCCATGATCTTATTGAATCGAAGGGCTAGATGGCCTCATCCTGCTCCTATTTCTTATGTTCTTATGTTCTAACACCTCCTCCCTATGAACCTCAATCCCGTCCAGTCTAATAGTCAGTATTCTCCTCAACAACATTGTCTTTTTCTGTGTGAATACTGATGAAAAATATTCATTTAGCACCTTTCCCATCTCTTCAGGCTCCACGCACAACTTCCCACTACTGTCCTTGATTGGCCCTAATCTTATATTAATCATTCTTTTATTTCTAACATACCTATGGAAAGCTTTAGGGTTTTCCTTGATCCTATCTGCCAAAGACTTCTAATGTCCCCTCCTGGTTCTTCTTAGCTCTCTCTTTAGGTCCTTCCTGGCTAACTTATAATTCTCAAGCGTCCTAACTGCACCTTCATGTCTCATCTTTACATAAGTCTCCTTCTTCTTCTTCACAAGAGATTCAACTTCTTTAATAAACCATGGTTCCCTTGCTCGACCACTTCCTCTCTGGCTGACAGGTACATATTTATCAAGGACAAGCAGTAGCTGTTCTTTGAACAAGCTCCATATTTCAATTGTGCCCATCCCCTGCAAGTTTCTTCCACATCCTATGCATCCTAAATCTCGCCTAATCGCATCATAGTTTCCTTGCCCCCAGCTATAATTCTTGCTCTGCAGTATATACCTATCCCTTTCCATTGCTAAAGTAAACGTAACCGAATTGTAGTCACTATCACCGAAGTGCTCATTTACCTCCAAATCTAATACCTGGCCTGGTTCATTACCCAGTATCAAATCCAATGTGGCCTTGCCTCTTGTTGACTTATCTACACACTGTGTCAGGGAACCCTCCTGCATACATTAGACAAAAATTGACCCATGTAAAGTACTCGAACTATAGCTTTTCCAATCGATATTTGTAAAGTTAAAGTCCCCCATAACAACTACCCTATTACTTTTGCTCTTATCCAGAATCATCTTTGCAATCCTTTCCTCTACATCTCTGGAACTTTTTGGAGGCCCATAGAAAACTCCCAATAGGGTGACCTCTCTTTTCCTGTTTCTAACCTCAGCCCATACCACCTCAGTAGATGAGTCCTCATCAAATGTCCTTTCTGCCACACTAATATTGTCCTTCACTAACAATGCCACACCTCCCCCTCTCTTACCACCTTCCTTGATCTTACTGAAAATCTAAACCGCGGAACCTGCAACAACCATTCCTGTCCCTGCTCTATCCAT
This sequence comes from Sphyrna mokarran, assembly GCA_024679065.1. Lineage (NCBI taxonomy): Eukaryota > Metazoa > Chordata > Chondrichthyes > Carcharhiniformes > Carcharhinidae > Sphyrna > Sphyrna mokarran. The sequence continues at coordinate 69,524,376 of JAGIQG010000016.1, forward strand.
GTCTCCAAAATGGCCACAACATCAAAGTCCCAGGTACCAACCCATGCTGCAAGTTCACCCATCTTATTCCAGATGCTCCTGGTGTTGAAGTAGACACACTTCAAACCACTTTCCTGCCTGCTGGTACACTCCTGCAACCTTAAAACCTTATTTGTGACCTCACTACTCTCAACCTCCTGTACACTGGAACTACAATTCAGGTTCCCATCTCCCTCCTGAATTAGTTTAAACCCTCCCAAAGAGTATTAGCAAGTTTCTTCCCCAGGATATTGGTACCCTTCTGGTTCAAGTGTAGACCATCCCGTTTATAGAGGTCCCACCTACCCCAGAATAAGCCCCAATTATCCAGGTATTTGAACGCCTCTCTCCTGCACTATCTCTGTAGTCATATGTTCAACTGCTCTCTCTCTCTATTCCTACCTCGCTAGCATGTGGCACGAATAACAAATCAGAGATAACAACTCTGTTTGTTCTAGCTCTGTGCTTCCACCCTAACTCCCTGAATTTCTGCCTTACATCCCAGCCCTTTTCCTACCTATGTCGTTGGTGCCTATGCGGACCATGACTTGGGGCTGATCTCCCTCACCCTTAAGGATCCTGAAAACATGATCCGAAACATCACAGACCTGCCATCTGGGAGGCAATACACTAACTTCAAGTCTCTCTCATTCCCATAGAATATTCTACCTGTCCTCCTAACTATGGAGTCCCCAATGACTAATGTTCTTCTCCTCTCCCCCCTTCTCTTCTGAGCAACAGGGACAGATTCTGTGCTAGAGACCGGTACCCCATGGCTTACCCCTACTAAGTGGTCGCCCCAACAGTATCAAAATAGTATATTTGGTATACAGAGGAACGGCCACAGGAGATTGCTGCACTGACTACTTCTTACTCCTTCTGACAGCCATCCAAATATCTTCATTTTGAGGAGTAACTACCTCCCTGTAACTTTTATCTATAACTGTCTCTACCTCCCAAATGATCCTGAGTTCATCCAGTTCCAGCTCCAGTTCCCTAATATGATTTTCAAGGAAGTGGAATTGGGTGCACTTCTTGCAGGTGTACTCAGCTGGGATACTAACGGTGTTGCTCACCTCAAACATCCCACAGGAAGAACATTGCACTGCCTGCACTATCATCCCTGCTAACTTCCCTTACTAAGAAACGAAAGAGAAAAAAAAGCTTACTGATTTCTCTCTAGTGGTGTAAGGTTAGAGGAAGTGGGTGGGTGGGAGGCTCTACAGGTATAGGGTCTCAAGTTTACCAAACAACCAACTTATATACTTGTAGGGGGAAAAAGTCCCAGAAGCCTTTGCACCCTGGTAAGTTTTTAAATGGGGAACTTACCTTCCCAAGAGCCCCCTGGTTTCCACACTCGCTGCTCCCGCTGCAGAAATGAAATGAAGACCGCTGCTCCCGCAAGGTAAGTTTTTAAATGGAGAACTTACCTTCCCAACAGCTCTCGCTGCAGAAATGGAATGAAATTTAAAAAGGCAAAGACTGATCAGCATGGCTTCTTGAGTGGAAAACTATATCTCACAAATTTGATTGAGTTTTTTGAAGAGGTAACCAAGAAGGTAAATAAGGGCAGAGCAGTTGATGTCGTCTACATGGACTTTATCAAGGACTCAAACAAGGTATTGCATGATAGGTTGTTGCATAAGATTCAGTCTCATAGCATCTAGGGTGAGGTAGCCGACTGGATGCAAAATTGACTTGATAATAGAAGACAGAGCATGGTTGTAGAGGGTTGTTTTTCAAATTGGAGGCCTATGACCAGTGGTGTGCCTCAGGGATTGGTGTTGGATCCACTATTATTTATCATTTATATTAATAATTTGGATGAGAATTTAGAAGGCTAAATTTGGTTAGTAATTTGCAGATGACACCAAGGGCGCTGGGATAGTTAATAGTGAAGAAGGTTATCTCGGATTGCAACGAGATCTTGATCAATTGAGCCAGTGAGCTGATAAACTGCAGATGGAGTTTAATTTAGATAAATGAGAGGTGATGCATTTTGCTAGATCGAACCAGGGCAGGGCTTACTCAGATAATGGTGGGGTGTTGGGGAAGTTATAGAACAAAGAGATCTAGGGGTACAGATTCATAGCTCCTTGCAAGTAGAAAGAATGTTATTAAATTAGAAAAAGTGCAGAAAAGATTGGGACTACTGGGACTTAATGGTTTGAGTTATAAGGAGAGGCTGGATAGACTGGGACTTTTTTCTCTGGAACCTAGGAGGCTGAAGGGTGATCTTACTGAAGTCTATAAAATAATGAGGGGCATAGATCAGCTAGATAGTCAATATCTTTTTTCAAAGGTGGAGGAGTCTAAAATTAGGGGGCATAGATTTAAGGTGAGAGGGGAGAGATACAAAAGGGTCCAAAGAGGCAATTTTTTCACACAGAGGGTGGTGAGTGTATGGAACAAGCTGCTGGATGCAATTTTATCTGGCACGAATCACACTCTCTAGACTTTAGACAGTGAGACGGATAAGATGGCTCTTGAGAGATATGGGCCAAATGTGGACAATTCGACTGGCTTAGTGGTTAAGAAAAGGAGCAGCATGCTCAAGTTCTATAACTCTATGAATAAATAAGACTGCAGCACTCTTAATGATCTGAAGCCAGAAGTGCTCAGTGGATGATCCATCTCGACCTCCTTCCAAGGTCCCCATCATCACAGACATCAATCTTCAGCCAATTCGATGTACTCCACATGATCTCAAGAAATGGCTGAAGATTTTGCTTACTGCAAAGGCTAAGGGCCCTGACAATATTTCAGCAAAAATTTGACTACTTGTGCTCCTGAACTTGCCATGCCTGAGCTAAAACAATGGTATTTACTCAGCAATGTGGAAAGTTGCCCAAGTATGTCCTATTCACAGAAACAGGATAAATCCAATCAAGTCAATTACTGTCCCATAAATCTGCTCTTCTTAACTGATAGTGATGGAAAAGATCATCAACGTACTATCAGCACTGAGGATCAGAGGGACCTTGGTGTGAGTGTACACCAGACACTTAAGGCAGCAGAACAGGTGGATAAAAAATTTAAGGAGGTATATGGGTATACTTGCCTTTATTGGCCGATGCATATGGAGTGATTTTGAGCCTGCAATCTTCATCTGCGAGAATTACAATGCATATCAAAATCTAGAGAGTGTGATTTATGCCAGCGAGCTTCCAAGTTCCAATCTTGCCCCTCAATGATGGAGTGGTGCAAATCACACTGCAAGACCGGAGAAAGCTTATTTTAATACAATGATATTATCAGCAAGCACTCTTTCCAGGAGAAAGGAAAAATTGGATAGACTGGAGTTGTTTTCCTTGGAGCAGGGGAGATTGAGGGGAGGGGGGGAGGAACATGATTGAGATGTAGAAAATTATAGGGCATGGATAGAGTAGACAGGAAAGAACCTTTCCCTTGATAAAGGGTTCAATGACAAGAAGACATATATTTAAGGTAAGTTCCTCTCTCATTTACATAGAATGCAGTGTTAGATTCATAGCTAGTGTGCAGAGAAAGATCAACTTAATATAAGTTAGGTCCATTCAAAAGTCTGTTGGCAACACGCAAGAGGTTTACCACCTTGCCTCGCCAAAGAAAGGGCGGAACAGGATCGTAAGATCACATCCTAAATATTTTGTAAGATTCCTCCCAATGGACACATTGATGATTATCTTTCAAAATTCTATGGGTGCCAATGAGAATTACAGCTGCTCTATATAAGCATTTAATGACGAGAATGAGCAAGGAGATGAGTAACACTGAGCAACAACCTCCGGTTTGTAGTCACGAGAATCATGTTTTACTTTTTTTTCCTAAGTACTATACAATTATTCTAGGAGCATGCCCAAACAAAATGGGCACGATTCTCTCCCGTTTTCATGCTAGTTTGGCATTTAGCACTTTTTTTGTATGATCGCTTCTTCATCCTTTTTGGGAAAATTGTGACATTGTTACATTTGAGAAGTTCTGGTTCATCTTTTACCAGAGTAGTTACTACTGTGCTTTAGACATCAATTCTGCTGTTTCCCAACCCTTTTGCAACTTCCTTACAGAACTGCCAAATAGTAGGAAAATAAATTTCAGAAGAGCTGGTGGAAGAATAAGCCCCAATCAACAAAAAAAAGTAAGTAAAATCAGATAGTTTTTTGTAGAATGATGCTTATATTTTAAAATTGTTCAAATTACTTAATGGGTAAACACACTGTCCAATATGACACTGAGTTATACTCCCAAGGAAGTCACAAATCCAAATATGTGGTCCTAGCTACTGATGCAAAGCCAGAGCCAGATTTAAAATTGACTTGTGGCCCATTGGTCAAAGAGACAACCTGGCTAGGATTGCTATTTCTTATTGCTATCCAATGAGCCTTTCAGAATGTAAGTATGAATGTCAGTTGAGGGTAGAGTTTAGTTTGGTTAAAATTCCTTACCCACATTTAAGTGGCTTATTAACATTAATTATAAAAACAAGACATGCTGGAAATACTTTGCAAGTCAGGCAACATCTGTGGAGAACAGCTGAGTTAACATTGATGAAGACCCTTCATTTTGCTTTTCCACTATATTACTCAGGTGAGATATCTAACATGTGGTGTCAGAACGACAGTATATCATAAATTGTTACTTGAGGCTTGGGGCCTCAATTGCTGAAGCTGATGGAGCAAGAATGTGTTTCATTTAAGTCGCTCAAACTAAAATAGGGTATAATGGGAATCATGCCCACTGACTCCAGAAACAGTTTTGAGATAGCACAAAGTTGATGGGTGTGTAGATCAGCCAGACAAAAGGCTAACCTCAATGACCTGCTCTTTGCCCCAGCTGAAATAATGAGACACTGAAACAAAAATAGTCTTCTAGCTGTCAACACCCACACTTCCTACACCCATGCCATCTTGTGACCCCCATCCATAACCCATGGACCTTCATGCCCACATGCCAACCTATGGCCCTAATCAGCCCCCTCAGCCTGTCATTTACTCCATACGAAACTACCTCTCTCCACCAACATTCCAATGCACTTTATAGTCCCTATGCTAACTTAGTGCCAACTCATACAAATACATACCTCACACATAACCACCAATTTCCCTAACATTCCCTGTGCCAACTCTCTCAGTATCCACCATGAACTGACCTTAGGATCTAGACAGGGAGAAAACAAAATATATTTTTAAGTGTCTATTGATGATTCATGATTTAAAAACACTTACATTGATTTTAAAAGAAATCACTTTTAATAACTTAAATTCCTTCAATCATCTATAAGGCATAAGTCAGAAATGTGATGGAATACTCTCCATTTGCCAGTAAGTGTACAGCTCTAATAGCACTGAAGAATGTCATACAAAATTCAAGGCAAAGCAGGCATTCAGTTCCTCCATTACCAGCCAGCAATGGAGCAGTAACATTATGGACATATCTACACCTCAGGAGTGTAGCAGTACAAGAAGGCAGCTCAAAGTCAAATAGAGATGAGCAATGAATACTGACTTAGTCAGCAAAGCCTGCAAGCCATAAATGAATAAACAAAAAACACTTCAATCCCTTATAAAATAACAGGCAATTGTATTCATAGTCATACTCCAAAGTCTTTACAAGCACTTGAAGTTCTCAATTAAATTGTTAACTGGCAGGTACCATACAGTGATAATTATAAGTTATGAAATCAGTCATGCAGCACTAATCCTGAAATGATTACCCTCAGATTTATGTCAACATTCAGAGCACTGTTCCTTTTAACTCTGTAGGCAGTTTCTTTTCAAAGATTTAAAGTGCGGGAGATTTAAATTCCTTGACAGCTTAAGAGCTTGACAGTTCTTTTGACAGTCATTTTGAAACCTCCTTTGACAGTTACCTTGACAATTCCAATGAGTTTGACCGTTCAAATAGGTTTATTCACTTTTTATATACTTTTAATAATTCCAAAGGGCACTTGACCTCTCCCAAATGTGTTCCTGGACGATATCCAGAAGCCCCATAATGAGTAGGAGGGACATATCTCTCCAAAGAACTCTGCTAACTTTCAGCTTCTCCTGACAGATCTAAAGTGCACAAGACATGCTTCTGGACATCCCAGTAATGAAAACTGGACCTGACAGAAGGCAGCTTCACTTTAACATATAAAGTGCCTATACGAACCACAGTGTCAAAAGTGCAACTCATTCCAGTCCGCATCTTGTGAAAATGATGGGTGCCAGGATCAGGGATATGACCCCTGGATTCAGGCCTCTGGTGTCATTTTGGATAAACCAGAGATTTTCTAAATCATTTGAGAAAATTCAGGCCTCTACCTTGTTTGAAACCTATAGGATTCAATGCAACCATTGAGAGTATCTTTGGTGCCTTGTTGTTATGAGCTCTCTTGTTAAGAATTATAGTAAAGTTAAAGATGGGAGAAAATTATCACTGTTTTGCATGCATCCTGACACCAAAGATTATTTCATTTTCTGTACTCCAACATTTTGGGTTACTAACTTGATCTGCCACATGGTGGCAGGCAGGATCTATGGCTTTATATCTGATCATGATTTTGTCTCTATGGGAGGAAGCAGTTCTCCACAGATAGGAACAACAGAATTGAGTGATCTTTGGCAGTTACTCTCAGTCAAGTGCTGGACAACTGATTATAAAGCTGGAATTGGTAAAGCACTGTCTGGGTTATGTTGCCCAAGCAAATGGTGCATGTGTAGTATAAAGTATTGAAGGAAAAAAGTGAAAGAAAATAGAAATGCATGAGTTGAAATCTCACTTGTATCTTCCTCTTTTTATCAATATTGCTATTTATTACATCTCTAAACTTGTTGCTTCAAAACTCTAAATACAGAGTTCTATCTATATGTTCTTCCTCCCTGTATCCTTCTTTGAATCAAAATTTTTTACAGTTTCTAAATGCTATACAATCCTGCCTGGAATGTGCAAAACTCTTTCCATCCTTCAACATTCCTCTTGCAATCTAAAAATATTTAAAACTTAAACTTGGTGATACCACAACTCCTAGCTTTTGAGTTTTCTTGTTTTCAATCTGTTCTCTTCACTCTTTAATGGTGTCTTAGAGTTTGGATCTTGGTTCCAGTGTTCATTAGGAAGAGAGTGCAGATTGGTACTGAAATATAACCTTAACAGAATCTTTGTATAGATGATTGTTATAGTGATTATGTTGCAATCTCTTCATCTTTAATTTTTATTTCATCAAATGCAGAACAATGGAATTACAATGGTCCATAAGATGAAGAAGCAAAGGCCATACAATGGGCATTGTGTGCAGCTCTGGGGAATGTGTCTACCACCATCTCCACCATGTTGCAATCCCTGTGCCTTCTGCCACTGCCGTTTTTTTAATACTGTCTGCTATTGCCGGAAGCTGAATGCCAAGTGTCTGGATCGAACATAAGCAGTTTGTCTCATGACTTAAAAAAAGCACAGCCAGCCAGCATATAAAATCAACAGTAAATAATATGCATGCCTTCTTTTTGGTTATTGTACATTTGGATTATGATAAAGGTAGACATAGATCCCAAATGACCAAGAATTATCTACAAATCAACAATAATAACATTTTGAAATTAAAGGATCATTGGCTGCATTTAGAAAAAGTTTGGCAAATGTTTTTAGGGAGTGAAGGAAGGAGGGAGATCAGCTAAAAAGAGATGTTTATCAATGGCTAATACAATGGTGTGATTTTGATCATCATGCAATATCTTTGTAAACAAATAAAAACAAATTTACTGAACACTTCATCAGAAACACAATATGCTTTCGTTGTTGTTTGTCCATCGTCGTCAATGAGGACCTCGACACCATTCGAGGCTGGTTGTGGTGTATCCGAAGATGACTGAACAGGCCAATTTGGGCGGAATGTCCTGGCACATATTGGACAGACTATTGTAGGCATTGCAGTTGTTGCGGATGGTGGCTCTGGATTTGTGTAGTTCGTGCTTAAGTTGTGCTTCAGCAATACACTTTGCTTCGTAAGCTTGACAGCCCTTATGGATGATGCAGCGCCAGGTCGAAAAGTTTTGTGCCAGCGTTTCCCAGGTAGTCATGTCTATGTCAAGTGACTTCAGGGCAGCCTTGAGTGTGTCTCTATAGCATTTCTTGTATCCTCCATGCGAGTGTCTTCCAGCAGAGAGTTCCCAAAAAGGAGCTGCTTGGGTATGCGCTCATCTGGCATATGGACGACATGACCTGCCCACCGGGTCTATGCTCTCATCAGCAGTGTGTGGACTGATGTTAGCCTTGCTCTAGAGGGAACTTCAGTATCTGGTACTTTGGGTTGTCATCTGATGTGTGTAATATTCTGCGAAGACAAGTCATGTGGAAATGATTAAGCTGTCTTGTATGCCTTTGATACACAGTCCACATTTCACAGGCAAAAAAGGAGGGTAGTGAGTACCATGGCGCTGTAGACCTTCAGTTTTGTTGCTGGGTTGATTCTTCAACGTTCCCATTCAATCTACCGAAAGCAGAACTTGCCTTTGCTATTCTGCAATTAACTTTTGTATCAATAGTCACTGCTTGGGAGAGGGTGCTGCCAAGATAAGTGAACTGGTTCACTGCTTGTAGTTTCTGCCCTTTGATTGTGATTATGGGTTCTGTGTACGGTGCATGAGGAGCAGGCTGGTGCACGACTTCAGTATTTTTAATGTTGTTGGTGACTCCAAAGTTGTCTCATGCTGTGGAAAATTTGTCCAAATTGACTTGCATCTCTGTCTCTGAGCCAGTATACAGGGTGCAGTTATTGGCAAAGAGGAAGTCTCTCAAAACAATTTCCTTCACTTTGGTAATAGCTTGAAGTCGTCTCAAGTTGAAGAGCTTCCCATCCACTCTGTACTTGAGGCTGATTCCAGCAACACTGTCATGGAAGGCATCATTCAGCATGGCAGTAAACATGCTGAACAGTGTGGGTGCAAGCACATAGCCCTGGTTGATGCCATTGGTGACTGGGAATGCCTCAGAGGATTCTCTGCCATCCAGTACTTTGGCCATCATACCATCATGGTGTACTATCTGAATGAATTTGGGGGGGCAGCCGAACTTTGACATGATCCTCCACAAGCCTTGTACTGATAGCATCAAAGGCTTTTGTGAGCTCACAATTCTGCTCCTGACACTTCTCCTGAAGTTGGCATGCAACAACAATCATGTCAATAATCCCACAAACCTTTGCAGAAGGCACACAGTGATTTTGGAAGCGGGCCCAGCTCCAGATGAGTGACCAAACAATTGAGCAGAACTCTTGCGAGAGTTTTTCCTGTGATGAAGAACAGCGAGATTTCTTGGTGGTTGTTGCATACTTGCCAATTGCCCTTCCTCTTGTAGAGGTGGACGATGGAAGCATCGTTAACTTTCTGAGGAATGGATCCTTGCTTCCAAAAGGATTGGAAACAATTTGGTGAGCAAGGATGCATGGGGTGTCAGGGAGAGGTCGTACCTCTGGTGGGGGAACATGTCGTGTCCTTTTCAAGATGGTTTGTCCACTCTTTGTTCCCACCTGGCACTCAGCTCTTACCTGTGGCTCCGCATAGCTGTTTGCATGTGACAGCAGCCACACCCCTGGCAATGGCTTCAACAAGCCACTTAAACCAGGTGAGGATAACCTTCGGGTCTCAACCCTCAGTGAGGTAAGGAGATGTCTATCTCAGCATGTGAAGACAGACTCCGGCGGATTGAGCAGACAAGATCAATGGAAGGTCCAATGGTCAAGAAGGCGGTCTCTGCAAGAATCGTGGAACACAAAGAGCAGGACAAGATGCTTTTGAGAGAATCACTGAAGAAAGTTGGGAGGAGGGGAGCTCCAGCTCACTGAGGTCTATATTACCACTTATGAGAAAACAAGTTGGTTTTAACTGATCAAACTACTACTGTCTTCTTGAGCACGCTTCTAATTTCCTCGTTCATGACTCTTGAAAGAAGATCTCTGGATTTAATTACATAGGCTTTGTTCCAATGGCAAGAAAGTGTGCTTCCTGTAATCAGTTTTGATGTAAATTAATTACAGATGGAATGCTATCTGCCATTTGCACTGATGTAGTTGAAGTAATTGACATATAAAGTATAATAAAATGGATTGAGACTGCAGTCCTATCTCTACAGAACTCATGAAGCAAAAATTAGGCAGAACATAAAGAGGAACATTGTGAAAATTCTGTTACATACTGATAGTTTTCCATGCTCGTGTTTCTTTTATCAGATGGAGCTCAGAGAAAGGATGATACCAAAGCACTAGTGAGGCAAACCTACCTCAACAAATGAACTGCTATTTGCTACAACTCTCCCATACCTGGTCACCTTCTCATTATTCTACTCAATCTTTTCTCTCTAGAAATGTATCTAATTGCCTTATGAACCAGTTTATGATGCCACTCATGTCTTTGTTATTGGTGCAGAAGCATGGAGTAAGCATGACGGGAGGCAATGGTCTAGTGTCATTATTGCTAGACTATTAATCCAGAAACTCAACTAATGCTCTGGGGACCTGAGTTTGACTCTCGCCATGGCAGATGGTGGAATTTGAATTTCATATAAAATATCTGGAAGTAAGAATCTGCTGGTGCCCATAAACCATAGTCAATTGTTGGTAAAACCCACCTGGTTCAATAATGTCCCTTTAGGGAAAGAAATCTGCTGTCCTTACCTGGTCTGGCTTACTTGTGACTCCAGGCCCACAGCAATGTGGCTAATTCTCAACTGCCCTCAGGCAACTAGGATTGGCATAAATGCTGGCCAGCCAGCAATACCCATGTCCCATAAATAAATTTTTAAAAATCACCTTGTGAATGACATAAACTGTAAGAGTGACTATTCATTGACATTTACAAAGAACAAAGGACAAAACAGCACAGGAAACAGGCCCTTCAGCCCAACAAGCCTGCACCGCCACCTCGATGTTCTCACTTCTACCCATGATCCCTGTCATCCCTGTCTATATTTATAGATCTATGCATTGAAACCAAATTTGAGACAATTTAGGGAGAATTTCTTCTGCCAATCAGCCTAAGAGCACACCTTTGGGATGTGGAAGGAAACCGGAGCACCCGGAGAAAATCCACGCAAGCATGGGGAGAATGCGCAAACTCCCACAGACACAGGCCCAAATCCATGTATCTGCATAGCACAGCAATAGTCACCGAACTGTCGTGTTGCCCATCAAATGGTCCAGGTCAAGCGTACACTAACGATGTGAAGCACTAGGCTACTCTCGAAAAAATCCAAGAGCAGCCCTCTCACAACCCATCGCGTGTATGCCTCTTGTTAGACAAGGCGGACCGAAGTACCTGTAGGATAAAACAAATACATCAATATCATCGACAATTTACACACTTCCCAGGGAACTCCCAAGGCTCATGATCCCTATTTTAAATTTGTTTTCTATATCCCCTACGTTTAAATTTGAGGGAGTGTTTATTCACCAAGAAATTTCAGAACCTCAGAAGACGACCTTAATTAGCACTGCTGTCAGCCATATGCACATCATAGCTGCACTGCAAAATGAGGCACCAGAATACGTATAAATGAAGCACAGTCATAGAACAAACAGAGGAGTGGATAACAATTGCAGATAACTGAACAGAACAAGAATCAGCATAATAGCAACACCCAATACAGGTACAGCAACCCATATATTGTCAGATAAGGACAGATAGAAACATAGGAATATTTGAGAATACAGAAATAGATACTTGGAGAGTTAGAGATGTCAAGAAAATATCAGATACCAGCATAGGGACAGATAATAACATATGAAATGATACTCATGCAATAAGACAGGTTCAAACATTAGCATAGAGAAAGATATCTACATTATATCAGATACTAGTAGAGGCAGATAACAGCCGAATATAAAATACGGTGTTTGATATCACCACCATAACAGATACCTGCACAATTTCAGATAGCTATAAACAACAGATGCCCACAAAATATTAAACACCAGCACAATAACAATACCCACACAGTATTATGTACCACCAAATGACAGACACTGACATCAGAATCGATCCCAGTACTGTACAGGTACAAAAACAGACACAGGAATAAATAATATGACAGGGACAGATGCCGACAAAGGAATTATATAAGATAAGGACAAACAAAGGATTAATTACCAGTATAGATATAAGTAGAAACATCTGTAGATTTCAGCAGCTGGAGATATTGATAAAGGAATAGATTCTCCACAGGGACATATGCTGAGTCAGAAATATGTACCACTACAAATACATATATCAATCAAGGAAAAAAAGACTGGCATAGATACAGGGCGATAGCTTACTAAAAAAATATCAGACTGTTGGTTCCGACATGAAAAATAGAGCAGTTCATTAGCAAGAATTTTTATGTCCAAGAATTGCACCGTGTTCCAGTTGCATGTTCCCTCTGATTCGCCCACCCCGCAATAACTTAACTGCTGTAAAGACTGAGAAATATCATATGAATGGCTCCCCAGTGTTTGTTTGATGAAGACTGCAGGGGATGGCAGTCAAGAAGCCAGCACCACACTTGCCCTAGACCCCTGCTCCAGGAGATGGCCGTCCACAGGGTAACCATCACTGCCTGGGATGAAGTGACAGTATTCTGGAAGAGGACAGGACAGCAGTGTCGGAAGATGAATGACCTTCCAAGATAAGTGAACCATTCCCAGTTTCCACTGGACCCCCTCACACAACCTTCACACCCCAAACTCTTTCTTTCACTTAGTCAACTTGGCCTTTGCCAACACCAGGCACCAGGTATCCCCTTCAACCTCTCACAATCAGCATGTTCCCCAGTTGCTGTTATGCTGCTTACACTCTAGCTCCCACTCAAGCCCCACATCTCATCAACCTAATTGTCAATATTCCACCTACAGTCTTCCTCTTTTGTCATTATAAGACCAACTCAACAGGTGTCATGGGCACAGCCAGTTACACTGAATGACTCCAGGAGCCGTGTCCAAGTGGAGAACCCTCACACATTTTGAGGAGCAAACCCTCAGCTGGCCAGGGAGGATGAAGATAATGCCTGTACTGCTGGTGAAGTGGGACAACAGTGAAACATAAGAATCCTGAACACATATTGTGTCATTCCTCAAGTCTCAAATGAGTAATCAGCGTTCTGTCCATATGCCCTTTATTGTACTGATGCCATGTCCATTCTTTTGCAGGCTAGCCAATGGAACAGGCTGGACCATCCACGCAGCCCCTGTACTCACTGGACTCCAACAATTCAGAGGGGAACTTCTCCAACTCTGCCATTAAAGAGGTTTCACAGCTATCATTTGCACTCAGAATTAGCATAGATATTCAAATCTTGGTGAGTCCAATAAGAAGGCAGGCTTCTGAGTCACTCACTGGTGAGCGCCTCACAGCTGAAAATACAAGCAGGCGGAGACAGGGACATCACAGGGAACTAGCACTCAGAGGAACGCTGAAGAGCCTCTTGCTTGTCCCTGGGCCCAATTGTCCCATAGCTGCTGGAGCTGCAAAGGTACAGCCCTTGGTATCAACAAGGGATGACAGCAGCCCTCCTTGCAATGCAAGGCCAAGCACAAGAGTCCCCTCACCTGGTGTCTTGAGGAGATAGTGCCATCATTGCAGTGCACCAAGGTCAACACTGTGAGGGTGGTGTCCGCACTGCAGCGGAAACCATGGTGCAAGACATTCGCTCCATGACAGGAGATCTCCGAACCATGGTGCAGGGCTTCAACTGCATGGTGCAGACATTGGTATGAATTCATGAGAGTCGGCACCAGAGAATGGTGGGGCTTCTGGATCTCACTCTATCTGTCCCTCCATCCCATGGAGAGCACAGGAGCTCCCAGGAATCCAAAGTAAAAAGGATCAGCAGTACAGCCTAGGGCCCTCCAGCCAGGGGATCCTGAGTATCTCCAGTCAATCTTATACCCCCTCCCTATGAGCAACAGTAAGAGGTCTGACAACACCAATTTTAAATCCAACTTGCAAGCTTTCGGCTTTTGTAGCTTTCTTCAGGCGAATGAAGTGTTCTGGTCTTCTTGGAGATCCTCTCCACTTGGATCCGGCATTCGGCCTCCGACCTTCGGGTAAATGTTCTTCAAGGGGGCCTTCACGACACACAATAGGCAGAGCCGCTGACAGAGACTGATAGCCAAGTTCTGCACACATGAGGATGGTCTTAACAGGGATCTTGGCTTCATGTCACACTATATGTAACCCCCATGACTTGCCTGGGTTAGCAAAAAAACCTCACTTACTGTGCTGTCTGGAGACAATACACGTATACACATCTCTCTAACCTGTGCTCAGTGCTCCTTCCACTCACATTGTTAGCCACTTTAAGACTTGAATAGCAGGTTAGGTGTAAGGATTCGCATTCTAATCAGCAATCTGTAAACTGTCTGTGCTGATATGTGTGCTATTGAAGACCAGAACACCTCATTCGCCTGAAGAAGGCTACAAAAGCTGAAAGCTTGCAAGTTTACTATCAAATAAATCAATTGGATTTAAAATTGGTGTTGTCAGACCTCTCACTGGGGGGTGGGTGGCAGCGATGACCCAGAGTGTAGTCTGCATCTTGCCATGCTGAATGCTTTGTTCAACATGGGGAAGCAGTGATTCATCAGTTGAGGGGGGAAGTAATCAGCAGGTGGTTTGACCTGGTGCCTTGGGACTTTATGGGTCCAGAATCATGTTGAGAATTCCCAAGGCATCTACCTCCTGAATTTATACACTGTGGTACTCTCTTTGCTGGGTCTGTCCTGCTGGTGGGAAAGGACATACCCGAGAATGGTGATGATGACATATGGGACAATACCTGGAAGGTATGATTCTGTGTGTATGGCTATGTCAGGCTGTTGCTTGAATAGTCTGTGAGACAGTTCTTCCAATTTTGGCACAAGCTTCCCAGACGTTAATAAAGAGGATTTTTCAGAATCAACACTGCTGGGGTGGAATTGTTGTTGTTTACAATGCATAGGTCGATGCTGGGTGGTCCATTCCTGTATGCTCCATTTGTGGTGATTGAATACCATTTCAGAGGGCATTTAATGGTCAATCACATTGATACCAGTCTAGAGTCACATGGAGGCCGGACCAGGTAAGGATGATGGGTTTCCTTCCCTAAAGGTATTAATGAACCAGATGAGGTTTTATGACAATCAACAGTGGTCATGGTCATCTTTAGACTTTTAATTCTCGGTAACATACTCAGTTTTTAAACTTCTGCTGTGGCGGGATTCAAACTCTGGTCCCCAGAACATTACCCTGGGTCTCTGAATTATTAGTCAAGTGACAATACCATTGTGCTATTACCTCCTCTTTGATCCATAAGACAAACAGAATAAATTAAAATTATTAACTTTGTTTTATTAGTGATAGCTTTCTAATTTAAAAAAATTATTTCTGTCCATTTTGATCCATTTAATGCCTGAATTAGTTATTCAGAGTAAATTTTCCTGTTCCCGAACTTGGTTATTTTACAACATCGTAGTGCAGCATTTGGACAGAATGGAGCAAATAGGAACGCACAGCCCTAAAGGACTACACACCATTTTCCCCAATGCAATGTACTCTTGTAATAAATCTGTCAGATGCAGAAACAGAAACAGCTGCACCGTAGTTAGAAAGGGAAAAAAACATTCTTACCATGAAAGTTTATCTCTGGAAATCAGTCAATTTTTACTCAATTTCAAATGTTCAGTTCATGCCGTATAGTTAGAACTGGTTTCATCCACCACTGTATATAAATCCAACTCAGAATCCTTTGAAGTATATGTAAAGTGAGCTAGTGAAATTCTTATCTCTTCCAGAGATTTCTTACCATGCAGTTAAAATATTCTTCCTGAGTATTACTGAATATGATGCTACTCAAATGTTTGGCTCTGTTTGTGATGGAGATATGTTTTAGTAGCCAGTGTCATCTCACAATAGAACAAAACCTAGAAAAATAGGGCGGAATTTTCTCAGAAATATTCTAAGGGTAAAACAGGAGAGTAAACAGAAGGTTTTCTCGTCCGCTTTTCCCGCAAGGCAAATGGTGATAATTTGCAGCATTCTGTGCAATACAGAAGCCATGCTGTAAATCTCACCAGTAGACATATACAAGGAGATTGCACCCCATATCACTCCACACGGACACTGCCCCCGAATCCCCATGGAGCCCACCAGATCACTGTCTTGGCTGATTGCTGCCTCCCCACAAATAGCCCACAATCCCCAATCACCACATTGCTCACCCCACGATTGCTACTCCTGCCAATCGCTGCACCCCCTCAATCAGCCTGCAATCTCCCCCATCCAATCACCGTACTCTACCAAATTGCCACCCTTTCCCCCCATCAGCACCCACCCCAATACAGAGCTCCCCTCTTCCTTCATCTGCGATCAGCTCTGCACAATCATATCCTGGCCTGTCTTACCTCACTTGCTAGCAGTGCTGAGGCACCCAGCGGGCAGTACCAAGGTGCTAGATTAGCAGTGTCAGTGTGTCTGGTTGACACTGAGGGGCACAGTTCAGCCTTGCCCCCAAACACCTGGGAGGTTTCAGTGGCATCCATTCCCCCTAATGAAGCCATCTGGTTAGTGGGGATCATCTGTGATCCTTGCTGGTGAGGACTGCCACCAACAAGATGGGAAAAGTAAGATACGATACATATCCCACCAGATATGTTCCAGGCTTGTTACTTTAAATCAGCCTCCTGCCCTTCCCAGGCGTGAGGCTAATTTCACCAGCAGAATCGGGGTGGCAATAAGGCGAGAGGTGAAAATTAGCATGGCCAATCAACCCAACCCGCTTATCTTTGGACTTTGGGAGGAAACCGGACTACCCAGAATCGAACCTGGGTTCCTGATGCTGTGAGGCAGCAGTGCTAACCACTATGTAACCATGCCGCTGATTCAATTCTGGCCTTGTATGACCTTTGCAGGTTCTCTCCGGGTCTGTATGGGTTTTCTCTCAGGTGTTCTGGTTTCCTCCCACACTCCAAAAATGTGCAGGTTAGGTTTACTGGCCATACTAAATTGCTCCATAGTGTCAGGGGGATTAGCTAAAATAAATACATAGGGTTACCGGGATAGTGCCTGGATGAGATTACGGTCGGTGTAGACTTGATGGGCCAAATGGCCTCATTCCGCACTGTAGGATTCTATGATTCTAAGTAGTCCGGATTAAATTCCATCAATATCCTATTGTATTCTCTAGCAACCTTAGTAGCATCCACAAACTTGCTAGTCAGACCAGCTACGTTTTCTTCCAAGTTATTTATATACATTACAAACAACAGAGGTCCCAGTACTATCCCTGCAGAACACTACCAGTTATCAATCTCCATTCAGAAAAATATCCCTCTACCACAACTCTCTGTCATCCATGCAAAGCCAGTTCTGAATCCATCTATCTATTTCGTCTTTGACTCCGTATGATTTAACTTTATGCACCATGACTCAGAATACTGAGGCTCTGGTCAAAAAGAAAATGGAGACAAATTACATGCAATCCCTTGAAGAGTACAGAGGGTGTAGGAGTAGAGTTAACACAGAAATCAGGAGGACAAAAAAAGGACACGAGACTGTATTAGCAGATAAGGCAAAGGAGAATTCATAGAGCTTTTACGAATACATGAAGGGCAAAAGAGTAACTAGGGAGAGAGTAGAACCTCTTAAGGATCAACAAATTAATCTATGTGATGGGTGAGATCCTAAATGAGTATTTCGCATTGCTATTTACTGTTGAGAAAGGCATGGATATTAGGGAACTTGGGAAAATTAATAGAGACGTCTTGAGGAGTGTACATATTACAGAGAAGAAGGTGCTGGAAATCTTAAAGTGCATCGAAGTAGATAAATACCCAGGATCTGAAGAAGTGTATCCCAGGACATTGTAGGACACTAGGAAGGAAATTATGGGTCCCCTAGCAGAGAAATTTGAATTATTGACAGCCACAAGTGAGTGCCTGAAGATCGGAGGGTGGCAAATGTTATGCTTTTATTTAAGAAAGGCTGCAGGAAAAGCCTGGGAACTATAGTGGGGCCTAACATCTGTAGTTGGTATGCTGTAAGAAGGTATTCTAAGAGGCAGGATCTACAAACATCTGGAGATGCAAGGATTGATTATGGACAGTAGTATGGCTTTGTGAATGGAAAACCCTATCTCACAAATTTGAGTTTTTAAAAAGGGTAATCAAAAAGGGTAAATGAGGGCAGTGCGGTTGATGTTGTCCACATGGACTCAAGCAAAGCCTTTGACAAGGTATCACATGGCAAATTGTTGCATAAAGTTAAATCAGGATCTAGGATGAGGTAGCCAATTGGGTACAAAATTGGCTTGATGACAAAAGCCAGAGGGTGATTGTAGAGGGTTGTTTTTCAAACTGGAGGCTGTAACTAGCAGTGCGCCTCAGGGATCAGTGCTAGATCCACTGTTAGTTGTCGGTTATATTAATGAGAATTTAGGAGGCATGGTTAGTAAGTTTGCAGATGACACCAAGATTGATGGCATTGTGGACAGTGAAGAAGCTTATCTTGGATTGCAACAGGATCTTGATCAATTGGGCCAATGGGCCGATGAATGGCAAATGGAGTTTAATTTAGATAAATGCGAGGTGATGCATTTTGGTAAACTGAATCAGGCAGGACTTACTCAGTTAATATAGGGTGATAGGGAGAGTTATAGAACAAAGATGTGGGGGTACAGGTTCATAGCTCCTTGAAAGTGGAATCATAAATGGATCTCCGTATCAAAAAGGGCCACATGAACGAGTTGGGCCGAAGGGCCTGTTTTCATGCTGTAAACTTCCATGACTCTCTGATTCTTTAATTTAGTCTTGGCACCAGCATTTGACTTCTGGGTTCCCTCACAAAATCAAGCGGTTGATTTATTTCCCATCCCTAGCTGCCCTTCTTAAGGTGGTTGTGATGTCTTCTTGAATCACTGGCGTCTCATGCTTCTACTGCCTTTGCCCTTCTAGATGGTTGTAGTCATGGATTTGGAATGTGTTTTCTAAGCAACCTTGATGAGTTCATGGCAGTATATCTTGTAGATGGTACACACAGTTGCCACTGTTTGTTGGTGATAGAGGGATTGAATAGTTCTGAAAGAGGTAGCAATTATTATTGATATTATTGAATTATACTCATTCAGACAAGTAGAGGGTGTTCCTTTACAATCCTGTAAGGAGTCTTGCAGGTGGAAAGGCTTTGCGGCATCTGGAGGTGAGTTATTTGCCACAAGATTCCTAGCCTTTGACCTGGTCTGGTAGCCACAGTATTTATATGGTTAGTCCAATTCAGAGCAGCATGGTGCCATAGTAATCGCACTGCTACCTCACTGTGCCAGGGATGAGGGTTCAATTAAGGCCTTGGATGACTGTCTGTGCAGAGTTTGCTCATTCTCCTGTCGTCTATGTGGATTTCCTCCAGGTGCTCCAGTTTCCTCACATAGTCCAAAAGAGTTCAGATTAGGCTGACCCTAACTATGCTAAATTTCCCCTTAGCATCTACCTTAATTAAATTTCCACCTTAGCAGGGTAAATACACTGGGCTACAGCTTGGTAAGATGTTCTGTTGGAGAGATGGTGCAGACTTGATGGGCCTAATGGCCTCCACCTGCATTGTAGGGATTCTATGAATGTCAGAGCGCAATGTTTAGAACATTTCTTGTCACTGCCTGGCACCTGTGTGGTGTGAACATTATTTGCCACAAGTCAGCTCAAGCCTGAATACTGTCCAAGTCTTGCATTTGGTCATGGACTGCTTCAGTATCTGAGGAGTCGCAAAATGGTACTGAACATTGTGCAGTTATCTGCAATGAGATGCACAAAGACATGCTTTGCAATGAAATGTTTATTGTGCTAAAATCCTCAGATAAAGTTTCCAGAGAAGATTATATCATCAAATACAGCTAGGCAGGCTTCAACAGCAACGGGAAATTTGGTAAAACTCTGAAGCAAGACAGCAGCAAACTCACAAATAAACTCAAAAGTTCATGTGTTCCAGAGATCTTTAGCCCATGCTTAGATGACAATTTGGTAAAAACATATTTCTCGCTCGCGTGTTTTGCCCTTGAAATAAGTATAAAATTGCAGTTAGTATGCTTTTAAATGGCTTTAGTTGGTCCTTTAATCATTGACAGGTTTGAGTTCCAGCTGCCACACCAGTCTGCTGACCTCAATATTGCAAGCACACCTGACCTTGGAACATAAATTTGAGGCAAACATTTATCAAAAGTCCAAAATAAGGCCACAATGTAAACCAATTTAGATGTCAACAAAATAGAAAAATATTATCCATTAAACTGTCTGGGATGTTGGAATCCTCACTTGCCATTCAGAAAATATCACTGATAGATTAGCAAAGATGTTTGTTTTGGAAATTGGATTGGCATAAAAAAAACAAATAAATTTGCCTAAATATAATTAAATGCATTCTCAGTGCAATTTGTTCAAGACAGACTGCTTGCAGGATTTGTCTAATTCTGTCATCCAAAATAACATTGCAGTTAGACCAAATATAAATCACTGCTCACACAGCCCCAACCTTATAAGAAAAGTAGCAGAAATTAAACACTGCATAAACTTTAAATCATTATGATTAAAAACAAATGTCAATTAGTTTTAAAAAGACTTACAATTTATGGTTTTACATAGCAGCAATTTTTGCTAGCTGCATGTATTTCTTATTTCAGGTTTTTTGCTGAAATTTGTCAGCAAACTCATGCTTCAACCTTAGTCGTGATTCAGTCATAACTTTTTCCTTGATGACTAGAATTAGTCACTGTGGATGGGAATTGTATTGTACATTACTAAAGTAGGGGTTCCAGACAAACCTTAATAAAGTTTTAAGATTCCAAATGATATGGATGAACTAAACTATATAACCCTATAGGTAGTGTTTTGCCTCGCTGTGTTGGTCAAGTAGCATAGCAGAACAGGAAATATGAGCAAGAGGTAAAAATTGGGATTCGTACCCGATTTCTCACCTCTCGCAATATTGCTGGCTCTGTTCTGCTGCCGAAATCAGCTTTGTGGCATTAATAACATGACTTTCATGTCACTAATGAGTTCAGAATGCAATAGTTTGGACTCACTTACCTTTCCTACCTCACCACTGGTGATTTTCACCGTAAAGAATCACAGATAGATCCCAGCAACAGGGACCTGACATGGTGGCCTTACCAGAGGGTCTGGAGGCCATTGAAGGTCCCCAAGTGGTTGGGGCTAGGGCCGAATTGAAGAATCTCTTCCTCTGAAGAAGAAAGGGGCAGAAGGGAGAGGAGAGCAAGTCTGCACAGGCAGCATCCTGAGAAGAGACCTTAGAGTTACGGAGACATACAGCACAGAATCAGCCCTTCAGTCCATTCAGTTTGTACCAATAATAGCTACCACTAGAAACACGTTAATCTCACTGTCCTGCTCTTGGCCCATATTCTTGAATGTGTTGATATTTCAAGTGCTTATCCAAGTATTTTTTTAAAGGCTATAAGGTTTCCGGCCTCCACTACCTTCCTAAGGCAGTCATTCCAGATTCCTGCAAGCTCTGAATGAAAAATGTTTTTCTCAAATCCCCCTGAATCTCCTGCCCTTTATCCTAAAACTATGCCCCCTCATGATTGACCTCTCAACCAAGAGGAACAGCTGTTTCCTACTCACCCTGTTCATATCTGTCATAATTAATCATGTTCTCCCTCAGCCTTCTCTGTTCTAAGTAAATCAATCCAAGCCTATCCAGTCTTTTCTTATAGATCCAATGCTCCATCCTAGGCAACATCCTGGTGAATCTCCTCTATACTACCTGTCGTGCTACACATCTTTCTTACAGTGAGGGGACCAGACCTGCAGACCATACTCCAGCTGTTGCCTAACCAATGCTCCATACAACTCTAACATTACCTCTTTGCTCATATACTCTATGATAAAATATCACTAACAAAACAAGTATCCCATATGCCTTCTTAACTATCCGATTCATGTGCTTTGCCAACTTCAAGGGTCTGTGATTAAGTATGCCAAAATCTATCTGATCCTCTAAGCTTCCTAGTCTCCTGCTATTCATTAAATACTCCCTTGTCTTGATTCTTCTTCTAAAGTGCATGATCTTGTACTCATCAGGGTTAAATACTATCTGCCACTGCTCTGCCTATCTGATCAACACATTTATATCTTCTTGTAACCTAGAGCCATCTTCTTCACTATTAATCACCCTACCAATCTTGGTGTCATCTGCAAACTTGTTCAACATTCATGCCACATTTACATGTATATTATTTATGTATATAACAATTTTAGAGGACAGGCACAGGCCAAGTTGCTGCAGGGCCAGTAGGGAGGTCAAGGTGATAGGGTCTGGAGAAGGCACTATTATCCTATGGCTAGAGTTTGCAGGCAGTGCTCTAACTACCTCAACATGACCAACAATTAGATCCCATAAATAAATGAAACAAGGCAGAATAGAGGCCATAATCAGAGCAGCCATGATCTTATCAAATGGTAGAGCAGGCTCAAGGATGAATGGTACAATTTGAGACTAAATATGTCTTGCTTTCATCTGTAATTGACAAATGGATGGCTAAAACCTAAGAGCGTGAAACAAGATTGAGGAGATCCAAGTTGAGGATTTTTGGGGTGTGAAAAAACTGTGAAGGCCATCTGTCTTTCTGAATTTGTAACACAGATATTGAAAGACTTGCTGGATATGTCTGAAATGTCACCACTAGACAGAGTATACAGAGCTTGCAGTCTAAGCCAAATGTCAGACAGTGGCTGATGCCTTTCATTGTTACATTCCATTGATATCATGTCAAGGAGGCAATTCTGTGCATTGCTAGACAGAAAGGTACTCTGCTGTATGGCAGCAAAAGGAGTTTTTTTTAGGTTTCACTGTAGCAGTAGTCAAGAGAAAAGCTGCCTTTCTGGAGGTGAAGTGTGTCCTATGGCAAATGACTAGGAGCAAAATTTAGTAGGCTCTAACCTGCCAGATTAAGGCTTGTGGATAACAAGGCATTCTGAGAATATTCCATACTCCAGGTTCAATAAAAGATTATGGGGAATCTTGAGCCCATGCCCGGCGTCCGTGTGAATGTTGAAGAGAGCTCAAGACCTGGGGTGGCATGATGGCACAGTGGTCAGCACTGCTGCTTCATTGCGCCAGGGACCAGGGTTTGATTCCTGGTGTAGGTCACTGTCTATGCAGAGTCTGCACATTCTCTAGGGCCTGGCACTGCCCCTTGGTACAGACTGACAGTTCTGTGCCAACTTGGCAATGCCAATCTGTGCCAAGGGCATGCTCCACTGAAAGCTTCATGGGCTGGAGAGGAGAAGGGGGGATAGATTCATTTAGATATGGTGGTAGTCAGAGAGGCCAGAAGAGGTGCGGATGCTAGCGATAGCCATTGGGGTAGGGGAGGTGGGAATGGATTCTGAATGTGGAGTAGATCTAGAAGGAACCGATGACTGAGGTGGTAAGGTGGGTGGGGGGAGGGGGCTGATGATCGAGAGGGTGGGGTTAAATAAGAGTTGATGTTCGGTGTGTGAAGGTAGAGGGGATAAGGGCCAATGGTCTGAGATGGGTAGAGAAGTGTTAACTCCAATCTAAAATGATAAAGGAAGCCCCTGAGACCTCTGTGGGAAGGTTTTCTCAGGTTATGATCAGGGCACCCAGATCTCTGTGCAGCCTGGTTTTGCCGGCGTGTTGAGGCCTCCCTCCACCCACCTCCACCACCCTGCACCCCACCTCTCCCCACCACTGCACCACCCCGTCCCCCTCCCGTATGACAGCATGAAACACATCCTCATGATTTCCTTTGGCAGAGTGTCATAAGATCTAGAGTGAAAACTATGTGATAAACATGAGTGCTGGTTGGTTTTTTATATCAAACCATGAATCACTGAATCTTAAACATAGCTGGGAATTCATTATGCAACAGCTTAATTGTGCAATTCAAGGCTATTTAAAGGTGAATTATAGAGCTTTAATTACAAGTTTTGGAACAAAACTGGGTAAATAGAGTTAAGTTACAGAGCAACCATAATGGCAGAACAAGATTAAGCAGCTGAATGACTTACCCTTGCTCACAAAAGTTCCTACTTTGATATCAATGAATGGGGTTTGGCACATGTGTGAATGCAGTCATGCATCAAATTTTTTCTCCAGTCAATTTAAACTAATACAGATTCCAAAGAATAATTATTCAGCTAAATAAATAGCTTGCCTAATACCTTTCTGATTTCTGCAGCACTGTAGGTTAAATGTTATCAGGACTCAAAATGAAACTATGGCCATTCATGCATTTACACGCAGAGGAGGGGATTTTCTCACTTCCCCTGCCATGTGAATCATAGCAGGCGGGGAGCAGACCATGCAACATTCAAAGGACCAATTCACAGCAGGTATTAAAAAGCTGAAAAACCAGCATCATATGAGCATACATGTTTCTGTGCCAACTCTGAAGGGTGCACGTCTGAGAGATAGTGTTTAACTTGGAAGAACAGAGATAGCTAGCTGTTAGGAGTACACTGAATTATGTTTAAATCTTGTAACTAATAAAAATTATGCTAATTTTTTTGTTATATTTTAATTGTGTTCTTAAATAAACTTTATTTGCTAAAAGCTTCCTAGTGGATCACTTAAATCCCATTTGGAGTAAAACACCCAATACTCAGCCTTGCCAAAATCAACTTATCTTAGACCAACTTTATAAAACACCTTGGAGCTTCTGGCCTGGATCTTAACCTCTGGCCAAACATGATAACAGTGCAGCTGCCAGGCCTACCTGTAGTGGTGTAAGTCAACTTGCTGTGCCTGCATCAAGGATCCACTACACAATAGAATTATTTAAGTGAATGATTGCTTTGTGGCTATCAGATGGGTTTCAAAGCGAGGAGAGATTTTTTTTGCAAAAATATACTTTATTTGTAAAAGATTTCAAAATGGCCTTCACACAAAGTGCATTAATAAGGTTTCCTAGATGCATTATGTGGAAACTTGAAATCCTTCAATACAATCAAAGAAACATTACCAACATTTCAAATTCACCATTACAAATGGTACAAGTGAGTTAAATTTGTTAAAGTGGGCAGAGATCAGCTAGGGGGACAAAAGAGTACCATGCACCAGCAACAGCTGCCTCGAGAAATGGCTAGATGTGTGTGACAGGAACTACCTCAATGCCAGTGACCTTTAAGCCTCATAGTATACACATCAAGCCAAACCTAGCATGCACCTAAAAATTGCCAACAGTTAAGGAGGTAACTTGACGTCAAGAAACTCACACATTTTTAATCTGTCCTTAAGCCTCTCTCCACTCACATTGTTCGCACATGTAAAGACTTGATTACCTGTTAAGACTCGCATTCCAACCATTATCTTGTAATTGAGTTTATATCTATATATGCCCTGTTTGTGAAGAGGGTATACATAGACACAAACTCTTCACCCACCTCATGAAAGGACAACTTCTTCACCCACCTTTTCACCCACCTGATGAAGGGGCAACGCTCCAAAAGTTCGTTCTGCCAAATAAACTTGTTGGACTTTAACCTGGTGTTGTGAGACTACTTACTGTGCCTACCCCAGTCCAATGTCAACAACTCCACATCCTAGGATGTTGATAGTGGGGAATTCAGTGATGGTTAGATTCTGACTTGTTGGAGATTTTTTTTTATTCATTCATGGAATGTTGACGTTACTGGCTGTTTCTGTCTTTATTGTCGATCCCTCATTGTCCTTGAACTGAATGATTTGTTTGACCATTTCAGAAGATTCTTAAGGGTCAGCCATCATTGCTGTGGATCAGGAGCCATGTATAGGCCAGACAGATAAGGATGGCAGTTTTCCCTTCCTAAAAGACATTAATGAGCCAGAATGCGTTTTTATGAAAATTGACAGTGATTTAATTGTCACCATCAGACTTTTAATTCTAGATTTTTAAAAGCTTCTTGCTTGAGACTGTCATTGCCTTGCATTTGTGTCTGTGAATGGCACTTGCCACTTATCAGCCAAGGCCTGGCTATTGTCTGATTGGTGTTCCCCAACGGGAAGGGAACATTCCTGTCTGGTGATTGTTGAGCAGTGTCCGTTCATCCATTGTCATAGCATTTGCATGGTCTTGCCAATATACATGCCTTGGGACATCCTTCCCTGCAGCTTATCAGGTAGACAATGTTGGCTGAGTCATTAGATAGAGTATGTACTGTTACCTGGTGGATGGTGTTCTCACGTGAGATGATGGCATCTATGTTGATGATCTGGCCCATCTTGCAGAGGTTGCTGTGGCAGGGATACGTCGGGTTGTGGTCATTGTTCTTTTGAAGGCTGGGTACTTTGCTACGCATAATGTTCTGTTTGAGATTGCATCGTTGTTTGAAAGTAAGTAGTGGAGATGTGAGGATAGAACATAGAACATAGAACATTACAGCACAGAACAGGCCCTTCGGCCTTCGATGTTGCGTCGACCAATATAAAAAGCAATGCCCCTCCAAACTAAACCACTCCCTTCTCTTCCATATACTTATCAACTAACCTCTTAAACGCCACCAAACTTGGCGCATCTACAACTGCTGCAGGCAGGGCATTCCACTCCCGAACCACCCTTTGGGTAAAGAACCTACCTCTGATATCCGTCCTATAACTAGCACCCCTTAATTTAAAGCTGTGTCCCCTCATGCTAGCTTTCTCCATCCTAGGAAAAAGGCTATCACTGTCCACCCTATCTAAACCTCTAATCATCTTATATGTTTCAATAAGGTCTCCTCTTAGCTGCCTTCTTTCTAATGAAAACAACCTCAAATCCCTCAGCCTCTCTTAATAAGACCTGCCCTCCATACCAGGCAACATCCTGGTAAACCTCCTCTGTACCCTCTCCAATGCCTCCACCTCTTTCTTATAATGTGGGGACCAGAACTGCACACAATACTCCAAGTGCGGCCGCACTAGAGTTTTGTACAGTTGCAACATGACGTTGCGGCTCCGAAATTCAATCCCCCTACCAATAAAAGCCAAGACTCCATATGCCTTCCTAACAACCTTCTCGACCTGACTGCCTACTTTCAGGGATCTATGCACATACACACCAAGATCCCTCTGTTCATCTAGACTACTAAGAATCCTACCATTTGCCCTATACTCTACACATTTATTATTTCTGCCATAGTGCATTACCTCACACTTTTCCACATTAAACTCCATTTGCCACCTCTCGGCCCAGCTCTGCAACTTGGCCAAGTCCCTCTGCAAACTATAACACCCCTCTTCACTATCTACCACTCCACCGACTTTAGTGTCATCTGCAAATTTACTAATCCATCCTTCAATACCCTCATCCAGATCATTTATAAAAATTACAAACAGCAGGGGCCCCAAAACAGACCCCTGAGGTACACCGCTTGTCACCGAACTCCACGATGAATATCTCCCATCAACCACCACCCTCTGTCTTCTATCTGCTAGCCAATTCCTAACCAATTAGCTAAATCACCCTCTATCCCATACATCTGCATTTTCTGCAGAAGTCTTCCATGGGCCACCTTATCAAACGCCTTACTAAAGTCCATATATACCACATCAACCGCTTACCCCCATCCACCTCCTTAGTCACTTTTTCAAAAAACTCAATGAGGTTAGTAAGGCACGACCTACCCTTCACAAAACCATGCTGACTATCTCCAATCAATTCATTACTCTCTAAATAACTATAAATCCTATCCCTAATTATTCTCTCCAATACTTTGCCCACAACAGAAGTAAGACTCACTGGCCTATAATTCCCTGGAAGGTCTCTCTTCCCCTTCTTGAACAACGGGACCACATTCGCTATCCTCCAGTCCTCCGGAACCACACCCGTAACCAACGACGACCTGAAGATCAGAGCCAGAGGCTCTGCAATCTCCTCTCTTGCCTCCCAGAGAATCCTAGGGTAAATCCCGTCCGGCCCAGGGGACTTATCCAACTTCAAACCCTCGAGAATATCTAGCACATCCTCCCTATCTACTTCGATACCTTCCAGTTTGCTACCCTGTACCTCAGTGTTCTCCATAACTACATTTACATCACCCTGCGTGAATACCGAAGAGAAATATTTATTCAGTACCTCTCCAATCTCCTCAGGCTCCACGCACAACTTCCCACTGCTGTCTATGACTGGCCCTAATCTTGCCCTAACCAATCTTCTATTCTTAACATATCTAAAGAAAGCTTTAGGATTCTCCTTAATCCTATTAACCAAAGTCTTCTCGTGTCCTCTCTTAGCTCTTCTCAATTCACTCTTTAGCTCCCTCCTGGCTAATCTATAGCTATCCATTGCACATGGTCTTGGTCTTGGCAAGATGTTTGTCTTCACGATGACATATTGAAGGCTCCAGAGAAGATGTCGTAACTTCTCTGCTCTGGGAACTACTGGACGACGAAGGGTACTCTGTCCGCCATGTCCCATGTTTGTCTTCTGATGAGGTTTGTGTGGTTTTTCACTATGGTGCGTTGGAACTGTCGATCAATGAGTTGAGCGCCATATCCTGTTCTTACGAGGGCATCTTTCAGCATCTGTACGTGTTCGTTGCAATCCTCCTCCTCTGAGCAGATCCTGTGTATATGGAAGGCTTATCTGTAGGGGATGACTTCTTTAATATTTAGCAGCCTCCTTTAGCGGACTTCACAATACTCTAGAACACAGAATTGCTGAGTAGAAACCAAGTTCCATTCACATGAGGATGGCTTCAACCAAGATCTTGGATTCATGTCACACTATCTGTAACCCTACAATGTGCCTGGGCTTACAAATTCTCACCAACTGACCTAGCTGGAGACAATTCACACCTCTTTACCTGCACTTAAACCTTTTCATTCGCATTGTCTGCACCTGTAAAGACTTGATTACCTGTTAAGACTCGCATTCCAACCATTATCTTGTAATTGAGTTTGTGTCTATATATGCCCTAGCTGTAAACCAAACTCTTCACTTACCTGATGAAGAGACAATGCTCTGAAAGTTTGTGCTGCCAAATAAACCTATTGGACTTAAATCCAGTATCGTGAGACTTCTTATGGAACATCCTTGGAGGTTGCAATTGAGCAGAAACTGAACTGGACTAGCCATATAAATACAGTGACAGAATACTCTCCACCTGGGTGAGTGCAGCTCCATCAACACTCAAGAAGCTTGACACCATCCAGGACAAAGCGGCTCATTTAATTGGTAGCCCTTCAACAAACATTCTCTCCCTCCACCACCTACAAACAGTGGCAGCAGTAAGTACTACCTACAAGATGCCCTGCAGAAACTCGCCAAGGCTCCTAAGGCTGAACCTTCCAATTCCACAACCACTAACATCTAGAAGGACAAAGGTAGCAGGCACATGGAATACCACTGCCTGGAAGTTCCATTTTAAGTCACGCAACATCCTAACTTTGAAATGTATTGCTGTTCCTTACTGCTGCCGAGTCAAAATCCTGGTACTCCCTCCCTAACAGCACTGTTGGTGTACCTACAGCTCAGGGATTGCAGCAGTTCAAGGAGGCAGCTCAAGGACAACTAAGGATGGGTAATAAATATTGGTCTATCCAGCGACGTCCACATCCCATAAATGAATAAAAGGAATGATGCACAATACAAAGGCAAATTGTAAGTCAATTGGGAATTGGAGGTGTGGGAACACGGTGATGAATTATTTAGTCTGTCATTACATGTAGTCCCAGTGATGCTAACAGACAAGTTTCATTCACATGCTCCAACTCTGGCTCCCATCTGATGCAAATGGGAATAATATCATTATTGGCAGACAGAAATTCAAGTTGCTGGGAAATCAGTCTGATACTGAGGACCACTGAAATGTCTGGGCAAGGGAAGAAATTATTTCAGAATGGAGGGAAATATAAACCATTGACGAGAGAACTACTTGTAGAAGTCATCTAAGTCTTATTCTTTTTAAAAATATCAACTCCAGTTAAAATCTCAAGACTTAAAAGGGAAGTCAAGCAGAAGTCATGCATCCAAAGCCTATTGAGCATATGGTGTAAGTTACCAGAGAATGGCATTGAATTAAATAGCATTATTGTAGACCTGGGTCACATCTGTAAACGTCTGCTTACATATATCAATCAATTCAAACATCATTATTTAATATCACATTTAATACGTTGCAGTAAGATACTGGGACTTAATATTATTTCTGTATAAATCACAGAATGATTTCAGCTTTCATAACTCAAGCCAATCTGCATATGTCTGGTATACATTTTTAAGTATGAATTTCTGTTATAAATCATTTGCATCCAGCATTTTCTGGCTTGTTTATTCAAATCCAATCTAGATTGTGATCCAATATCTACTTGTAGTAAGTCATGTTTGAAATGAGTTTGAGCAATTTCAATGCAAGTAGATAATAGTCTATATTACAAAACTGTCTGTGATTGAATAGAGCTAACAAGGACTAACGTCTGGAAACCAGCACAGGGATCACAATGCAATTAATGAAGACAGCTTGCAAACTTTGCATTGCCTGGGCTACAGAGTTCAAGAAGGCAGTCTGGACAATTGGGCATGGATAATATTGACCTTGACAGTGATGCCTATTTACAGTTAGATTCTCTTATAACTTTGTATTTATAGCTGCCAAGTGGAGGTAAAAATTGCAAATGTTGAATGCTTTACCTGGAAAAGTTCTCTACAATATGGTTGTATTGCTTCCTAGTGTTCTTCGTTTTAAATTGATAGGAACACAACCATCTTGATCCTTTGAGGCTCAAATATTGAACCTAGCAGTTGAGGTTATCTTCCAACCACTACAGAACATTTCAAAATGAGCTAAGATATAAAGTTGAAGATGACACATCCCATTAGACAGATAACTCCTGCTGTATGGGGAGAGTGCACTACCTATTTTAGTTCCATAAGGTCATAAACGGAAGAGCGGAAGTCAGCCATTCAGCCCATTGAATTTGCTCTGCCATTAAATGAGATCATGGCTGATCTGATATGATAATCATCAAAAACACATTCCCACTTATCCCCATAATCTTGACCCCCTTACTGATTCAAACTCTGTATCTCAGTCTTGAACATACTTAATGACCAAGTTTCCACAGAATTTCACAGATTTACTAGCTCTGAGAGAATAAGTTCCTTCTTATCCCCTGGGAATGGTGGCAACTGCATTCCGTCCTGGACAGTAATCACCCTGGAGCTGGATATGAAGTTAAGTGTTGGGGGGTGGGGTCTCACTAATGGCAGGTTGGCAGGCCCCCATTCAAGAATAAGGTTACACTTGGGGTGAGTGTACATTGGGAATAGCACCCCTGGCCTTGAGCCCAATTTTTCATTCCGCTCTCACCCTCACCCTCCGGCACACTATTTCTGATTAGGCATAAAACTCAATCCAATATTTCAAGTCTATGGTCTTTCTAAACAGACCTGAAAGATTAACTCTGTTTTTCTCTTTTGATTTGATTTGATTCATTATTATCATATACATTAACATATAGTGAAAAGTATTGTTTCTTGCATGCTATACAAAGCATACCATTCATACAGAAGGAAAGTAATGTAGAGCAAAAGGATCTTGGGGTCCGGGTCCATAGGATTCTTAAATTGGCCTCGCAGGTGGAGGATGTGTCAAGAAGGCATATGGTGTACTGGCCTTCATTAATCGAGGAATTGAGTTTAGGAGTCAGGAGGTAATGATGCAGCTTTATAAGATCCTTGTCAGACCCCACTTGGAGTACTGTGCGCAGTTCTAGTCATCTCACTATAGGAAGGATGTGGAAGCTATTGAAAGAGTGCAGAAGAGATTTACAAGGATGCTGCTGGATTGGAAGGCATGCCTTATGAAGATAGGTTGAGGGAGCTGGGACTCTTCTCCCTGGAGAGACGTAGGTTGAGAGGCGATCTGATAGAGGTTTATAAAATGTTGAGAGGAATAGATAGGGTGGATTCTCAGAGACTATTTCCCCGAGCTGAAATGGTCACTACGAGAGGACACAGATTTAAGGTGCAGGGAAGCAAATACAGAGGGGATGTTAGGGGTAAGTTTTTCACTCAGAGAGTGGTGAGTGAATGGAATCAGCTGCCGTCGGAGGTGGTAGAGGCGAACTCGCTGGGGTCTTTTAAAAGACTTCTGGATGAGTATATGGGAACTAATGGGATAGGGGGTTATAGATAGGTCTGTGGCTTGGTAGGTATAGATGTGATTGGCGCAACTTGTGGGCCAAAGGGCCTGTTTGCGCTGTAGTGTTCTATGTTACAATCATATCTAGGGTGTAAAGAAACATCAAATTAATTTGACTTAGGTCCATTCAAAAGTCTGACAGAAGTAGGGAAAAAGCTGTTTTTGAGTTGGTTGGTATATAATCTCAGGCTTCTGTATTTTTTTCCAGATGGAAGAAGGTGGAAGAAAGAATGTCCAAGATGCATGGGATCCTTAATTATGCTGGCTGCTTTGTCAAGGCAACAGGATGTGTAGCCAGAGTCAATGGATGGGAAGCTGGTTTGCATGATGAATTGGGCTATATTCATAATCTTTTGTAGCTCCTTGCAGTCTTGGGCAGAGCAGGAGCCATGACAAGCTGTGATACAATCACAAAGAATGTTTTCTATGATGCATCTGTAAAAGTTGGTGAGAGTTGTAGCCGACATGCCAAATTTCCTTAGTCTTCTGAGAAAGCAGAGGCGTTTGTGGGCTTTCTTAACTATACTGTTGACATGGGGGATCCAGGACAGGATGCTGGTGATCTGGACACCTAAAAACCTGAAGCTCTCGACCCTTTCTACTTCGTTGATGTAGATAGGGGCATGTTCTCCTCTACGCTTCCTGAAATCAATGACAATCTTCTTCATTTTGCTGACATTGAGGGAGAGATTATTGTTGTTGCAGCTGTTCACCAGATTCTCTATTTCATTCTTGTACTCCTCTCATCACTGTTTGTGATCCAACCCACTACGATGGTGCTGTCAGCAAACTTAAAACATAGAATATAGAACATAGAACATTACAGCGCAGTACAGGTCTTTCCTTGATGTTGCGCCGACCAATGGAACCAATCTAATGACCTTTTAACCTAAACTATTCCAATTTTATCCATATGTATATCCAATGACCATTTGAATGCTCTTAAAGTTGGCGAGTCCACTGCTGTTGCAAGCAGGGCATTTAACACCCTTACTACTCTCTGAGTAAAGAACCTACCTCTGACATCTGTCCTATATTTATCACTCCTCAATTTAAAGCTATGTCCCCTCGTGTTAGCCATCACAATCCAAGGACAAAGGCTCACTGTCCACCCTATCTAATCCTCTGATCATCTTGTATGCCTCAATTAAGTCACCTCTTAACCTTCTTCTCTCTAACAAAAACTTCAAATCCCTCAGCCTTTCCTCATAAAACCTGCCCACCTTACCAGGCAACATCCTGGTAAATCTCCTCTGCACTCTTTCCAATGCTTCCACATCTTTCTTATAATGCGGTGACCAGAACTGTACGCAATACTCACGGTGGTTGCAGAGTTTTTAAATACTGACCAGTTCACTGACTCAAAGTAGCCTGTAGAAGATCATCCGATTCCTCAGAAGTCCTTTGCTGATGCTGCCTGATTGAATCAATTTAGTAGTTCTGTTTAAGACACTTAAAAAGTACCATTATTCATTCATTTGTACTCTTCATGCTTCAGTGTCAGTTAGATACATGAGGTTGGCTCAGTGACCAAATTGCAAAGATTGTCAGAGAAGCTGGTTAGAGTATTATGGTGGGGCAAATGGCATTATTCTTTGCTATATCATTCTCTGAAAAATGGACATCTTTGCACAGACAAAAACTTCAGTCTTCTTTGAAAGCTATATCTGCCCTTAGTATAATAGATCAGCCTGATTTGATCGTCTCCGTGAAAATTCATTTTGTTTCTGAATGAAGATGGCTGACTGCATGAGTACACTCTGAATTTCAAATATGACTGGACTTGTCACTTTGCTTCAAAGACACAGTCTAGTATGGCATACAAAGGAGCTGCTGGGCCTGCAAATCCATAGATTTGCTGATACAACCCTGCCAAGAATTCACTGGAAAATTACAAACATACTGGATCCTCATCTCACATTGGGGCCTTCAATTGTTTTTTTGAAGATACACATGTGACCAATTTTTTTTGTGTCTGTTTACATTTAATAGGTTTTGAGTTAAGTTTCAGCCCTACAATCTCCATCCACCCCAAACAATGTCATAATTGCAGAGGGAACAGATAAGGATTCAAAGCATCACTGAACACAGAAACTAGGAACAGGAGTAGACCATTCAGCCATTCAAGCCGACTCTGCAATTCAATATGATCATGGATGATACTCTATCTGAATGTCATATTTCCATTTCCTCCCCCTTGATGCCATTAAAATCTAAAAAAAAACTTTCTTGATTTTATATTTCAATCAAATCTCCTCTTAATCTACTAAACTCTAGCGAAAACAGGCCCATTTGAACCAATCTCTTCAAATAGTGCAGTCCTTCCAACCCCACTATCAGCTTAGTGAACTTTCACTGCACTCTGTCTATGTCAAGTATATTTTTTCTTAGGTTGTAAGACCAAACCTACTTGCAATACTCCAGATGTAGTCTCACCTGTATAACTACAGTAAGATATCCCTACTTCTGAACACAAATCCTCTCACAATGAAGGTCAACATTTACCTTTCTAATTGCTTGCTGTACCTACTCCTGCACTTTCATTGACAGATGTACAAAGACACCCAGTATCCTTTCCACATTCACAGTCCCCAATATAATCACTGTTCGAATAGTACGCTTCCTTTCTGTTCTTCCCACCAAAGGGTATAATTTCACATTTAGTCACATTGTATTGCATCTAATGTTTGACCACTCATTCAACTTATCTAAATCACCACAAAGCCCCCTTGTATCTTCCTCCCCAAATCACAATTTCACCTAGTTTTGTGTTGTCTTAGAAATGATACATTTGGTTCCCTCATCCAGGTAATTTATATATGTCATGAACATCTGCGGCCCAGGAACTGATCCCATTGGTACCTCACTAGTCTCTGCCAGCCACTCAGAGTCCCCTAGACTCAGACTATCAGTTGAGATATAATCACATTAAGCACATCACTGCAGCAGTCAACTTCAGTTCTTGTGAATATAGTCCCGAATCTTAATTGTGTAAGTCATATCTCTTAAAAACATAGAAAATAGGAGCAGAAGTAGGTGATTCGGCCCACTGAGTCTGCTCTGCCATTCAGTGTAATCATGTCTAATCTTCTATCTTAATGCCATATTCCTGTTCTATTTCTACACTCTTTAATGTTGAGAAATCTATCAGTTTCTTTCTTAAATGACTTGGCCTCCACAGCCTAATTGTAGAGAATTCCACAGGTTCATCATTCTCTGAGTGAAGAAAATTCTCAATCCTAAACGTCCTACCCCATATCCTGAGACAATAACCCCTTGTTGCAGACCTCTACCCCTCCCCCATTCACCCCACCACACCCCCCCACCCCAACCAGCCAGGGGAAACATCATCCCTGCATCTAGTATTTCCACTTGCAAATTAGTCTAGAACCTTTGCTGAGGTCCCTCTGTGGTAAGTATATCCCTTCTCAGGTAAGGTGACCAAAACTGCACAGGTGTGGTCTCACCAAGACCCCGTACAACTGCAGTGGAAAGCCTGGGGCAGAAGATCGTCACCATGAGTGACAGGTTCCGAGCATGACCAAGTCATGGAGCAACAGAAGCAGGAGAAAATGTCATGGCAAATGAGAAAATGGCAGGGACACTGAACAAATAATTTGTGTCTGCCTTCACAGTAGCAGATACAGGTTCCATACTACAAATAGATGATAGCTTTTGGGCAAAAAAATAGAAAATTAGAGAAATTAATATCAACAGAGATGGTATTGGAGAGATTTAAAGGATTAAAATCCAACAACACTCAAGATGTAATGGCCTACATCCTACAGTTCTAAAAGAGATAGCTACAGAGATAGTGGATTGCTAGCTATAATTTTCCAAAATTCCTTAGATTCAGGAACTGTTGCTGAATATTAGATTGCAAGCTGGTGAATATTACACTGCTTTTCAAGAAAAAAGGGAGAGAGAAAACTGAACTACTAGTCTAACATTAGTTGTTGGGAAAATGCTGTAATCTATACTTACACAAGTTTTAACAATGCACTTAAAAATGTCTTGTATAGTTAGAACTAGTCAACATGCTTCTGCTGAAGGGAAGTCCTGTTTGACAAATAAAGCAAGATTTTTTGAAAACGTAATTACTAGGGTAGATAAAGAGGAAGCAGTGGATGCAGTATTCCTGAATTTCCAAAAGCATTCAATGAGGTGCCACACAAAAAATTAATAGCTAAGATAAGAGCTAATACAATTGGGGACAATATATTAGCACGGATAAAGTATTAGTTAACAGAAAGAAAACACAGTGGGCATAATAGGGCTCTTTTAAGCTGTCAGAACTGTGGAATGCTGCAAGGATCAGCTATTTACTATCTACATTAATTATAGCTATCACCTCCCATTCTACCACCATTACCTCTATTGCCCAAGGTTGCTATCCAAGGCCCCTTTCAATTCTCTCTTCTAAGTTTTCCATTGAGACCAAGCTAAGTGGAAAGGTTAGCTGCAGAGAAAACACAGAAGCTGCAAAGACATATAAACAGGTTAGCTGAGCAGGCAATAAAATGGTAGTTGGGAGCATAAGGAAATATGAAGTTGTATGAAAAAAAGCAGAATTTTTTTAAATGTGGGAAACTGTGTTGATGTTCAAAAAGACTTGAGTATGCTTATACAAGGAACAGGGACAGTTAGCATGCAGGAAAGTAAATGGCACATTAGTCTTTATTGCTAGTAGATTAAGTACCTGATTGTAAGCTACTGAATGGACATTTCCTTTGGTACACAATATAGGGTGTTGGTATTGGGAAGTTAGTGTTTGGCTGAATTACTGCAGAGATGCTTTATGGAACTATTGAATGCTTCTTTATTTTATTGATGATTGCTAATAGGCTGTTAGGGCAATGATTGGCTAGGTTGTATACAGGACAAAGCTTGAAAATCTCTGCATTATCAGATAGATGTCAGCTTCACAGCTGTATCAGAATTGCTATTAATCTCACATCTTCAATACGACAGCAGGAATGTTGTCAGGACTCAGTCTTCGCTGTTTCTGATGTACACAACGATTTCATATGGAATGAGCCAATTGGCTGGGTAAGCATTAATCAGTTGATTGGTTTCTCCTCCCCTCGTTTGAGTCTTAATTATCTAATTATAGCTGTAACCTCCCATTCTACCACCATTAACTCTATTGTCCAAGGTTGCTATCCGTGGCCCCTTTCAATTTTCATTTGAATGCTGTTCATTGATGACATTCCCAAAGATAAAATATCAGGTTCAACCAGGCACAGATCTGAAGCATTAACCTACCTTATATTAACCTATCTTATATAGACTTGTATTAACCTACATATATAGATTTGCTATATTTCAATCAGTTTCTGATTTTGTTTAAAGTTATAACAGATTTGCATGCTCTTACATGCAAAGCATATTGGTTTTTTGTGATGACAGCACATAAAGGGAAATGAGACAAACTCATTAAGGGGAATATAGTCCATCCTACCTATTTTCCTTCCATGAACTGGGACTAAATTATAAAGAACAAAGAACAAAACAGCACGGGAAATAGGCCCTTTGGCCCAATGAGCCTGCGCCACCTCAATATTCCCACTTCTACCCGTGATCCCTGTAGGGTGATCAGGTAATTCTATCCTTATATTTTTAGACAAATATTCCAAGTGGGAAGTTGCATAAAAACTTTTTCGGAATATATCACCACAGAATAGAAGTCAGACTAAACACTCATATCAAACTGTTTAGCAACACCTGTTTGTCTGTATCCAGCCATATGCACTGGGCCCCAAGAAACTAACTGCCACAGCACACTGAAAATTTCATAGACATTCGAGAGAGAGAAAGACAGCTGGTTGATGTCATTTCTAATTCATATATGCTATAATTATCTAAAATCATGTTAAATAATGACAGAAATTCCTATTTCTGTCACAGCTCTGTCAGATGGAATTATATACCACATGTGGAATGAAATGCACGTATCACCAGTGGTGGAAGATACCCAGCTATATATTGTTGCAAAGAGTCACAAGATGTTTAAGAGCAAAACTGTTTTGAAACACATTAGTGTTAGGTTAGGAAATACCTTGTATATATATTTTTTAAAATCCAAGGTTTTCCAAGCCCCCTGTCTTGAATAAGCAGAAAGATAAATGAATGGAAAATATGAAAAAGGCTAAAAACTACAAAAACTTATAAATTTGAGTTCAAATTCTAATTCAGCACCTCACTATGCTAAATAAACATCTGCCATTACAGATTTTGTATCTTTTACATAATTGCCAAAGCTTTCGGCAAATGGACCACATCCCTTTAGATCTGGGATCTGTTTCACTTTTTGCTGTGGCAAAATGCAGTTGAACTTTATTCTCAAAAAAGTTCAAGAAAGGAAATTCACTGGAGATGGCTTTGGCAATGTCTTTTTTTTTACAAATTATCAATTTGAATTGAGCATTATTTTACTCTGTTAAATATACACTGGAGATTTCTTCACACTATTCTTATTTTCTCAATTCATACTGCATGTATCTAACCTTTTAGCAAGTCCAAAGATAATCATTTTTAGATACTATGTTCAGTTTTGCATTGTTGGTTGCAACTTTTATCAGTGTCTCTAGATAGTATTAACAAATAGGATATTCATTTACCAAGAGAACACCATAGGTCCCAGTCAGTTCTAATGAATAGGATATACATTACATAGAAACTAGAAGCAGGAGCAAGCATTTGGCCCTTCATGTCTGATTACACCAAGTCAGAAGGTCTGGGGAGAGTGTGATGATGTCAGTGTTTGTAAAATTATAAGAAAAATGTAAAACTGCCAAGAGATGTAAAATTACATTATCTGTTAAAAAATGTATTTTTTACTATAAAGTTAAAAAAGATGCAGGATCATCCAATACAGATTAAAAAAATGTATCAGAGATAAAAACCCGGTTGC
Organism: Sphyrna mokarran; assembly: GCA_024679065.1. Lineage (NCBI taxonomy): Eukaryota > Metazoa > Chordata > Chondrichthyes > Carcharhiniformes > Carcharhinidae > Sphyrna > Sphyrna mokarran. The sequence goes on from JAGIQG010000016.1 coordinate 69,563,402, forward strand.
TTTGGTAACAGGCTTTAGATATTTGAATCAGATTTTGTTTTTGAATTTTAACCAATCAATTTGAAATAGGCGTTTGAATAGTAGCAGTCTATCTGATTTGCATTTGATATTTTGATAACCTGTAGAAACCTGTAGACTAATCCCATTGTGGGAGTAATTGGTATGTCATCAGAGTGTAAAGGTTACAGCTCCCAGCTCCAAACTGCCATAAGTTCACCTGTCAGTGTAATAGCACATTTATGTCTTAAAAGGAAGTCTCATCTTAATCACAAAGGTACCAAAAGAAGACAGCGAAGGCAGAAGAAATCAACAAGGTCTCAGAAGATGACAAACTTGATTGCATTTTGAGAGTAAGTAAAAATTCTGGGTTTTTTTGTTAGTGAGAATGTAAGTATCTAAACTAGAATAGTATTTTATTAGGTATGCTACTAGTTTAGTTAACCTGTTTACTGTTAGAATAATGAAGTGTTACTTGTTGATTTTACAGAGAGAGTTTCAGCTAGTTAATTTGATTTGACCAATAAAAACTGTTGAAGGACAGATAATCCTCCTTCTCGCAAATACTGTAACAGCTTATGAAGGGAGGTACTTCTCTTTGAGTGGTTAAATATTCTTAGAGAGGAAATCAACCTCCCCTTTGTAACAAGAGTGTCAGATGACTGTGAGAAAGAAATCCCACAAACTCACATAGTCCCATGCTGTCAAAAGGTAAATGTTATTGGACAATGAAAATAATCTGTACTAATGATTGGCTTATATCCAGCTGAGGTGAGCAAATTACTTTTGAAAATTGTATAATTATAATACCAAGAATGATGTAATTTCAGAGTGATTTGGAACTGCTTCAAATCTCTTTCCCTTGTACATTGGAGAATAAACATCTTTAACCCAGAGTACTTGTCTCTGTGAGTTTTTCGGTTAGCTGAGCCGTAATTAATGAAATCCTCCATCTGAAAGCCAGCATAATACATGGTCTCCAAAAGCCCTCCTATACTAAGGAACCTTGGTGAGTTCCTGCAGTATATGTTGCAGATGGTACACACTGCTGCCACTATTCATCTGCAGTGGAGAGATTGTGTGCTTGTGGAAGAATTGGCTGCTTTGTCCTAGTTGGTGTCAAGATTTTTGAGTCTTGTAGAAACTCATCCAGGAAAGTGGAGAGTATTTCTTTATACTCCTGACTTGTGCCTTGGAGATAGTGGACAAGTTTACTGGAGTCAAGAAATGAGATATTCACCACAGGAATCCCAGCCTTTGACCTGCTATCTAGATAAGGATAATTTAAGGCTTATCTACATAGCCACATGAACAGACTGGGAACAGAGGAATATAAACTGATGGTCTAGTTAGGAACACATGATTGGTGCAGGCTTGGAGAGCCGAAGGGCCTATTCTTGTGCTGTATTGTTCTTTGTTATCATTGACCAGAAACTAAACTGGACTGTCCATATAAATACTGTGGCTACCAGAGCATGTCAAAGGCTGAAATTCCTGTGGTTAACATCTCATTTCCTGACTCCAGTAAACCTGTCCACCAATGGGGGATTCAATGATGGTAATGACATTGAATGTCAAGGGCCAATAGTTAGATCCTCTCTTGTTGGAGATGTTCATTGCCTGGCACTTGTGTGTTATGAATGTTAATTGCCACTTGTTAGCGCAAGCCTGGATATTGTCCAGTTCTTGCTGCATTTGGACATGAACAGCTTCCATATCTGATGAGTTACAAATGGTGAACATTGTGTAACCACCTGCATACATCTCCACTTCTGACCTTATGATGCAACAATGAAGCAGCCGAAGATGGTTGGATACATCGTGTACTTCAGTGCATAACGAGTTCAGTAATTCTTACGCAGGTCATAGAGACTACTACTTTAGCAGAGCTTTGGCTAAGATGCAAATGAGATCAAGCCTTGGACGAGGAGCTATACCTACTCCAATCAGCTTGGATCATGTAGATGATCCAAGACAAGAGGTGAGAGCCCTGTCTTGTCAGCTTGGATCGGGAAAGTCTCAACTTGTTGAGATCTGAATTGGACTTGATTAAGATTAAGATTAAGAGAGATTAAGAGCAACACAGCATGGGAAACAGGCCCTTCGGCCCAACGAGCCCGCGCCGCCGTCATAACTATATAGTAGCAAATCCATTATCCTATTATATTATTCCTATATAATAATATATATATTATTCCTAATATGGAAAACTCTCACTATAGGGACAATTTGTTTCCCAATCAGCCTAAGAGCGAATTTTTGGGTTGTGGGAGGAAACCGGAGCGCCCGGAGAAAACCCACGCAACCACGGGGAGAACGCGCAAACTCCCGCAGACACCGGCCCAATTCCAAGTGTCTGCACAGCCACATCGATAGTCTCTGAGCTGTCATGGTGCCCTTCAGATGGTCCACATAAAGCACTCATTTACGACATGAGGTACCAGGCAACCCATGAATCAACATCCAAGAGCTGTACCCGCACCACCTGCCGATTTGATTGAATTGGAATAAAAACAACAAAAAAAACTTTCCAATGTTAAATTCACATTTCTGTTCCACTGATGGAGATATATGCTGAAAATTCAATGACATGATTTGAAGAGGAGCAATGACATTTTCTGATATCCTGGTCAAAATTACTCCTCCAACCAACATTGTCAAGAGAGATATCTATCATGAATCTTACAATGAGATGTTGCCAAATGCCATAATTTGACTACATCAATGAATTTCAAAATAATTTATTGCAAGCAGGCACTTCAAAAAGCTTGAAGCTGATGTGGCAGTATCATATATAAATGTGGGCTGTTCAGTGAGTAAGGGAATGCCAAGTTAGCAGTTCTTGCCAAAGAGCCATGGGTTCAGTTCAAGCCGTTGTCCACTTTACCACTCAGTACTGATGCTAATCTTTAATAATTATAGTTAAAGAAAAAAGGCATAAATTTGACTTTGGTTAACTTCAATGGAAATGAAATCTGCAGAGATCTGTAGTGGGCAACTAATTAATATTGCTTCCACCTGGTGTCAGAACAGTGATAACACCTCAAAGTAGGAATCGCAGCGAAGTCATTTTGTTAATCTCGGTGTTGCGACCAGTTCCATTTTGAAAGCAGCATCCAAAGTACCTACTTGTTTCAGACATAAATGGAAAGGTTATTGGGGATAGGTGGTACTGTGGAATTGAAGTTACAATCTGATCAGCCATGATCTTATTAAATAGTGTAGTAGGCTCAAGAAATCGAGCAGCCTATGCCTGCTTCTAATTCATATACTTGTAAACTGGATTGCTATTTTGGTTTGGAATTGGGCAAACTGTGTGCTGTAGTTTAAAGAGATCTATCAAAGGTATGCAGCAAGTCCTGTACTATAAGTGTGCTGCAACTAACCCCAGGAGTCCCACTCTTCATAACTAAGTTTCCTCAAATTTTCTCATCCATCCTTGTAACTTACTTTGTTAGTGGGCTTTTCAGCTTATTCTGAGGCCTCAATTTAGCAAACTGTATGAGAAACCTCTGGTTCCTCAGTATCCAACTGCCAAATTTAAATAAGGCTTCATCAGCATCGGAGTGGAAACTTTATTTGATCTCTTGACATAAAAATATTCCACCAGTCGGAAAAATTAAAATGGACCTCAATGAATTTATAGACAGATACATAAAAACATAAGACTTTGGGGCAGAAGGCTATCGAGTCCATCAAGCCTCTCCCACCATTCAATAAGATTATGGCTGGTCTAACTGTGGGTTTAAATTGCTTTCTAAAACATTAGAAGTTTCAAATGCTTTAATTAACAGACTCCAGCTTCAAATCTTACCTTTCATTTTAGCAAGTCTGTAATGTGATTTTGCATACATTATTATACATACTCGTTCTCATCTGTGGACAATTTTTACTGTTAAAATTCTTATGACAAGAGATCAAATAAAAGTTTCCAACTTTCTCTTGGCAGGAAATGAATGCTGACTGGGTGCATGCCAAGACTGGTCTGCAACTTAATCTGGGCCACAATCCAATTGGCAAAGGACTTAACTGAAGTCTAAAGCTGGTGGGTGATACTTGGAGTAGATGAAAGGATAGTGCCAGCTGTTTTTCGACCTATAGAAGTGAGCTGAAAATTCAGTCTAATTGAACTTATATCTTTCATAATAGTATACATGTGTGCAAAATACCTTGTCCAATTAAGGCATAGTTAATTAAATGACTGATAGATGTGGAGTTGGCATATCCTCAATTTTGCAGTAGACAAAAGTCTTTAAATTGTTATTCAGCCACGCCTTTAAAACTTTGAATATTTACTTATTTTCTTCCACTCAGCATAGATAAAAAACAATATCAAAAAGGCCCAAAGGAAAGGTTTACAGGGCACTTGTTCCTTCAAAAGTTATTGTAAGCTTCCCAATGTGTAAAAAAACTGCATCACATGAAACTGGTCCTGGAGAACAACAGGATTTCAGGTTCAGTTGCCAGACTGTGCCCAGTTAGCTGATTTTTGCACGATGGTTAATTGTCATTACCACTAGCTACCGGATTGTAGAGTGTAATATTAGCCTGTATTCCCATTCTGAACAGCTGGTGAACTGTGTTATATATTCTGCAAGGATAGAATCAATTTCTCTATGAATGAACAGCCTGCTAGTAGCTTTGCGTTAAGAATTATTACTTCAGTGACATACATAAGGATGACTGAAGACCTGAATTCTTTCCCAGTATGAGACTGGTACAATTTAAAGGACTGAAACAGGCAGAATGAGGGCAAAGAAAGAGAACGTGGAACAACATTCAAAATCTTCATTGCCCAATTTGTAAGGTATTCTTAAATTGTTTTCATTCATTTTCCGACAGGCATTAATCAAGTTTCTTATGCTCTTAAAAATGTGGAATGCCTGTGCAGTATCAGCTTTGAATTTGGCAGCGCTCTCAGCTCTAAGCAAGTCACAAGGCTGGAATTTTACTATCCTGCCCATCACTGGAATCAGAGCGTGCGAGGGGAGGACAGTGGGGAGGGCCATTGACGTCGAGTGAGATTTTATGATTCGGGGACGAGCAAAGCTGCAAAATTTCACCCCATGGGCTCAACTTTCACTCCAAATACTTGGGCAAAAAATATACACTGACATTCCAGTACCAATACTTGGATGTCATCTTTCAGATGATATGTTAGACTGAGTCCACATCTGAATTCTTAGGTGGACACAGAATATCCCATAACACTAAATAAAGAGCAGTTTGATTTCTGCATTATCCTGGCCAACTTGTATCCCTCAGCCAACATCACTGAAATAGATTATCTGATCATAATCACATTTTCAGCTTCTGGGACTTTGCTATGCCCAAATTAGTGGCCATATTTCCTATGGCGAGGACTTTGTAGGGTTGTGCCTGTCATCTGCCCATTGCTGCAACTGTCTGCTCACTCTTAAATCAGTTGACGCCCCTAAGTGGCCCTTCTACCACTGCTGCTATTTCACCAGTAATGGAAGGGGCATCTTGTCAACTGTCAGTTATATTCCATTAGCCTTTCTGTGAACTTGGGGAGAAGCCTCTTGAACGAGGACCTAGTGGCTGAGGGAGGGTCTCCATGCAGCATGTGCATCCCACTGGAAGATTCCACTTGCCCTTTCAATCGACTCCTATTCCCCCTCATAAGAACCTGCCTGCCCATCCACTTACCTACACTACTTTATGGCTGCTTCTCCTGGACCTGTTTCAATCCCAGCAGTGACCACCCGCTCCCAATAACATTTCTCAGAACTAAAACATATTTGGAGGTTTGAATCAAACATAATTTAAGACAAAGATTCCCTATCAATAACATGCAGCACTGATTTTGGTTGGTGGTGATTCCACCAAAGAATGAAAAGGAACCTCTTTAAAATTTTATAGCAGGCAAATTTGGAAATTCAATTTTTAAAAACTGCAAATTTGGAATAAAAGCAGAAAATGCTATAAGCATACATTGAGTCAATGACCATCTGTTGATAGACTATGTGTCAATAACTTGCCTCATTCTTTATAGATATTACAGATTTGTGAATTTGAAATATTTTCTACTTGCATTTAAAACTAAATCTAAGCTAACTGAAAGTATAATGTTTAGAGTGTTCTATCTGATTAAGTACTTGAAATCAGCCTATTTTTTCAATTTATGATATCAGTAACATAAATAGTTGAAACTACATTATAATCTATTTAAATTTATCCTGATAATATTTAGAACCTTAGTTAGTCTCACCCTTAGCCTGTCACTTTTAGCTTTGTTTCATTTAAAGGTTTCAGAAAGTAAAGGTTATAATTTCAGTTGACAAAAATACAATCCAAGTATTTTTATCCAATAATACTTTCCTTTACATTTTAGTTGAGTGGAACAACAGTGATCAGAGCTACTTCTTTTCAAAATCTTGATTAGAAAACCACTGAAAAAATGCAGGGAACAAATTTAAAGGGAAATTCTTATTCTTCAACTCTTTTGGTATTCTGCCAACATGCCAAAGAAAATTAGGCATCATGGTATCACAATTTCAATTTTGGCTAGAAATAAAAAGCAAGGAAGAAAACTAGCAAGAGGGAAGATCTTGTATTTGTGCCACATGTTATTGCAAATCTCAGGAGCTTAAAGCAACCCAAAACTGCTAATCATTGTCATATGGATGAATTTTCTTAGCAATTTTCCACACATCACGATGCCTCAAACTGCACTGACATGAACAACGACTTAACCTGTTTGTGGTAGGACTAAACGAAGGAGATGCAATAGAACCAAACTTGTTTAACGTCATGTCACAGTGCTATTTGTTCTAATGTAGAGTGGTGAGTTTCATTAGGTTTTCCCAGTGGAATACAATTTGCCACTGATGCTAGTTTAGACAACTAATAAAACCAGCATTTTGTACAATATCTGTATTATAGCACATTCACCAAAAATAGAGTGTTAGACTGGATGAGGACAGTTACAAGATCTTCCTCATTTTACCATTCCTCAATTGAATGTAACAGGGTTTTTTGAAATTTATATGGATGATTTTGCCCGTTTAATGCATGTACTAAACTGTTTACATAGGGATTAATTTTCATTGTTTAAAAGTCACTCAGATTAAAAATATAAAAATACCTGAAAAGGTAAATATACAACCTGTCTATTGTGACATACGCAGTCAACTATAAAAGACAAATAAATAGAGTTAACTGATTAGGAGTCCTTGAATCTTATTTGAAATTGAGGCAGTTCTTTAAAGGCTAGAACTGGTATTTTTCTTGTCAACATTGCTTTGGAATTTGAAGTCTTCTGCAGAATTTCTCTGTTGTTTGTCTCAGGTATGATACAAGTAGGCAGAGTTCACTTTAGTTAAAAGAGAGAGGTCACAGTTTCAGATTGTGTGACCTATGGCAGCCATCTTATGCCAATGCCTTTGTTTTAGCAGTTAAAACTGTCTTGAAAAAGTTCCATATGTGAGTCCAGCATAAAATTGAAATTTAATATTTGACATCAACACCTCTGAATAACAAATGATTGGCATAAAATCTGTGTAAATCAGGAGTAATGTAGTAAGGATGTTTGGAAATTAGATTACAGCTTTTAAAATGCTAGTTTTAACTGAGGACTGTAGCAAGGTGGTTAGGAAGCAACGAAGTAATGGTGCTTGTTTAGTAAGTTGACAATCAACTAGTTTGTTTTTATATAGCTTTAGGAGCCCATCTATCACAGAAGACACTGATGCAAACAAGTAAGAAGGCAGCAGACTCATGATTCTTCGGTTATGCCAGAATTTCACTGTGTTTAATCTGCAGGAGGAAATATAGAAAAGTGGAGAGGGAGAGAGTTGGTTTCATAAAATCATAGAACTCTACAGTGCAGAAAAAGGCTCTTCAGCCCATCGAGTCTACACTGACTACAATCCCATCCGGGCCAGACCCCCATATCCCTACTTATTTTATCCAGTAAATCCCTCTACCTATGCATCTCAGGACACTAAGGGACAACTTTAGCATGGCCAATCAACCTATCCACACATTTTTGAATTGTGGGAGGAAACCGGAGCCCCCAGAGGAAATTCATGCAGACACAAGGAGAATGTGCAAACTCCGCAGACACTGACCCCAGCTGGGAATCAAACCCAGATTTTTGGAGCTATGAAGCAGCAGTGCTAACTACTGTGCTACTGTGCCATTTCCATGGGAAAAAAATGCCAGAAATATCAGTGAAGCTACACAGAGAAATGCTTGCTCAGAATGCTCAATCTCCAGCAGTGCAACAAGTTAAATTACTTCACTAGGATAGAGAAGGATCAAATACGACATCAACTATTCTCCTTTTTCTTCCTTGGGCACCAGCACATTCTTCACCTGCAAAAGCTAACATTGGACAACTAAGAACTATTTCCCAACTGGAAACCATGGCTGACCAGGGATATTCACTGTTTGCTGAAGTCTTGGTCGGAGGCATTCAAGTCTGGTGATCCTGACCTATGCAAGAGAGCCAGACGTGATCTAAGGAGATCCATCAAAGATGCCAAAAGATAATACCGGACCAAGCTAGAATCCCAGGCTAGCCACACAGATCCCAACTGGCTATGGCAAAATCTGCAAGGCATAACAGGCTACAAGATGAAAGTAGGTAAAATTGTCAGCTCCAATGCACCGCTCCTTGATGAGTTCAATGCATTCAATGCCCATTTTGAGCAAGAGGTCAAAGAGAACATGCCCTTCACCCTGGATGCCTCAGATGAACCTGCATCTGAGTTCACCATTATAGAATACAGAGAGCCTTCTTGAAGATCAACCTACAGAAAGCAACTGGTTTGGATGGGGTACCCAGGCGTGCTGTCAAATCCTGCATGGATCAGCTGACAGGGGTATTTCACAGACATCTTCAACCTCTCTTTACAACAATCTGACATCCCTATCTGCTTCAAGCAGATGACCATCATCCCGGTACTAAAGAAAAGCTAAGCAGCATGCCATAATGATTATTGCTCTTACATCCATCATTACGAAGTGCTTTGGAAAGTTAGTCATGGCACGAATCAATGCCAGCTTTCTGGACTGCCCAGATCCACTACAGTTCACCTACAACCACAATAGGTCCACAGGAGATGCCATCTCTCTGACCCTGCACTCAGATAACAAAGACAGATATGTTAGACTCCTATTTATTAAAAAAACTCATGGCCTCTTTCTGCACTGTAGGGTTTCTACGATCAGACTTTCCAAAATGCATCAGTTCACGTTTGTCTAGATTAAATTTCTTCTGCCATTTCTTTGCCCAAGTCCCCAGCCTATTTATATCCTGCTGTCTTGCCTCTGGCAATCGTCCTTACTATTTGCAGCTCCCTAATCTTTGTGTTATCAGCGGAATTATTAATTAGACCACACCCATTCTCCTCCAATATCATTTATGTATACAATAAACAACACAGATCGCAGCACTAATCTCTACAGAACACCACTGGTCACAGATCTCCAGTCAGAAAATCACCCTTCCACTTCTACTCTGTCTTCTATGACAAAACCAGTTCATTCATCTTACAGCTCATCATGGATCCCATGTTACTTCATCTTCTGTATCAACCTACCAAGGGGGACCTTGTCAAAGGCCTTGCTAAAGTCCATGTAGACAACACCCATTACCCTGCTCTTATCAATCATCTTTGTCACTTCCTCAAAAAAACTCAAGCAGGTTTGTGAGTCATGACCTCTCCCACACAAAGCCATAGTGTCTATCATTAATAAGTCCATATTTTCCCAAATGGGAATAAATCCTTTCCGTAAGAATCTTTTCTAATAATTTCTCTACCACTGATGTAAGGCTCACCAGCCTGAAATGGGTTCGCGCTTTGACCTCTTTAAGGTTTGTTTTATCTTCCCATACGCCTCCTCATACTCCTGGGCCCATTTCCACAGCCACGCTCTCCCAAGCAACTGGTATATGGATTTTAGCATAATTGCCAGACCTGGCACAGACTTGCCATTGTAGTTCACCAACCCTACGAATTGTAATTAAGATGCATGCTCTTGTCTAGGGGCTGTCATGACAACCTCTATCTTCTTGGGCACCATGTGTAGACCTTCACCGTGGAACATAGAACACTATAGTATAGTACAGGCCCTTTGGCCCTCGATGTTATGCTGACCAGTGGAATGAATCTAATGACCCCTTAATCTAAACTATTTCACTGTTATCCATATGCCTATGCAATAACCATTTAAACACCCTTAAAACTGGTGAGTCCACAACTGCTGCAGACAGCGCATTCTATGCCCTTACTACCTCTGAGTAAAGAAGAGAATCAGCTGATCCAGTCCGACTAGGTTATGAGTGCCTCGTGTGCGAACTTGGCAAAGCGAAGATCCTTAGACTGGGATGGTTGCACAGCCATACCCTTATGACAGTAATTCTAGTGATCCAGAAAATTGGGATCGGTGCTCTCACAACAGACCTCGCAGACTCTATAAGAACTCCAGTGCCCCTTCACGCACGCCAAAGTTTGGGACAGCACGTATTAACAAAATGAACTCCATGCAGCCACTGGCTATGAGCGATCACAGAATTGCCGCAGGTTAAGTGATCACTCTCGCTCATCACACGAAAGGACAGAAGGGCAGCCCACTCCACGCATTAGGAATGTAACTTCGTCAACTAGGCAGCATCATGGTGACAAAGAAAAGGATCATACTTCTACATCACAACCTAGCAGCCCTCGTCTTCAAAAGATTTCCCCAAATGGCTCCAGCAATGTTGGTCGAAGTTTTAGCCAGTCCAGTGCTGACGGAACATGCAAGTCAGCAGGAGAGGTGATTTTCATGTACGAGAATGTAAAAGAAGGAACTCGAAGCGTCCGAACTTCAGAACGGGTTACGCTCATTGTTGACAACACCATTGTTATGGATCCTTCCATTTTCACTGCACAACCCAACATAATGCTGGGCAGGATGTTTGGATCAGGTAGAGAGCACAATTTCATATATCCAAATGAAAAGGCAGAGTACGAGGTGGCAGAAGGAATTAGCTCTACAGTGTTTCGAGCTATTTTGGATTACTGCAAGACTAATCCACTGTCCTGATGGGACCTCAATGCCTGAACTGAGAGAAGCTTGTGACTACCTCTGCATCTCCTTTAATTACAGTATCATTAAATGCAGAGATCTCAGTGCTCAAATGCATGAACTCTCCAATGATGGAGCACACAAGCAGTTTGAATCCTACATGGAGGAAATGATTCTTCCACTGATGGTGGCCAGTGCTCAAAATGGTGACCAGGAATGCCATAGTGTAGCATTAACCAACGATGATGTGGTTGACTGAGATGAGGAGCATCCACCGCAGATGGGAGATGAACATTCACAAATTATTTACAGTACAAAGTTATACTGATTCTTCAAATATATTGAAAACAGAGACCTAGCCAAGCCTGTTTTGAAAGAGCGAGAGTTGAAGAAGATCAGATTAGGTATCGAAGGTTACCCCATGGACAAGGAGAAGGTGAAAAAAAGACCAGATAGCCAGCCTAAGGTCATCTACAACTATGTCCAGTGACCGTTCATCAGGATGTCCTGGGAGAAGAGGGTAGGAGCTGTCACGTCGACTTCACCATTGATTACATGGCCAGCATAAACAATGGAGTCTCTAAAGAACTCATACTTTTTTTGTTTTTCCTTGCAGAGCATGCAATGTCCAGAAGGTTTCTTCTAAGTTCTTGTCTTCTTCAATGGAGCCCATAACTAAAATATCGTCCAGATAATAAAGTAAGATGGGGGCTGAGGAGAGACCTAATAACAGTTCTATAAAATTATGAGAGGTATAGACAGGGTGGATAGTCAGATTTTCTTCCTGGAGTGGAAGTGTCAATTACAGGGGGACACAGGTTCAAAGCGAAGGGGGGAAAGTTTAAGGGAAATGTGCAGGACAGATTTTTTACATAGAGTGTGATGGGTGCCTGAAATGCACTGCCAGAGGAGGTGGCGAAGCAGGCACATTAACAACATTTAAGAGGCATCTGGGTGGTACATGAATAGGGAGAAAATAGAGAGATACAGGCCAAGTAAGGGCAGGTTTTTTTAAGTTTAGTTATGGCACCATGATCAGCATGGGTTTGGAGAGCCGAAGGGCCTCTTCCTTTGTTCTTTGTTCATAACATGTGAGTCCCTGGCAACCTTCTCAATATTTAATCCATGGCCCTCTTGAATACAGCTGGCATCAACGTGATACCAAAGGGAAGCTGCTTGTAGCAGAAAAGGCCCTCGTGTGTCACTATTGTTGGCAGTGGCTGGGACTCCTCCACGACCCCCATTTGTAAATAGGCCTGTGACAAGTCCATCTTTGAAAATTTCATTCCCTCTGCCAGTCCATTGAACAAGTTCTGAGCGAGGGGAAGTGAATTTTGATCTGCATACGGAGATGGGTTGAATGTGATCTTCAAGTCAGCACAGATTTTAACAGTGCCATCTGTTTTTAAAACCAGGACAATTAGAATGGTTGTTAGTGGTTCTAAAGCTCCTATTTTAACCAGCTGTTCCAGTTCCACCATTATTTTCGAACAGACAGCAGGCATATGGTTCCAGGCACGCCTTCAGATTCTTTGGATAAGCCTCCGGCTTTTATTGAATTTTAATTTCAACCGCTTTTCATCTCTTCCAAGGTCTCCAGAATGCATCATTATACTTGTTCATAACATCTTGTAGACTTGTTTTTGAGTCCTATTCACAATGCCCCAATTTAACTTCAGTTTTTGCAATCAAGAATGTCCAAATAAAGCAGCTTGGCTGCCTCTAACTATGTACAGGGTAACTCTGCACTCTTAACCCTTAGATGTACTTTCGCCAATACATAGCCTTTCAGTGGTATTACTTGCTCAGTAGGGTAATCTCAGCAGGCTTGAACAACAGTGCCACTAATTTTTCCGTATACGTGGAATCAGGAATCTGTGAAATTGATGTGCCTGCATCCACCTCCATCTTAATTATCTTCTCTACCTTGGGAAAGACCCAGAACCAACCAGCTTTTCCCTGTACTGATAGGACATTTAACCAAAATTCCATTGATTTTACTGTTGCTTCCTCCGCAGATTTGACCAATTCACTGTCTTCTTCCTGGCAAGTGTCTTCTGGTTTATCCCATTTTCAACTCCCCTTCTCTTAAGATTGTACCTGGCAATTTCAGGCAATGTGACCAACCCATTTACATCTGTGGCACTGGGCTTCACAAATCCAACATTGACTCTTTGTGGGCAGAATTGCCACATCTCTGGCATTCTGCAGTTAGCATTATGCTCTGCTGAGCTTCGGCTACTTTACGCATTCAGGCACCAACATCCAACTGCTTGTTTCATTGGCATTCAACTCTATTGTGGTAGCTATTTTAAAAGTTACCTTGAAATCCAGAACTTTTTGTTAATAGCTTCCATTGAATGGTTTCATAACAGAGGCCACAGCCTAAACGGTCCTGCAAATCATCTGGAGAAACCCTCCAAAGTCAAAATGCTCCACCAATCTTTTTACCTGTTTATAAAAAAAGCAGTGGCTTGGGTGCAAAATGGTTTCCCAACACCTCACAAGGTTCTTCCCCCAGAGTTCTCTCTACAGGCTTTTCTGGTTGCACCAAACTCCTTAGGATTGCAGAAATTTTGCTTCTGATGCTGTCAGAAAAATTGCTACCACTGGGTTTCATCCACTTTATTTGCTTTAAATTGGAATGGAAAAATTCAATATACGAGGACCAGCTTTGTTTCCTCATTAAACAGTCCCTTTGCTCCAATTGGCCCACTATTTTTTCTCGTCACTTGCCTTTCAGTAATTGCTTGTAGCTCAAGTTCCTTCGTTTTTGTGCTCTTCATGCCAGCCACTCCCTCAGCAACTGTAAGAGCAATTCCTCTCATTTTCTATATCACAGCACCCAGGTTTCCTTACAACTGCTCTCCATGACAATTTTGGTGGTCCCAGCTTATACTGCTAGCAGCATATATATATATATGTTGGTAGCAGCCCAAGTCCCTTTTAAGCATCAACTGCAGCCTGAGTCCCCTCTTGACTTCCCTCAAAGCTTAGGTCCATTTCCTGCAACTCTACAATGCCACCTCCTCCAACTGTGCTGTTTTTGAAGTCCAAACACATTTGATCTTCTCCCCCTTCTTCCAAAACACTGGGGTCAAAGGCATCTGTGGATTGTTTTAGTGCCAGTTTTATACATGGGTCTAATTAATGACTATTGAAAGACCATGAGATAGATCGGTATAATTCAACAAGGAATGGCTTATTGAACATCTTAACAGGTGCAATCAGTCTAAGACAACTCTCCCAAGCTCCAGCCTGGGTGGAGCTTGTTCCACTCTCTTAAAAGGAGCATGACACCCCAACTACATACATAATGTTATGCATTTATGAAGTGAAAATTGTAAATCTAGATAAAATGCAGACTAATAGGGAAGTGGGATCTGACGAGGATACAGTTATTTTGTATGGTTTTGGTTCCAGCATTGACCACTGTCTTAGGAACAACCATTTCAAAATTGGGCCAGCAACATAATTTTCACAGGACTCAGGAAATAGCAGCACCTGCTGAATAGCACATGCTGTCTCTGTTGTGCACTATCTTGCAAGACAAAAGTATGCCAGCGAATCATGTAATCCACTTTACTGATGTGGGTGCCATGGTTAAATAGCTAGTAATTGTACAACCTGTGAGATAAGGATATGAGATTCATTGCACTGCTAAGGATGTGAGGGTGAGGTGAAGAATCTGAATATTAATTATGAGTTCTAGAACATAGAAAACTATAGCACAAACAGCCCTTCATACCAAAAGTTGCGCTGATCATATCCCTACCTTGTCGTCCTATCTATCTATAACCCTCAATCCCATGTGCTCATCCAGAAATTCTGATTAATAAGATTGTTGATAGGCAAGTGGTGGAAAAGTGGTGATTTGAACAGTAACTAACGCTACTAGTGAAACTGATGGAATATGGCGGGCTGACCATTCACCTGAGGCATTTCAGTTTTGGCACTACTTGCAGATCCTTGAGGCTTGACTCCTTGCATTGATCTCCACATCTATCTCCTCCCATTTCATTTTTACCCATAACTACAGGGCGCCAGTTAATCACATCACAATTTCTGTCCTTGCTTTTGGATTCTATCCAATTCAGAAAACCTTATCTCAATATATTTTGAGATGCTGTCACTTACAAGTTGTTTTGTCAACTCTTACGAAACAATCTGAAGTTGAAACCACTCTATAAACCCAATAAGTTTTGTTAACAACATTTATTCTTACTCAGCTTGGTGTACAGTTTTTACAATGTGTGTGTTGATTTCAAATCAAGCAACAAATTCTAGTGACTATATGGACTAGATACATAAAGCTATTGAGAACTTTCAAGTTTTCAATGATGATAGATGGTGGAGGGGTAATATATTCAAGACATCTTCCTGATGGTCAAATCAAAGACTTTACTGGTACGAGGGAATCTGTCTATTTGTTTCTGAAGGTATTCCTCAGTTTTAGCATCATCAACATATAGCAACTCTCTGATGAGGACTTCGTACACCTTTGGCTTGGATCTCAAGTGAGGAAGGCTGTATGTAGACACCATCTGTAAATTACCTAAAGTCCTGTGGCAGCAGCAAAGAGTATGCCAAAAGAGTCAGTGCCAAAACACAATGCTGTGTGATCCTGCTGCAGATCGCAAAAGGGTTCAGACATTGCTCGGTTACAGCTGATCTTACCCATCATATTGTCACGGAAAGAGATCACATTACCTACCAGAACTGCTCAATCAATTTTCGACAGCAGCTTAAATGACCTCCTCAGATCACACTGTCAAATACCTTGGTGAGATCAATATAAGCAACATAAGGTGATCTCGTTTGTTTATATCATTTTTATTCCAGCTGCCAGAACGAGATCATGATCATTAGAAATCTTCCAGTTCTGAATCTACAATAAGATTAAAATAGATATGTTCAACCAGGATCTGCAGTCCGACAGGGTAACATGTGCAATACTTTTCCCTTAATACCCAATAGGAGATGTCTTCATATTTATTGCAATAAAAGCACTCAGGCTTCTTCTATACAGTCACACACTTTGCATCATAACATTTCTTAGGGCATGAATTCCTCCCTCCAGCAGAGACAGCAAAGTGTCACAGAGATGCTGCAGAAGTATTGGTTCCCACTGAATGTAGATGGAAGAACATTGGCATCTGGAAGTTTGTCCATGGCAAGTAAACTCCTCCATTCTAAGTTCCAGTTCTATCATTATAGACAGTTTTCTACAACATCTACTGATTCCTTGTGATAGTGTTATCCCTAGAATACAACACAAGATAATGTTCTGCCCAGCTCTCCAAGGTTATTGTATTGATGACCTCCTCTGCTTTTGTTTTCAATGGAGCAGTTTTACTGATGAACTAGTTGCCCTTGTGATCTCTTGATACATGTCCCTGGCATTCCTCATGCAATGGATATTCTGGCTAATTTGTAACCAGTAGCCATGATTCACCACATGGCAATCTATTGAACTTTATTTTTCTTAGTGTATTCAGAATCTTCTCATTCAGATCTTATAATTGAGATCAGATCACTTGGCTTCAATGGCAGATTCCATTAGAGTGACATTAGCATTGAGGCAGTCAGATTTTTTCTGCTTTTGCTTCCCGTAAGCACAGTGTGTTATTGTAGATGTTCCGTTAAAGTATGTTTCATTTCACATCTGCAGTGTGGGAATGCCAAAGCACACTTAATCAAGTAACTGTTATTTTCATTTGAGTAGGTAGTATGACTGATGTTGATAAAAGAACGGCATTTCTGCCATTTGAATGTAAAAGCTTCAAGGGTTGCATGCTAATCATAGCACACACAAGCACCAGCGCTATGATAGCAGTGGATGTTGAAAATACTGCTGAAGGTATGATGTTTGGTGATGATTAGACCCATCTGATGCTAATGCTTAGATACCCAGGACACCTTGTAGCATTGTTTGTTCAGAATGGAGGTGTTAGTTTAAAAAGCTCATGGTAGCAGCAAAGCTCAAGTCTCTATTTGTACTCATTTATCTTTCCGGAAAAGAACAATATTTCATGGTATATGTCCAATCTTGCATTGAATTCCCCTAGTAAGACATTCTCATTCAGTGATGTTGGATAAACAATAAATAGTGGTCGTGACACCAGGAAGAACATCAAAGCTGTTTTGAAATGTGTCCTACAATTCTTCATATCCACCCAACAGGAAAAATGGAGTCTCAGTTAAATGTCTCATTTAAAAGACTACATTTTTGCCCTGAAGGAAAATGACTGAAAGCTATACAACTGTAAACTGTGTGCAATTCACAAAATTTCATACAATTAAACTCTAGTAAAAGGACATAAATTCAAACTAGTATATTTAGAGGTGATGTTTGGAATATCTCCACATCAGGGTACAACGCATGCAACAAAGTCATTGATAAAATATGGAAATGAAAACTCTAGATTTAATTTAAAAATTACTGCTAGATACAATAATGTGTCTTTCTGGACCAAATAACCTTCCTCATCCATAATTTTTTTAGTGATCAGTGAGGTCTCCATACAGTTATGGGACAGAAGCTAGATTGGTAAAATGCAAATGTGTTGCAAAAGTTGGAGTTTTTTTTATCCATTTGTAGGACATGGGCATCGCTGGCTGGCCAGCATTTACTGCCCATTCCTAATTGTCCTTAAGAAGGTGGTGGCGAGCTTCTTCCCTGCTGATTTTGGACTTTTGAATGGACCTACCTTACATTAAGTTGAACTTTCTTTACACAGTATGTCTGTAATACTTCTTTCTGCACTCTCTCCTTTCCTGTGTTCTATGAACGATATGTTTTGAATATATATGCAAAAAACAATAATTTTCACTATGCCAATAATGTGACAACAAAAAAATCAAATCAGAGATCAGCATAACAGATGGCCTCAATAATATGTTAACTATATTCTAATCCTGTATTCTAATTCCTAAGTGAGAAAAGGAGCAGGCACTGAGATGGAGTGGCTTGAGCTACTTGAGCTTGAGAAAAGGAGTTGTTTTTATTTTTTAGGACATTCTTAAAAGCAATGAACATAGTTTTAGCTGGAGAAAGGTACAACTAGAGGTGACTGAAGCAGACTTTGAGGACCTGCTGAACTGAGTGCACACATGCCAATTACTGTTAATCAAAGGCAGCAATGGAGATGGGGCACTACTGGAAGTATGAAATGAACAGAGTTGAATATAGAGGTTAGACAAGTTAGAGAAAGGTGCTAATATCATCCCAAGACAAAGGAGCAGCATGACAGAAAACACTAGGAAAAAAGTTTGGTTTAGATTTTTAGTTAGTCACAAATATAACCCAAAAAATGGGTAGGGAATGCATAAAGCAAGTTATATAGCCAAAAAATTCACTCTCAGAATCCCTTCAGTGCAAAAAGAGAATATTTGAACCATCGAGTCAGCACAGAACTCCAAAAGTGCATCTTATCCAGACCCACCCCACCCTATTTCACAACCACATGCATTTACTATGACTAATTTACTTAACCTGCATATCTCTTGGATGCTAAGGGGCAATTTAGCTTAGCCAAGCCATCTAAGCTGCACATTTTTAGATTGTGGGAGGAAACCGGAGCACCCAAAGGAAACTCATGCAGAAACGGGGAGAACAGAATGTACAAACTTCACAGAGTTGCCTAAGGCCAGAATTAAACCTGGTTCCATGGTGCTGTGAGACAGGGGTGCATTGTGTCATCATGTGCCTATTCAGAAACAGAAACCATGTGATGTCAAGATGACACTTGATGAAATTAAGGAGATGATGAAAAGTATGCATCAGAAAACTGACGGAGGAAGGGATGATTAAGAACTCAGTTGAGCAATGGATGAGCATAAACATCAATTGAAAGCATATGGCATTTATATAACATCTTTAAATATAATGAAAAGTTTCAAGATACTTCAGAGAAACATTATAAAACAAGGATACCAAACTACATAAGAAATGATTAACTAAGGTGACCAAATACTTGGTCAAAGATATTCATTTTTAAGGAATTTTGTAAAGGAGGAAAAGCGAGCAGAGGTTTAGGAAGAGTATTCCAGAGCTTGGGCCCAGGTACCAGTCATAAATAATTAAAATTGCGAATAGACAAGAGATTAGCACAGCATCTCAAAGTTCTAAGGTTGGAGGAGATACAAAGGCGAGAAGTCATGGAAGATTTTGAAAATAATTTTAAAATCAAGATATTGCTTGACCAACTGCCAATGCAAAATAGTGAAGAGAAGGGTGGTAGGACAAAAGGACATTCTGAGAGTTAAGGTGTAATGATATGGAGATGCCAGCGTTGGACTGGGGTGGGCACAGTAGAAAGTCTCAACACCAGATTAAAGTCCAACAGGTTTATTTGGAATCACACGCTTTTGAAGCACTGCTTCTTCATCAAGTAAGTTGGACTTTAACCTGGTGTTGTGAGTTAAAGGACAGAAAAGTTTTAGATAACTCCCAGGTTTATGGAGGTAGTACAAATACCTGTTTTGGAGTTTTGAATGCGTTAACAGCAAGTCTTTGTTAACAACTCACGTCTATATACAGCAGAGTTTACAGGTATGGAATTGCTGCACCCTAGGTTTTTATATATCTCTGTCTATTTGCAGGCAGACCCTGTGCTCTCTTGCATCACTGCATAAGCAATACTGTATTCAATCTCACACTAATTCTGTTATGGACCAAAGACTACTACTATGCCTCCAATAGTCTGATTAAGTAAATTGGTTTCTTTCATTGTTTGATGTTAACCCACATCTGGTTGGTTTGGCAACTATGCATACTGGTCTCATTAGCAAACCTGACAGTACTCCTACTGGGCACCTATCTCACTATAGGACAAACTCGAGCACAATCAGGGTAAATGGGCACATCCTTGCAAAGTCACACCTGAGTTGAGATGCTGAGCAGAAAGTTGTTGAACTGGCAGGCAAGAACCAGGAGCACAACTGAAATGGTGAGATGGGGGCATTGGACAAAAAAGTGAGAACTCTCAACAAATGCAGGCATGGTGTAATCATGCGAGTTAGCTTTCTCCCATTGTTCATCCCACCTTATGTACTAATGCCATCTTGATTCCCTTGCAAGTCAGTCAGGCTGGACCATTGTCACGCCCTATGGCAACCAGAGAGCTGAGCAGCTCAGAGATAACTCAAACATTGAGGCACCATTACAGCTGTTATACCCTCCACTAGTGCAGATATTCACAGCTTGGTGGGATTAACTAGTGGACAAGCCCCTAAGTTAACTCACTGGTCAGCATCTCAACTCAAAGTCCACAGCAGAGGCAGGTAAAAAAACTCCAGGAGAGATGCCCAGGACTTTGCTGAGCCTTAGGACAATAATATGCCTCTAGGTCTGGTCGTGCAGAACTGGAACTACGAAGTCAAAGGCATGAGGAAGGGATGACTGCATCCCTCCTCAAACTGCAAGGCCAACTGTTTGAGGACACCATCGCAGATGTCCGATCAGCCTTCTTGAAAGTTAATTCTCGGAAAACAATTGGTCTGGATAAGCACTCAGGTCCTGTGTCAACCAGGTATTGGCAGTTATCTTTAACCTCTCCTTATACTGATCTGAGGCCCTACCTGCTTCAAGAAGACAACTATCATTCCTGCACCAAATAAAAACCAGGCAGTGCACCTTAATGATTAGTGCCCACACAGATTCTCTATGCTTTCATATCATGGTACCACAATCCCTGTAGAGTAAGAATGGCAGCTTTATATCTCTTCAACCTCCCACATTCACAATGCAGTAAAGTCACGTCAGCTGGGTATTTGCTGAACCCCCGGCAAATCTCAGTTCTTTTGTGTCTACCAGTATTCTCTAATGCTGAGGATACCAAGGATTGAAAAAGCACTGCCAGTAATTCAACCTTGGAGGTGGAGAAAAACACTAGAATCCCTGACTTTGGAGGAGGAGATAATAGCTGAGATTATTCAGCATCTTTAGGCTTCATCATAAACTGTTCATTGGCAGGTCACATGCAGCTGTCTGTCAAGCAAGAGCCCAACATTTCAGAGGTTGAGAGAAGCTTCACTCTGTCATTGTGACATACCATCATTCACCTACAGCACCCGACCAATCGCTTTAGTGCCTTGGCCGATGACCACCTCCTGCAGGCACCGTTATAGTGAGTGAATGTCAAACCCTATGGTGAGAGACATCTTCACACCCTAATCCTGAACATAAAAAAAAGACAACGAAGGTGACCCTAGTGTGTGCCCATGTGGGCCCTGGCCATCATCCAAGTTCCTTCGTCCCCGACGAGCTACCCCTTACTGTCCTCTTCGATATCCTTCTTATCCAGGGACATGTGGCACATCTCCATCCCCTACTGATCCAGCCTCTCTCCCCATTGTAGTGCCAGGTTACAGACCATTATGATTCCAAAGATAGCAAAAGATAATGGGGGGGGGGGGGGGGGTGATTAGGATATTGAATTTGATGAGTAGCCATGATCAAAAATGAATAGCAGAGCAGGCTCGAAGGGCCAAATGGACTCCCTCTGCTTCTACTTTCTATGATGCAGGATATGCTCTGGGAGCTGTATTGTAGGGCTCCCTCCTACAGGCTCAAGCATTACAACAAGGTCTTGCTTGACCAGTGCAGGTAATGACTCTCAAGCTTTGTTGGAACTTGTCTCAAAGTGGTTGTGGCATCCGCACAGACATCATGAGTCACAAGTTGAGGAAGTGCTCTTTGTTTCCATTGAGCCATTCCTCCAGCCATTGATCTATCTCAAAAATGTCTAAGTGCCCCACGCTGTAACCATTCAGGATGCTCCCTGGGAAACAGGTACATACCTGCATGATACACATGGTATGGTCTCAGATGGTCTGTGGGGAACTTAAAGCCACGTGCGTGCAGTCAATGACACCCTGCACCCAGGGCATGCCTGTTACATAGGCAAAGATATAGAGATGCCGGCGTTGGACTGGGGTAGTAAGAACTCAGTAAGAATTTAGCAACACCAATTTTAAATCCAACCGATTTATTTGATAGTAAATTTGCGAGCTTGTTTACTCGCAAATTTACTATCAAATAAATCGGTTGGATTTAAAATTGGTGTTGCTAAATTCTTACTGAGTTCACACAGGCAAAGCCCATGATCCTGATGTCTCAGTCTAAGTTGGTGTATACGTGGGCCTTTGCAGAAAACATGAGAGCCCCCTCGTGTATTTGTGAACCGCTGACTAGGAGATCCTACTCTGGTCACCTGCGGAGCCCTGAAATGAGCCTCTGGCTTAGAACTTCAGAGCACCAATAATTTTGAGGGCCATAGTGACCTCTCAGTCCATATGGCATCAATTCTTAATCACCTAACAGAAGCAATTTATCATGCCCCCGATAAGGTGCAGTCTTCTCTAGCACTGGACATCTGACATCAGGATACAAGATCTATATTAAAATATCCAAAGTCAATAATCTCCTTTGAGGTCTGCCATCTATGGGCCTTCTTCCCAGAACATCAACAGTCTCTCTCTCCACTGCAGGATGCTCTCCTTGTCCACATGCAATGATGATGCGAAGATACTGGCATTGGAGTGGGGTAAACAACGTAAGAAGTCTCACAATACCAGGTTAAAGTCCAACAGGTTTATTTGGTAATAAACGCCACTAGCTTTCAGAACACTTTCTTCATCAGATGAGTGGAGAGTTCTAATCACAAACAGGACATGTAAAAGGCACGCACAGTTTACAGAGTACTGATTGGAATGTGAGTCTTTACAGCTAATCAAGTCTTAAAGATGCAGACAGCACTAAGCATTTGTTAAAGAAACGCATATTGTATCCAGACAGGACAGTAAGTTAGATGTTGCAATTCAGGCAAGTCATGGGGATTACAGATAGTGTGACATGAACCCAAGATCCCAGTTGAACCGTCTTCGTGTACGGAACTTGGCTATCAGTTTCTGTTCAGTGACTCTGCGCTGTCGTATGTTGTGAAGGCCGCCTTGGAGAACGTTTACCTGAAGATCAGAGGCTGAATGCCCGTGATCGCTGAAGCGTTCGCCAACAGGAAGGTGATTGTCAAGCGATGTTCACTCATCCGTTGTCATAGTTTCTGCATGATCTCCCCAACATACCATGCCTCAGGTCATTCTTTCCTGCAGCGTATTAGGTAGACAACGTTGGCCAAGTTGCAAGAGTATATGCCATGTACCTGGTGGATGGTGTTCTCACATGAGATGATGGCATCACTGTCGATGATCCAGCATGTCTTGCAGAGGTTGCTGCAGTACGGTTATGTGATGTTGTAGTCACTGTTCTAAAGGCTGGGTAGTTAGCTGTAGACAATGGTCTGTTTGAGGTTGTGCAGTTGTTTGAAGGCAAGAAGTGGAAATGTGGGGATGCCTTGGCGAAATGTTCATCTTCATCAATGACATAGTTGAAAACTCCGAAGATGGAGTAGCTTTTCTGCTCTGGGGAAGTACCGGATGACGAAGTGTACTCTGTCCACCATGTTTCATGATGTTTGTCTTCTGAGGAGGTCAGTGCAGTTCACATGCAGTGGCACACTGTTATCACTGCTGTTCACTATAAGAAATATTGCCAGCACTATGACTGTCCCGAATCAAAAACTGAAAGGAAGAGAACAAAGTGAGCAACAGTACACTGACTCTCAGCCATCTCAGAATCCGGGACAACTACGCATGCACTTCCCCCAACATGAACAGCTTTGTGCTGTGTCTCACTCACTCTCCGTCACACAACAGTCACTTTCCCACAGGTGCCCTTCCACCTGAAGGAACACTTTGACTCTTGGGAGGCTCAGCAATCCATATAACCTCACATGGGTGAACAGGGCATTGTCCTCTGTCATCCTTTGAACAAGGTGACTGATGAGCTACTTCCCCATGATGCCTTTCATTAGGAGGCCATATCTGTGTCACCTCCCTGTTACATAGAGACAGGTTTGTGCCTTGGAGGCTAGACTTTCAACTCTTTCATATAACCAATTAAACTAAATGAAACAAACTGAGGAAGAAATTAAAAGGGACAGCTCTTTAAAGGGATTCTCTCTACGACAAAAACCAAATAACATTTAAAACAGGAGGCAGGAGTGCGTGGTGCTGGTGGTGTACATTTTACACAAAATGGCAGAATCTAGCTGTGAGCAGCTGGCTTATTGGTGAGAAGACTCCCTACACCACTGCTACTGGCTTGAACCACTTTGCCACTTTATTTACGCTAAGTGGCATGTGATCATGACTGAAAGTTCCCTGAAAAAAATGAGCAGATTCTCTCCCATTTCCATACACATTCAGCACAGAATTTCTTGGTAAGATCACTGCCAGTACCTTTAGACTTGCCATTTTAACATTTTTACACGTGGATTTCATATTACGGTCACTGACCTAGCTCATAGAACATAGAACATAGAACAATACAGCACAGAACAGGCCCTTCGGCCTTCGATGTTGTGCCGACCAAAATAAAAAGCAATGCCCCTCCTAACTAAACCATTCCCTTCTCATCCATATACTTATCCACTAACCTCTTAAACGCCACCAAACTTGGCGCATCTACAACAGCTGCAGGCAGGGCATTCCACTCCCTAATCACTCTTTGAGTAAAGAACCTACCTCTGATATCCGTCCTATAACTCATACCCCTTAATTTAAAGTTGTGTCCCCTCGTGCTAGCTTTCTCCATCCTAGGAAAAAGGCTATCACTGTCCACCCTATCCAAACCTCTAATCATCTTATATGCTTCAATAAGATCCCCCCTTAGCCGCCTCCTTTCTAACGAAAACAACCTCAAATCCTTCAACCTCTCTTCATAGGACCTGCCCTCCATACCAGGCAACATCCTGGTAAACCTCCTCTGTACCCTCTCCAATGCCTCCACATCTTTCTTATAATGTGGGGACCAGAACTGCACACAATACTCCAAGTGCGGCCGCACTAGAGTTTTGTACAGTTGCAACATGATGCTGCGGCTCCTAAATTCAATCCCCCTACCAATAAAAGCTAAGACTCCATATGCCTTCTTAACAACTTTATCCACTTGACTGCCTACTTTCAGGGATCTATTGACACATACACCAAGATCCTTCTGTTCCTCAACACTATTAAGAGCCCTACCATTAGCCCTATACTCTACACATTTATTGTTCCTGCCAAAGTGCATTACCTCACACTTTTCCACATTAAACTCCATTTGCCACCTCTCGGCCCAGCTCTGCAACTTGTCCAAGTCACTCTGTAAACTAAAACACCCCTCTTCACTATCTACCACACCACCAACTTTAGTATCATCTGCAAATTTACTGCTGGCATCCCGAGAAACCAGATTTCCAACGGTTTCCAAAATGGGAAACCTGAGAGGAGGGAGATGGACCCAGGGACTCTTGCACTACCTGCCTAGTGCTTTTGCTGTTTAGTGAATACCATTTCCTTTCTGCTGTGACTACTTCACTGCACTTGCTATCCACGAAGCTTTCACCCTTGTGGATGCTGCATAGTGACCCCAGTTGCTGTTTCAGCTCGAAAAAATGGAGTTAGAGTAGAAAAAATGTTAAAAGCAAATATTATCTTTTATTTTGTTAGTGTAGGCTTCTTCAAAGTAAGGCTTACATTAACACTGCTATGACGTTACTGTGAAAATCCCTTAATTACCATATTCCAGCTCCCATTCTGGTACACTGAGGAAGAATTTAGCTTAGCCAATGCAATGAACCAACACATCTTTTGGACTATAGGAGGAAACCAGAGCACTTGGGAGGAAACCGGTGCAGACGTGGGGAGTATGTGCAAACTCCACATAGGCAGCATCCCAAGCTGGGAATCAAACCTTGACCCCTGAAGTTGTGAGGCAGCGCTGCTAACCAAAGTCAGAGGTAGGCAGGAATGTGAAGCTGAGATTACTAACAGATCGGTCATGATTTTGTTAAATGGTAGAGCAGATTTGAAGGGCTAAATAGCCTACTCCTGCTCCTAATTTGTATGAATAAACATTCTGATAATTTAGCAGAAGTGGAGAAATCAGGGAGATAGTGATGTAATAGAACAGGATGTTTTCAGCACACACGAAAAATAACTATTACTGGGCGAGTTGCCAAAGGGAAGTGTATAGGTTAAGTAATGGAGGTGGAGCGAGTGGGGACAGATCCTTGGAGGACACCAAAGGTAACCATGCAGGGACAGGAAGAGAAGTCATTGAAAGTAATTCTAGCATCCAATTAGATAAATGAGAATGGAAGCAGATGAGAACATCCCATTCAGCTGGATGACATTAGACAGGCACCGGAGGAGGATAATGTCCATCTGAATTAAATCATCGAGGATAATTCAGAAGAATCAGTCTGTCCTAAATGTTTGATTTTCAGAAAGTACTTTCTAAATTCCAACAGGAAAAATCATAGTAATAGTAAAAGTGAGGATTTCATTCCAGTTAAAGTGGTTAAAATAGGCAGATAATTAGAAACAGAGAGCAGTTGTCAACAATGATGGATCTAACTGGGTAGCTATGAAAAAACACAATACTCCAGAAATATGGTCTGGATCATCTGGCATTCTTAGTAACCCTGACAGTGGTATAAAATAGAATATTTGATAGCTGCCCAGGACCCTTGATGTATATTGGCACAATTATCTACAAAATGGCATGAAAGTCACAGTCTATCAAAATGCATGAAACAACAAAGAAAATTATTGAAGACTGCATTAGAGATATGAAAGCTCAGATGAAGGATTATTTTTGCTTTCATACAAATTGAGCAACTTTGTGGTGCAAGACGTAAAGCAGAAACTGTTCTGCAAACTCCCTAGTCTCCACAACCACCTTTGGCATTTTCACAAAAATGTTTGTTTTATCCAATTACACAGTATCAACTGGTCATATTTGAATGGATCACTAATATCAAGAACATACGAACCCACCATATATGCTACCATAAAACCTTTGTAACACTGGAGTCCTAGGATCTAGTGTTGTTAAAAAGACAAAGTGCACTTCGTAAAATAAATCTCGAAGAACATGACAAATTTAAACCTTGATTGTGTGGGGATCTAGAAGGAATAATTGTTCGTCCCTATAAAAGAACATCTGCAGAACTCTAAGCTAACCACGATTAAAATTAATGTATTGGAAATCCTTGCTCCTGACTGGAATATCTGGAAACAAGACCATATGATTAAAACATACAAGATTCTTAGGGGGTTAGACAGGGTAAATGTTGGGAGGATGTTATCATTCATGAAAGCATTGTTGCAGAATAAGTGAGTGCTTATTTAAGATGGATTTGAGGAAGAATTTTCTCTCAGAGTGGTGAATCTTTGGAATTCTTTACCCCAGGAAGTTGTGAAGACCAAGTCCTTGAAAATTTAAGGCTGAGATTAATATGTTTTCAATCAGTAAGGGAATTAAAATTTACGGAGATAAGGCAGGAAAATGTAATTAGTGAGTCTTAGATCAGCCGTGATCTTATTAACTGGAAAAGTAGCTCAAAGGGTTGAAAGGCCTACTCCTGAAACTATTTCTTATGGTCTAAGCATTCAGGTAAAGATGTGGAGAAAGCAGAAGATAAAAGTACTGACTAGATAACACAAAAGAGAGCCCATGCGCAAGAAAAAACATTAGCCAATCTCAGCAATCCTATTAATCTGTGCTAGGTGCAGAAAGGATTGCAACTCTCAAATTGCCCTCCACAGCCACAACAAATGAGTATCAATATAGAAGTATCCTGCATATAGTTGCTGCCCAATGTCTCGATATTGATGATTATTAATAATTTACTTTTGATCAAGGATTGCTTTAAAAAAAAAGTGACGTCATTCTGACAAATGGATCCTATTTCAAAGGGATCAAGGGGAAAACTCTACTGATTGGACTCATCTAGCACAAAGGAAGATGGTTACAGTTGTTGGAGGTCAATCATTGCAGCCCCAGTACATTGCTGCAGTAATTCCTCAGGGCAATACCCTAAACTTAGCCATCTTCAGCTACTTTATTAATGGCTTATCCTCTGTCATGAAGTCAGATTTTTATGAAGAATATTCAGCACCATTAGCCACTTCCGAAATGCTGAAGCACTCCTCAAGCAGCAAAACCTGGACAATATTCAGGCTTGGGCTGAAGTTACACTGCCATCCAGGAAATGACCATTTCCAACAAGAGAGAATCCAATTATTTCCCCTTGACATTCAATGACATTATCACTGAATCCCCACTATCAATGGGGATTCTATCCGGGGGATTAACATTCACCAGAAACTCAATAGGCCAATCACCTAAGTACTGTGGCTAAAAGAGGTCAGAAGCTGAGAATTCTGCAGATTCTTCACTTCCTGATCCCTGAAAATTTAACTACCATCTACAAAGCATAAGTCAGAAGAGTGATGGAATATTCTCCACTTGCCTTGATGAATGAAGCTCCAACACTGAATAAGATCATCATCCACGACAAAGCAACCTGCCTGATTGGCACCTCATTCATAACCTTAAACAGTCACACTTTTCACCATTGACAGTGGCAAGCGTGTTTATCCGCAAGATATACTGAAACAATTCAAAGCTCCTTAGATAGCATCTTTCAAACCCTCAACCTCTATCACCCTGAAGGACAAGAACAACAGATGTGTGAAAATATCTCAACCTGAAAGCATCTCTTCCAAGTCACACACCATCCTGGAACTATAATGCCATTTCTTCACTATCACTGGGTCAAAATTTTCAAACTTTTCTTTCTTAACAGCCATGGTCAGTTTTCCTACAATACATGGACTATAGCAGTTCAAGAAGGCTGCACACGACCACCTTGAAGGCAATTAGGTATTAGCAATAAATGCTGGCTTAGCCAAGGATGCCCACATTCCATGAATGGATAATTAGTTACGCTGGAAAATGCAATAGGATTGCATTAATCAAGAAAAACTCCAAAAAGGTATTAGCACTAGGAGATGGAACAGATTCTGATATTAATGGCTAGAGGCAGCACTGAGAGAAGATCTCAGCTTTTCTCTTACCCTCCCCCAAAATATGCCTCAACTCCAATTTCAAAAAAGCACCAAGTACATTTCACATCTTTCTCCATATCACGATGAGTTTTAAGTGAGCAACAGTTTATCATGCCCGTTAAAAAATACATTGACACCATCAAAACTTATTTAACACAAGTGCCTTCAGAGTATTATAAATGCCAAATTGGCCATATTCAAACAGCAGTACCTGGAATTTCCAGTGGAGTCTTTCAATGAAAAATTGAAGAAACCTCCTTTTATGCTATTTCTCTGGATGTTCCATCAACTACCCAATGGTGTCTAACCCAACAAGCAATAATATGATTAAATATATTTAAAACACATACTCCAAAAAAAGGAAAATATTATTGGAGTTTTTTTAAAACTGTAGCTAGTCCAAACCAATGCAATAACAAAAGTTGATTTTTTTTGTTGTTGAGAAAGTTGATTGATTGGTATTTGCAGTGTAACAGCGTCACCTTGTGCCAATTCACAGCATCCACAGATAATAGAACTAATATGTCACAAGAAACCAGAATAGTGTTAATAACATTTTGTCAAGAGTTACAATTACAGGTCGATATTAAGAGTGATACAAGCTCCTCAGCATTGGTTCTGCATTTCACCTCATACAGAATGGCCTCAAGTGATCCCTTCTACCCTCAAATTCTTCATCCCAGTAACTCCTCTCACATGTTTATTATGCCTTTGGATAGCAATATAAGCTGATTCGTACTCTGACCAAACTGACACAACAGGCTTTCTTTTGATGGACTGGAAGTGAAGAAAGCACAGAATCCTAATTCAGTTAATATTTTACAGTAAGATTGACGATAATTACAGACAAAGCAGAATAGTGAAGATAAGAAGTGGCAGGAACTGAACTGCAAACAGACACTATAGGTCATGCCTACGTTAAATTTGGCTGATATATCATGCAAGTCACCTGGAATTGCAAAAGAACAAGCCATTGTTCCCAAATACTGTAGTTGGAATAGGCGGTGAAGGATGCAGCAAAGGAAGAGTTAACTATAAAACTAAATTCACTTTCAAGTCTGGAATTCCCATTCAAACAGTGCCTTTCTTTCTGTCTGACAGACAGTGCGTCAATGTTCTAATCAGTTTAGCTCAGCTATCAAACTGAAGCAGAAGGTTATAGGTTCAAACCTCAAACCAGGATTTAGAAGACACAGACATGTACTTTAATACAATACAATACCAAAGGAGCTCGGTATTTCCAGATGTAGTGCCTAAAAGACGAGATATTAAATTAAGGCTTGGATTAGTTTATTTTGGTTACAAAAGATCTAATCATGCCATTCTACAAGATCTAGGCAATAAATCAGCTCTCAATAACACTATTAATTTCCTCTTTTTAATGCCATCTTTGCTTTTAAGTGATTGCATTGCAAGAAATGCATCAGTTGTAAAAGCTGTATATAGAATAATAACTCTCTATTCTCTAAACTCTACGTGGTATATTGTCTAAACTCTATTATGGTGGTACATTGCCAAAGGCTGTGGCAAACGGTCATCTGAGCTTGAAACATCAGTTCTTTTCTCTCCTTACGGATGATGCCAGACCTGTTGAGATTTTCCAGCATTTTCTCTTTTGGTTTCAGATTCTAGCATCCGCAGTAATTTGCTTTTAGCCACATCTATCCCTTATTTCCATCAATACCTCTAACCTCCCTTTCACCTAACCCCAAGGAACTCTCACCTACTCCCTACTTTCCTTAGCCTCTCTCGCCATTTGGGTTTAACCATTTACCTCTGTATAGCGCTCAAACCCCTACTTTTCCTCCAATTTGCCACAATTATTTCCTACATTTCTAGATCACTACATAGCCACCCACCTCAAACTCTATTATCATTCCATCACCTTACACATACTTATACTTCTTTTACATTCCTGCAATATGTGTGACATCCTTACCTCTCTTCCCCCATCTACTTATTAAATCTTATCTTTAATAATTACTCCCTAATACTTCATTCCCCTCCAACCTGTTGTCAACCTACCTAATTCTATTTGGTTTCTTCTTACCACTTAACTCCCAGATATCCACCTACACACTTTTCACAATATCTTTTCCTTAACACTGTAGGTCCCAGGTGAAAAAGCCAACATCACACCCATTGTCCTCCATCTCATGAATGCTACAAGTAGATCCCATCGTCCTATGCCCACTGACCTACACTAACTGTGTTAGGAACACTTCAATTGTGAAATTCTCATTCTTATTTTCAAATCTTCCAATTGCCTCAACCCTACCTCTATCAACATTGCAAGCTTACAATCTGCCAAAATATCTGCATAAATCTAATTCCAGCAGATTGTAATCGCATGACCATTAGTGACTATGTCTTCAGACTTCTAGGTCCTAAACCTCTCCACCTCACTTTCATCCTTCAAGATGCTACATAAAACTTTAACTGTTGCCCTGACTTTCAGTCATCTGCTCCAATATATTCTTACATAGCTTGGTGTCAAATTTTGTTTAATTACGGTCCTATGACGTGCCTTGAGTCATTTTAGCTGCATTAGAAGGTGCTGTATAAGTTGTACATCTAACAATAGTAAGATAATATTGTGACCTATTGAATCAATTTACCATGCTGCAAAAAAAAAGTTCTCCATTCTGGTTGTAACATTCTCAAATTTATATATCATTTTTAAAAAGTCTTAGCGGACTTTGATTATTTCCGAGTTGCTTTATGCAGTGAAGGAGCACCACCTTGTGCCCATCTGTAGGAGGTGCAAGAAACACAAGATTAACTGGACATGTCAACTCATTTCATTTCCCTCGCAGCCATTCGTCACATAATCTGACTTCTGCGTCCTGAAGGACATTCTTGCTATGATATGATTCTACAAATTCTCATCCCCCATCGCAATAATTCATTCCAAATGACTAATTTTGATATGCAAACCTAGGTGATGAATGGTTGTTTATCACTTGGGTTATCACAGCCGAGCCTAATGTCATCACTTAAGGTTTATTGAAGTAGATTATGACTATTTGGCAGCAGACCAACACAAACAGATGGGGACACATTACCAAAGTGCGACAAGGCCAGTCCAACAGTGATCTGCTGTATAAACATGAAACCACAAGAAGCACTTTGAATACTATACTCAACTGTTAAAAAATGCAAACGTTTGAAGCACACATGGACAAAAATGCAAAAAAAAAGGCTATTATGTAAATACATCAAATGAAACTCAGAGATAGGTTCTTTACTCAGAGGGTAGTAAGGGTGTGGAATGGCCTGCCTGCAGCAGTAGTAGACTCGCTAACTTTAAGGACATTCAAATGATCATTGGATAGACATATGGATAATACTGGAAAAGTTTAGGGTAGAGGGTGGTTAGATTGGTTCCACTGGTTAGTGCAGAGAGCTGAAGAGCCTGTACTGCGCTGTAATGTTCTATGAAACAAGTTTAATTGAACTAATAGAGAGTTAGTAATAGAGTTGGAAGATCTACTGGAAATTAGCTGGACAGTTAACATTAAGTACAACAGTTCCAAATGACTCGATTATGGCTTCTGCTAATTTACATGCTGTCATTCAATGATAAACAAAAAACACATCAAGTTTCATTTGATGACACCAAGCTCTACCGCCAACCACCTCTCTCTTGACCAATCCACCATCCAATTTGTCATTGTTTGTCTACATTAGTATTGGATAAGCAGAACTATTCTCAAAATAAATATCTGGAAATCTGATGTCTTTCTCTGCATCCAAACTCTGATTCTGACCATCACTCTTGCCGGAAACCATGGCATGCTCGGGGAGTAGCACAAGAAGAGACAGACTACAAGGCACAAGAGGGAGAGTGAAAATGACACACTTGGAAAGTGCCATCACTGACAGGTAGGCGGATGATTAGTGGTTGAGGTGCATTTGTTAATCCCCATCATATAGTAGAGTGACCCATCATCTCGGATTTTTCCGCCATTGGACAGAGACCTCATTCTACTGGGACTGCGTGGTGGTTGGTGTACAACACATCCACTCGTAGGCATTTTCCACCCACGAGGGACAGTACGGTGCAACAATAGTTAGCACTGCTAACTGTCTGAGAGACCCATCTGTGCAGTTTGCACACTCTCCCCATGCCTCCATGGGCCCCTCCCCGCTACCGGCACTCCGGCCTCCCCCCATAGCCCGAAAGACACACTGGCCAGGTGCATTAATCCGAACAGGTGCTGGTATGGTGGCATGGGGAATCTCATAGTAACTTGTGTTGTAGTGTTAATGCAAGCCCCACTGGTGACTAATAAATAAACTTTAATAAACACAAAACAAGTCAATAAAGTTGTTAAGGCAGCATACGGATAAGGTTGTTAAGGCGGCATATGGAGTCTTAGCTTTTATTGGTAGGGGGATTGAATTTCGGAGCTGCAACGTCATGTTGCAACTGTATAAAACTCTAGTGCGGCCGCACTTGGAGTATTGTGTACAGTTCTGGTCCCCGCATTATAAGAAAGATGTGGAGGCATTAGAGAGGGTACAGAGGTGGTTTACCAGGATGTTGCCTGGTATGAAGGGCAGGTCTTATGAAGAGAGGCTGAGGGATTTGAGGTTGTTTTCGTTAGAAAGGAGGCGGCTAAGAGGAGACCTTATTGAAACATATAAGATGATTAGAGGTTTAGATAGGGTGGACAGTGATAGCCTTTTTCCAAGGATGGAGAAAGCTAGCACGAGGGGACATAGCTTTAAATTAAGGGGTGGTAGTTATAGGACGGATGTCAGAGGTAGGTTCTTTACCCAGAGGGTGGTAAGGGTATGGAATGCCCTGCCTGCTGCAGTTGTAGATGCGCCAAGTTTGGTGGCGTTTAATAGGTTAGTAGATAAGTTTATGAACGAAAAGGGAATGGTTTAGGTTAGAGGGTCATTGTTTAGAATATAGAACATTACAGCACAGAACAGGCCCTTCGGCCTTCGATGTTGTGCCGACCAATTAAGAAAAAACAAAGTAAGGATCTAGAGTGTCAGGATTCTTATGGACAATCCCAACAGCAAAGACCTAAAAACAAACACTAACCAAGTGCTCCTGACAACATGTCTAGAATATGAGCTGGTCATTACGAATACCCTGTTTTACCAGAGG
The DNA here is from genome assembly GCA_024679065.1 of Sphyrna mokarran. NCBI lineage: Eukaryota > Metazoa > Chordata > Chondrichthyes > Carcharhiniformes > Carcharhinidae > Sphyrna > Sphyrna mokarran. The sequence continues at coordinate 69,597,525 of JAGIQG010000016.1, forward strand.
GACAAGCAGGAGACCTCATAGCAAGATCCCTCTGCTCCAAGCATCGGCACCTAATAGACTATATCATCCAAGCAAGGGAATGTAAAGAAGTCTATCACCCACAGTATGACTCGAGCAAATGACTGTTGAACAAACCAGCGACTAATTCACTCTACCATTACCTGCTCTCAAACCAGCAGATGCAGAAAAATCTCCACCACAGAATACACAACGTCAATGGATTCAAAGAACCTGAGATGAAAGACCTACTCACTCAGTCTCCAAACGACTGACCTGGCAATGACCAACGAACCAGTCACAAAATGCCCATAGTGTCTGTTTTTTGTGGGAGGAGTGGATGGATTTTCTACCATCCATCCACTCCTCCCACAAAAAGCTGACACCGACCATCAAAATCCATTGTGAGCCCCTGAACAACATAAATTTCCCATTCGTTGGGTGCCTCCTCTCAGCACAGGCAGAAATAGATGTTGAAATCCAGCGTAGACGCTAATTTTCTCACACATTCTTGGATGCCTGAGGAAGAGAGTCTTCAAATACCTAGACCTCAGATCCAGCACCAAGTTTATGGATTACAGAGCAGCCATGGTCCGAGCCCTCCTATATGCATCAAGAACAAGGACAGTGTATAGCAAGACACTTAAAATCCCTGGCGGGCTATCACCAAATACTGCCTCTGCAAAATCATGCAAATCCACTGACAGGATAAGCTTACCATTGTGAGCGTCCTCTCCCAGGCCAATATCCATTGTAATGAAGCACTGGTCACATATGACTATTTGCAATGGGCATGCCAACACAAGACTCCCAAAACAAGTTTAATTTGATTTATTATTGTCAAATGTATTAGCATAAAGTGAAAAATATTGTTTCTTACTGGCTATACAAAGCTTACCGGTCATAGGAAAGGAAACAAAAGTGCAGAATGTTAGTGTTACAGTCACAGCTACAGTGAAGAGAAAAATCAATTTAATACAAGGTAGGTCCATTCAGAAGTCTGATGGCAACATGGAAGAAGCTGTTCTTGTGTCGGTTGGTGTGCGGCCTCAAACTTTTGAATCTTCTTCCCAACAGAAGATGGTGGAAGAGAGAATGTCCAGAGTGTGTTGTGTCCTTAATTATGCTGGCTGCTTTGCCGAGGCAGTGGGAAGTATAGGCAGAATCAACAGATGGGAGGCTGGATTGTGTGATGGATTGGGCTACATTCACAATCTTTTGGAGTTTCTTCCTGTCTTAAGCAGAACAGGGGCCATACCAAGCTATGATACAATCAGAAAGAATGTTTTCTATGGTACATCTGTAAACGTTGGTGAGTCACAGCTGATATGCCAAATTTCCTTAGTCTTCTAAGAGACATTGATGGACTTTAACTATAGGGTCCTCTTTCTACTTTGCACCATTGATGTAGGCAGTGACATGTTCTCCTCTACACTTCCTGAAGTCGATGACAATCTCCTTTATTTTGTTGACATTGAGGGGGAGATGATTGCCGCAGCATCAGTTCATCAGATTCTCTATCTCATCCAGATCCGACTCACTATGGTCAGCAAACTTGAAAATGGAGTTGGAATGGAATTTGGTTTAGTAGGGGGCTTATAACACAGCTTGTGGAGTAAAGATGTTGAGGATGATAATGGAGATATTACTGCCTATCCTTACTGAATGGGGCCCGTGGGTTAGAAAGTTCAGGATCCAGTTGCAGAAGAAGGAGCTGAGACCCAGGCCACGAAGTTTGGAGATGAGTTTTGTAAGAATAATGGTATTGAAGGCTGAGCAATAGTCAATAAATAGAAGTCTGACACTTGTTATCTAAATGTTCCAGGGTTGCGTACAGGGCCAGGGAGATAGCATCTGCTGTGGACCTGTTGCGGCGATAAGCGAACTGCAGTAGATTCAGGCAGCCCAGGAGACTGGAATTGATTTGTGCCATGACTAGACTTTTGAAGCACTTCATAAACGATGGATGTCAGAGCCACCAGACGATGATGATTAAGGCATGCTGCCTGGCTTTTCTTTGGTACTGGGATGATGGTTATCTTCGAGGCAGATGGGTATCAGATAATGCTCTACTCCAAGCTCTACAATGGCAAGTGATCACTAGGAGGGCAGAGGAAATGCTCCAAGAGCACCAAGTCTCCCTAAGTAAATCCAACATTCTCATCTACACGTGGGAAACACACAAACTGAAGAAAGATCCATGAAGGCTTTGACTACCTCAAGTATCACGAGATGGGGCACACAGAGGCCAAACGTGACAGTAGAGAGCACAGAATCCAGACCATGCCACTCACCCCATCAAACATCGCTTGCCTCTGGCAGAGCCTACAGTTCCAGGATTCAGCCACTGCTAAACCAATCTCCCTGGAGCAAGTCATCCTTGACACCTGGGGACTTCCAAAGGTGGTATGCCTGACCCTACAAGTAGGTTCTCTCCACATAACTTGCACCACTATTGCATTGTCCAATTCCAGCTAACTCTTATCATGGCCTTTGTTACTCCTAAATTTGACTGTTTTGATGTCATCCTGGCCAACCTCCTATGTTTGGTCAAGGTTAATGAATGGATAAATGCACAGCAGATGCAGTATAATGTAGATAAATGCAAAATTATCCACTTTGGTATCAAAAGCAAGAAGATATTTTATCTAAATGACTATAAACTGAGCAAGTGTGTAACAAGACCTGAAAGCCTTTGAAGATCAACAAGTAGGTACAGCAAGTGGTAAAGGCAGCAAATGATATGTTGGCCTTCATAGCAAGAGGACTTGCATACAGATGCAGGGATGACTTGCTTCAACCAGAGGGCCTTGGTGAGGACACACCTGGAATATTGGTGCAGTTTTAGTCTCCTTATCTGAGGAAGGATGTTCTTGCTATAGAGGAAGTACAGTGATGGTTTATCAAACTAGTTTCTGAGATGATGGGACCTACATATGAATGAGTCAGCTCAGATTCTATTCACTGGAGTTTGAAGAATGATCTCATATTAACGAAATTTCAACAGGACTAGGCTGGGTCGATGCAGGAATGATGCTCTTTTGGTGAGGGAATCCAGAACAAGGGTAATAGTCTCAGGATAAAGGATAAACCTTTTCAGACTTGGGTGAAGAGATATTTCTTCACCTAGAGTTTGGCAAACCTGTGAAACTTGCTACCTCTGAAAACAGTTGAGACCAAAATGTTATGGTGGTGATTTGCCAAATCATTTACTATAGTCCTAAAATGGTATGTAGGGAGAGACCAGGAAATTATAGGGTAGTCAATTTAACCTAGGTTCTGGGAAATTTACATAAAGGCATTGAGAGAGGTAGAGTATATCCACACTTGGGTAGACACATATTAATTAGGGACAGTCAATATGGATTTATCAAGGGAAAGTAGTGTTTAGCAAATTTAATTGAATTTTTTTGAGGTAGTAACCAAGAATGTTAGTGAGGATAATGGCCTATAAGGACTTTAGCAAGTCTTTTGATAACGTGCCTTATGGCAGGCTGGTCAAGTATAGGTATCTAAGGCACAGTTTTGGCTGACAGGCAGGAAATAGACAGCAATGGCAGAGGGCCTAGAAGTCTGTTTCCAGTGGGGTTCACAGAGTAAGAAGTCTCTCAACACCAGCTTCAAGTCCAATGGTTTTATTTGGTAGCACAAGTTTTCAGGATGCTGCTCTTTCATCAGGTGAATGGGAGTTCTGTTCCAGTGAGGTTCCACAGGACTCATTATTAGGGTCCTTGCTATTTGTGGACATGAACAATTTGTATTTAAAGTTGGGGGAGTGGTCAAGAAGATCATGGATGACAAAAATTGTTAGGGTGGTTAATAGTGAGGACAACTGTAGACTTCAGGATATCACACGGATTAGTCAGATGGACAGACCAATAGCAAATGAAATTCAACACAAAGTGAAGAAATGCAGTTGGAGAACTAACAAGACAATTACACTATGAATGGTAAGACCCTGGAATTTACTGAAAATGAGAGAGACATTGCTGTGATATCCACAGATCTCTTAAGGTGGCAGAACAGGCAGTTAAGGTGGTTAAAAGACATATGGGATACTTGCCTTTGGTAGCTGAGCCACAGAGAGCGGGGGCGTCATGACAGAACATGAATAAAAGTTAGGCCACAACAGCTCACAGTTCTGCTCACTATGCTACAGGAAAGAAGTGATTTGTACTGGAGAGCGCAGAGATTTACCAGGATATTGCCTGGGCTGCAGGGTCTGAACTGAGGAAAGCTTGGATACTGCGGGGCTATTTTCCTTGGAGCAGCAAAGGTTGAGAGGGGACCTGATAGAAGCAGAGAAGATGGAGCTGCATAGACAGGAAGGCACTTTTCCCATTAGTAAAGGGGTCAATAACCACCAGAGTTGAGAAGAATCTTTTTCACCCAGAGGTATCTGGAATTCGCTGCTTGAGGGAGGTTGAGCCATTTAAGAAGTATTTAGATATTCACTTGTGCTGCTACAGGCCAAGCACTGGACGCTTGCACTAGCGCACTCAGATATCGTTCACCCGCCAGACTCTGGACCAAATGGCCCCCGTTGCCACGTACTTCACCTCCATTTCACCCAAATAGAAATATATCCTGCCTCAAACCCTAAACCTCACCAATGGAGTCAGCTCCACCAGGGTGCAATCGTTGTTGCAGCAAACGCCTCTACAATCCGCTCTCCACCATCACCTCAGAGCCACCTTCCAGAATGTTCCAATACCGCACCTGCGCCCGCCAGCCAATAAGATTCGAAAGTCGACACCAACGACTCAACATCCGGGTAATTTTGGGGCCAGACCCGCCCCCGCGGCCAGCTTTAGGTTCTGATTGGTGAATGTGGGTCGGTAACAGAGGTCTGATTGGTCTGTCCTGGAGCCCCGCCCTCCCTGGCTCCCCGGGCAGGGGGAGGGAGTGAGTTGGGCTCAGTTGTGAAGCGGAGCCATGGGAGTAGAATTGGAGACAATTACTCCTGGAGATGGTATGACTTTGACAGAACCGCCCTCCCCCCACTTCATCCTGGGACGAGCTGGACCTCGGGATCGTTTGCTGGGGGGAGAAGGTCTGCGATCTGAGTTGTGAGGCTACCGTCGCCGATTCTAAATCCGCATCTGTTTGTGTCTTACAGGGCGAACCTTCCCCAAGGCGGGCCAGTTCTGTGTGGTTCACTATACCGGTGAGTAACGGTTTAGGGTAGCTGGGTAGTGAATCTTGGAGGGAGGTAATGGGGGGAGAGTGGATCTAGGGGGAGGTGGTAGGAGAGAATGGATCTCGGGCGTGGGGGAGTGGATCTTGAGAAAGTGGAGGAAATGGATCCTGGAGGGAGAGACAGAATGGATCTCGGGAGTGGGGAAAGGATGAATGTTGGGGGGGGGGGGGGTGCGGACAGAGTAGATCTCAGGGGTGGGGGAGAGTGGGTTTCAGGGGAACAGGAGAGTGTGGATCCAGGGGAGAGCATATGGGGGAGGCGTGGAGAGACTGGATTACAGGCGGAGATGGTGGAGGGACGGATCCCTGTAGGATGCAGAGTGTGTGGATCCTGGCATTATTGGGTTGTGTGGAGAGAGTGGGTCTGTGGCAGGGCAGAGAGGGTGGTTCCCTGGGCAGAGCGACAGTGGAGGCAGTTGAGTGGTTGGATTCCCAGAGCACAATTCCGTAACCTTTCAGATAGTCGTTAGAAAGGACAAGTGTTTTAGGGTTTAAGTTGCTAAATTGAGGGAAGGCTGAATACAACTGGACTAGGTAGGATTTGGAGGCTATTGTTTGGGAGAGGCTGTTTGAGGGTAAATCAACATCCGGAGTCTTTTAAGAAGCAGTTAATATGGTTTATTTAGGCTTTCAAAAGGCTTTCAACAAGGTCTCACATTACCATGCTATGATGTAAAGTTAAACACGTGAGATTGCAGATAATGTCTTGAGACGGATAGAAATCCGGTTGGCAAATAGGAAGCAAAAAGTTGAATAAATGGGTCTTCTTTCTGATTGGCAGTTAGTGACTAGTGGGGTTCAGTAGGAATCTGTGTTTGGACTCCAACTGTTCATATATATTAATGATTTGGAAGAGGGAACTGAATGTATTATCTCCAAATTTGCAGATAATATGAAGTTGGGTGGGAGGGTGAGCTGTAAGGAGGATGCACAGATCCCAGATTACTGAGGGAGATGAAATAAAGTTGTTGGGCCTCTAACAGAGCATTGGAGGATAGCCAAAGTCCTGTTTAAGAAGGGTAGCAAGGATAATAGAGACAATTAAGGCCAGTGACATCAATGACAATGAAACATTGGAGAAGATTCTTAGGGATATGATCTATATATATATTTGGAACAGAATAGTTTTATTAGCAACAGACAGCATGGTTTTATACTGGGGAGGTCATGTCTCACTAATATGATTGAGTTGTTTGAGGAGATTGACAAGGGAAGAGCCATGGAAGTTGTCTACATGGACTTTAGTAAAGCATCTGACAAGGTCCCTCGTGGCAGGTTGGTGCAAAAGATTGAATCACGTGGAGTCAAGGTTGAACTAGCTAGACGGATCAGAACTGGTTTGGTGATAGAAGACACAGTAGTGGTAGAAGGGTGTTTTTCTGAATTGAGGCCTGTAAGATGTAGTATTCTGCAGGGACCAGTGCTGGGACCTCTGTTGTTGTATATAAATGACTTGGAAGAAAACACTCGTCTAATTAGCAAGTTTGCGGATGATACTAAGATTGACAGACTTGCAGATAGTGATGAGGATTGGCAGAAAATACAGCAGGATATTGATAGGCTGGATAGCCGGAGAAATGGCAGGTGGAATGCATTTGGTAGATTCAATTCAGGTGGCAGCTATAAAATAAATGGCAGAACATCAGGAGCAGACACAGACAGAGATCTAGAAGTACAAGTCCATAGATCCAGTACAGATGGAAATCATATGGCATGCTTGCCTTCTTCAGTTGGGGTATTGAGTATAAAAATTGGCAAATTATGTTACAGTTATATAAAACATTAGTTAGGCCACATTTGGAATTTTGTGTCCAATTCTTGTCACCACACTACCAAAAGGACACAGAGGCTTTGGAGACAATACAGAAAAGGTTTACCAGGTTGTTGCTGGGCATGGAGAGTATTAGCTTTGAGGAAAGATTGAATAAATGTGAACAGTTGGAGGCTTTTTCCAAGAGCAGAAATGGTAATTACAAGGGGACACAAGTTCAAGGTAAGAGGGGCAGGGAGGTTCTGTAGAGATGTGTGGGGAGATGTTTTTTTACACAGAGTCACAGGGGCCTGAAATGCACTGCCAAGTGAAATGATTGAGGCAGATACATTAATGACATTTAAGACTTACCTGGATAAACACGTGAACAAGCAACGAATAGAGGGATGTACGCAGTGGATCTAGATAGGACAATGTGATTGGTCCACCAAGCCTGCGTCAAAAGGCCTGTCCCTGCACTGAAGTGTTTATTGTTTACATGGAGGTTAACCAAAGGGCATGAGTGCACTCTGTATTGGGAAATGGGCTGGCCAGTGTCTGTGCTTGTTTGGTTCCTTCGAGCATCTTACTGCAGAGCACAGATTGGGAAGAACTGCAGCAGACTGGGGAGGCTCAGCTTTGCCCTGACTATAAGGATCCCAAGAATCCTTCAGTTTAGCATCGTATTTTGGTTCATGTGTGATTGGGGGGTCAATGCTGAGTCTGTGCCAAAAAATAATCCATTTGATGGACAAGTGTTTAATGGATTTGGAGTTAGTCAACTCAGGAAGCATTCTGCAGAGTCCCAATCTGTGTTTATTAGCAACCACAAATAAAACATAAGTAGTTGGGATCAACCATAGCCCCTTGAGCCTATTCTACCATTCAACAAAAAATAGACAATTATAGCTGGTCCTGCGCCTCAACTCCACTTTTTCATCTACTTCCCATATCCCTCGATTTACAGAAAAACAAAATATTCCTCCAAATCGGCCTCGCAGGTGGAGGAAGTGGTCAAGAAGGCATACAGTGTACTGGCCTTCATTAATCGAGGAATAGAGTTTAGGAGTCAGGAGGTAAATATTGCAGCTCTATAAGACTCTTGTCAGACCCCAGTTGGAGTATTGTGCGCAGTTCTGGTCGCCTCATTATAGGAAGGATGTAGAGGCTATTGAGAGGGTTCAGAGGAGATTTACAAGGATGCTGCCTGGATTGGGAGGCAGGCCTTATGAAGATAGGTTGAGGGAGCTGGGACTCTTCTCACTGGAGAGACGTAGGTTGAGAGGCGACCTGATAGAGGTTTATAAAATGTTGAGAGGAATAGATAGGGTGGACTCTCAGAGACTATTTCCCCGAGCTGAAATGGTCACTACGAGAGGACACAGATTTAAGGTGCAGGGAAGCAAATACAAAGGAGATGTCAGGGGTAGGTTTTTCACTCAGAGGGTGGTGAGTGAATGGAACCGACTGCCGTCGGAGGTTGTTGAGGCAAACTCACTGGGGTCTTTTAAGAGACTTCTGGATGAGTATATGGAAAAGAATAGGATGGAGGGTTACAGATAGGTCTGTGGATTGGTAGATGTGATCGGCGCAACTCATGGGCCGAAGGGCCTGTTTGTGCTGTATTGTTCTATGTACTCTACAAATACAAATCCCTGAATTAGAGAATTTCAAAGATTCGACAAGCTTCTGAATAAAGAAATTTCTCATCTCAATCCTAACTCATTAGGTTGTTATCTTGAGGCTCCTTGATTTAGATTATGAAGGGGTATAATCAACCTCTTAGTAGTCTGCCCAGTCAAGTTCTTCAGAATCTTGTTTGTTACAATGAGACATCCTCCAGTCTCTCAACTGCAATTTACTCACCCTTTGTGAGTTCCCTGTGTATGCAGTTGATTATAAAATTGTTCAGAAGTATATCCTGAAATGTGCAGCATATGGATAGGGTATCTCACTTCCTCCCCTGTGTTCTTTCCTATCTGTCCTGATTTAATTATTTCTGCTCCTGCATTCCATACTCCAAAAAATAGTCCCTGGAAACTGAAAATATGAAAGCTTTCAGATGAATGAAGACCCCTTCTTTTGGGCAACTGACTGTTTCAAAGACTTAGCCTGGAATTGTTTGTGTGGCATTGATTTAATAGTTGAGAGATTGAACATGAGGAAGGCTAGTGGAAGGAGTGAATCCCATATACTAAGTGAGCTCAGTGACTGATGAATTGGTTCAGGCAACAGTAAGAAGGGAAGAATTCTATGATCCAACTAAAAGTAGGAATTGCTTTCTTTAAGTATTTTATACATTGTAATTGTTTTTTTTACTTATTTCTGACTTTATAAGTATTGTTGTTGGTGCAGGGTATGGCAGAATGTTTGTGTCACACAGCTAAGACAGTGGCCATTGTTGGCAGCTGATCCCTCTATGCCTCAAGATGAAGAATTGCCTTATTTTCACCAATTGCAACTCCTCCTCTTTCCAGTCCCCGAAAATAAAAATACCTGGGGGTATATGGTTATTTCCTGAATTGGTTTCTAAAACTGTCTAAGCCAGATGTGGGCAGCACAGTGCTTAGCACTGCTGCCTCACAGTGCCAGAGATCTGGGTTCAATTCCAACCTTGAGTGACTGGATGGAGTTTGCATATTCTCTCCATGTCTATAGGGATTTCTTCCTACAATCCAGAGCTGTATCCTAAGTTAATTGGCTATGCTAATTTACTTGTTAGTGTCCCAAGATGTGTTAATTAGGGGGATTAGAAGGGTAAATACATGAGATTGCGGGGCCTGGTACAATGCTTTGTCACATGCATGATGGACCAAATGGTCTCTTGCACTGTAGGGACTCTATTACACATCAACAGTGTTTCTTATTGCTGGAAGGGCATCTACATTTAATGCCTTGATTCAAGTGTAAAGAAAAATCAAGATTTCAGATATTAAATATGTCAATATTACCTATAAGTCTTAATCCATAACTGGGAAGAGAAAGGTCAATCAATCAGGATATGAAAACTGTGCCAAAATTCATCTTATAAGTGACATCAGTTTTCTCTTCCCAGATGAGCAGAGTGGACTTTGATCCAGCAACGTGTACATTTCCAGCACTGTGTCCATTTCATTAAAGAACTTAATCCAAGTGGACATGGAGTTGCAATCTGCATAGTGTTTGGAAAATTCTGATTTCATTTCCAAAGAAACTTCTTTTATAAGTCCAGTTTCATTGTAACACTGCTGAATGTTATTCCAGAGAGGTAGGAGATGGTAAGTTGAGATCCACTGTCAAACAACCAGACCCGTGATGAATGGAAAAAAGAATGGGGTAAATCCTATCCTGAGAATAACCATACCATTTCACCTCAGTGATAATCAGAAATAATTGTCTAAAATCCATCTCCCTTCTACACTATACACTTGGTCAAAATTTTAAATGAGCTCAATAGTTCAGTGCTATGGGGAAGAATGGAGTATAAATTGAATGGTGTTTGACTTCTTGATTCAGTTTGATAGTTTAACAACTTACAAAATTGAATTTTGACATGCATATTTTGAACATCCTATTTGAATGCATTCGCCAACTATTTGTGTGAATATCAGAGTTTATGGTTACAATAAGTTCTAATTCAGCAGTAAGTCTAGAGCTACAGCTGGTAACTGAACTAAAGGAGACATGTGGAACAGGGCAGTCTTATGAATTGAGCTAGTTAATAGTAAGTTACTGTGATATTTTGATTGACCAGTTACTTTATGGCCTCACTCAACATTTTGCTGGTTACCATTCCCAACAGGGTTACTGAAGGATGGAACGAAGTTTGATTCTTCCCGTGACCGAGCTCAGCCATTTAAATTTAAAATTGGTGGAAATCAGGTCATCAAGGGCTGGGAAGCAGGATTAGTTCAGGTAAAAGTAAACTTGAATGCTGTCTTTTCTCACTGTGCCCTGAAGTGCTGACTCTTTTATTGGGTTACATTCCCAAAGATGTTGGCCATCTTCCCATGGATTGCCCAAAAGACGATTCGTGTGAGAACATACATATTGATTATTGCACCAGAGTCTCTTGATGCCTTCACCGGATATGCATATGTGCTCTTTTTTTAGCAAGAGTTGCTGATTCACCATAATTCATGTTTCCAGTCTTGTTCTCCTATCATCCCTGTGCTTATCGACCTATGTTGACTCCCTATTTAGCAGCAGCTATATTTTAAAATTCTCGTCTTTGTTTTTAAATCCCTTAGTTTTGCCCCTTCTTATTTCTGTAATATCCTTCAACTCCGCAACCCATTGAGGTATTTACACTCCTAATTCTGACCTCTTGTGCATTTCCAATGCTGTTTTCTCCAGCATCTAGCTTTATCTCCTGTTGCCTTGGCCCCAATTCTGGAAATTCCTCCCTAAACCTTTCTGCCTCTCTACTTCATTTCCACCTTTAAGATGCTGAAGAAGCCTACCTTTTTCAGCAAGTTTTTGGTCACTGAATTAATATTGCAGCATTATACGTTGCTTTGTAATTCTCCTGTGAAGCACGTCGGGATGTTTAATTTTGTGAAGTGTTCCTGTGGAACTCCCAAGCTAAGTTTCACCTTGTTCTCCAATTTATAGAGGAAGCTTGTTGTATCTAAATTGGTAACAACTCAGTAAGAATTTAGCAACACCAATTATTAATCCAACCGATTTATTTGATAGTAAAAAAGCGAGCTTTCAACACTCTTGTGTCTTCCTCAGGCACTTCCTCAGTTGCTAAATTCTTACTGAGTTCTTACCACCCCAATCCAACGCCGGCATCTTTACATCGTATCTAAATTGGGCCAGACTAGTGTTTATTTAACAATTTCTCACATTTTAAGCATCCTCTAGGTCATGAGTTATCTTTTGAAAGTAGTTATTATGTATACAAAGTGCCAAATGTTGCTTTTTGGGGTGATATTACTCTCCTGGGAAGCAGTTTGTGCAGTTATGTGGCAAAAATTCGTGAATAGAAATATTAGAACATGACCAAACTCTTTTTACATTAAGACGTGATTGGCAGTATAACTTAGTACTACCAACTTCCCCTTTAACTCTTCTTAACTGCTTTTGCAGTTTTTGAAGAAGCTGAGAGAGGATGTTACTATGTTGCCATGTTAACAAAGAATAATGTGGGCATTGAATGGGGTCAGAATCGGGCTTGGCTATCGTTTGGCTACACTTCTCCCATCACAGTAAACCGCTTATATCACTGCTTTTGCTGGGGTTATGTCAGGTTACTTGAATTGGGTGCACAGTGAGCTGCCTGTAGAACTATCCAAGCACAACATAATCTGTCTCCAGATTTGTTCTTAGGGATTCAAGAACAGGAAAGCCTTTTAACCACATTGGGGATTAGAACATGTGAATTTGTCGGATTCTTTCACATTTAGAGAATGCTGGTATCTTCTTCAAAATGTACATTTGGAAGGTTCCTACTTTTGGAGTTCTCATAACTATTATTCAAAGTGGAATAAACTATTTAACCCTAGGTACTAGAATCTGATATAACACAGTGCTTGGCTTCAACTGTATCTGAAGCTGTACTTCAGGTGTGGAATGTATTGATGCATATTGTCCCCATATACTTTAATTATATTCTTGTGAGTTGTGGTAAGAGGGTCAAGACCAGTTATCTTCTAGCCGTCAGTCTGAATTTACAAGATTGATTTAGGAAAAACAATGTAGAATTAATTTCCCCTACCATTGTATATTTAAACTGGCAATGTCTATAAAATGGCCCATGAAATTCTACATCTACCTTGTAGAGGTGTCATAGCCTGAGTCTGATAATCAGTCCTTCAGTGTTTGAAATTCCATTCGATTCCTGAAGTGTTGAACACAAGGCTACTTTTCTGCAGGTTAAAATAGTTTATGAAAATTATTATCGAATAATTTATAGCAACAAAGTTTTATAATGTATACACTAGTTATTGATACATGTATAGGCATATTTTAATATAAGATATGCACACCAAACTAGCCTTGATAAAATGCAAAGGAACTGATTTAGACTTTGTTTTTTCTCCATTACCTCAATCTTGGAGAATCTCAAAGTTAAAGATTGGCTATTTCAGAATGAGATCAGGAAGCATTTTTCACACAAAACGTAGTGAAAATCTAGAATGTTCTTCCCCAGAAATGTTTCTTGGGTCATTTCAAATGTTCTTACCCTGTATGATATTCTTATTTGGGTATAAAGAGACCTGAAATAAAGACAGATAAATGCAATTAAGGTACAGATTAGCCAGCGTCTAATTGAATTCTGATGAATAATGCCAGTCAGTGATTACAGATTCCTTCACAAATCTAGTGGCTGCAAACAGACAAAATAAGAACAACCATTTTAAATTTTATAGGACAGTACTGTGGTTAGTATTGCAGCCTCACATCCAAGTTCAGTTCTGGCCTTGGATAATTGACTGTGAATTTGCACATTCTCCCCATGTCTGCTTGGGTTTCCTCTGACAGTCCAAAAATGTGTAGGTTAGATTGATGGTAAATAGTAAATTGCCCCTTCATGTCAGGGGAACTAGCAGGGTAAAATGTTAAAGTTCATTAATTAGTCATTCACACTGCAATAAAGTTACTGTGAAATTCCTCTACTTGCCACACTCCATTGCCTGTTCAGGTCAGTGCACCTAACCAGCACGTCTTTTGGGCTGTGGAGTGAAACCGGAGCATCTAGAGGAAATCCACGCAGATGTAGGGAAAGCATGCAAAGTCCATACAGACAGGTGACCCAAGCCAGAAATTGAACTCAGGTCTCTGGCACTGTGAGACAGCTGAGCCACCATGCCACTCAATAATATATGGGATTATGGAGATTGGGTCTGGGAGATGCAGACTCGATGGACTGAATTAACTCCTTTTGAATTGTAGGGATTCCAGGAAATGAAAACAATCTTAAATGTACAGTCAAAACATGCAAAGAATCTAGTTCCTTTCTGACATTTTCCGCCTTAGTTTTCTTTTAAACAATATCTCCTCCAATTTGTTGCAGAATTTTGAACTGGATTAGAATAATACAATTAATTCAATTTTGCGTTTGAGAAAGAAATTCTGTAGTGAACCCGGGAATGGCATTTTGCTTTTTCATCATTATAACGTTGAGACCACAGATTATTCAGAAGTTCTTCCTATATTTGTTTGTCAGTGGGGTTTTGTTTTGAAAGGCTGTGTAGCATTATGCTTAAATGTGCTAATCTTGTATTTTAGATGAGTGTTGGGCAGCGAGCAAAACTAACCTGCACCGCTGACTATGCTTATGGAGCTGCTGGCCATCCCGGTGTCATTCCACCTAACGCTACTCTGATTTTTGATGTCGAGCTCTTGCGACTCGAGTGAAAGCATTATTCGGTAGGTGGCATTGCAATATACTCGAGGGGGCACAAAAATCAATTCTTGGGTCCAATATTGCTATCTTTAATACAGAAAATTGGAGTGTGGAATAATCAATTTGTTTTTTTGACAGGTTTGTCTCCTGCTTTTGGCACGTAAATGTGAGCAAGTTTGAAGATTGTGCATTGAATAAGCTATAATCACACTACACTTACCATCTCCATCTACAACCAGCTGTATATCAGCAACAAGTGTTCTTTTTGGGCTGAAACTTAAAACTTGGTGGTCTTAACCTTGAACTTTATTTTTTTAATTTAAAAAAACTCATGCTTTGCTTTTGATAATTTTAAAGTTGTGCATGATCAGGTTTTAACATCAAGGTGCCTGTCAAGTAAAAAAGAAAGCTGATCATTTATGACATGCTACTTAATATTAAATTGTTAAAGTCATAAGATAATCACTCTGAATTGACCTGATACCATTAACTGAATGAAACTCAGTGACAATGTGACCGTACAGATTGCAGTCTTTTTAAACATGCCCATCTTTGCATCAAAATGTTTCACTATTGTGGCCTACCTGTGCTGCATAAACTTAACTCTCACACCAAATATTACCAATGCAAACTGAGCATGTGGAGTTAAATTGATCCATGTTCAAACAGGAGATTTATTGTGGAGGAAAGGTGGGATCAGTTTAGTTTCTGCTAGTATCTGCTTGAATTTTTATACACCATATTTTCTCTGCCAGTGTCCAAGGCGAATGTTACATGTAGTGATTTTACCAACATCTCTTCCATACTTTTTGATTCCATATGTTCTGGTATCCTCAGTATATCACGGCCTTCTGTTTTGTTTAACTTGGGACAAAGTGGTACATTCTGAATGTTTAAAACTTGACAGAGTGTCATTGGGACTGAAAACGTCAGCTGTTTTCTGTCCTTACAGATGCTGTCAGACCTGTTGAGATTTTCCAGCATTTTCTCTTTTGATTTAAAATTTGAGACTTGGTAAAAAATCAAGATTTTTTAAAATTTGGGAGCAAGGTCACTAATACATTTTGTCTTGTACATTATCATTTTCTAATACAAATGGATGATTATTCATACATTATTGTAGGAAACATCCAGTGATATATTAAGTTATGAGTCATAGGAAAGGCAGCAAAATCATGGGGGCTGGAAACTCAATTGTACTGATTAATAATGTAAGCACTGCAGAAGTGTAAATTATACTGTTATGAAGCTAGGTGTCTCAGAAGGAGATACTATACCTATTTGAGTTATTACAGATTTTGTACTCAGCTAGTGACTTCTCCCCTTGAAATTAACCTTCCCTCAATTATTTTCCTTTGGTTGAACAACAATGCCCCTTTGCAACAAGTTAAATAGGTGCTAGCAATGTATTTGTAAGCATCCCATCTCATTTTCTTCAGTGTAGTTAATGATCCTTTCATTGCACCCTGTGATCAGCAATTCACTTTGGAATTCATTGCTTTTACAATAAAATGCTTTCTACCAATTTTGTTGTGGTGTTTTGAAAAAATTGGTCTTGTCCTTTTCTCAGAAACCATCTGCTGGAATGGAATTCCCTCCAACTGGACTTGGTTAAATGTAGAATCACAGAAGCTTCATAGTCACTAGAAACAAACAGGCCAAGCCTTTACACTTAGTAAGGGATTAATTTTCCAAATGTGTTAATACTGAAACCAATTACCATTTCAAAAACGAAACAGTGATCAATTAAAGAGACTGGGAGACCATCTGAACTGACGGGCCAAGACACTAATCGTTGTGCATACAAACCATGACAGCACAGGAGAAATGGACTTTATCAATAGCAACTTGGAGACAAGAGAATTCACACCTGAATGGAGACTTTTATTTACGTTGTGGTAAGAACATCATAATGAATTTAGGAAGACAATTATTTCATAAAAATGATTATACCTGAAAATAAAAATAATCTACATTAATACAGCACCTTTCACATCCCAGAACCTCAAACATTCTTAATTGATTAAGCATTTTTAACATGTAAAGTGTTTATTTTGTGGGCAAACGTAATAGCCATTCTGTGCGCAGCAAGATACTAGAAGCAACAGTGAGGTAAATGAGTAGATAACATGTTCTGGCAATGTTAATTCAACCAGCTTTCATTATCTCACCATCAGTAGCTAGGACTTTAGCTAGCTAAACATCATCATGTCTTCCGCATTCTCTCCTCAAAATGTTCGTTGCAGCCTACCTCTTTGAATATGTTTTTAATCAGCCTTCATTTTATTTGATTTCATTTTTTTACTCAATTATGCTCTTTGAGATGCTTTACTGCGCAAAAGGTACTATATAAACGCAAGTCGTTGGTTAAGTGATGCGACATAAACCCTTTGAATAGTGCCACTGGACCTTGTACATCTGCAAGAATAGGAAGACTCAGCTTGGTTTAATATCTCATTAGTAATGTATCACTAAAAGTGCAGCATTTCCTTAGTACCACAGTGAAGTCAAACTGATATGTGCTGAAGCCCTGAAAATGGGAGGCATTTTGAATGAGTTGATACAGTTTTAAATTTCTCGTTCGATGTCTTCCATTCCTAGTAGGAATTCAGTCTCCAGAGAAGTAGTTTTGTTTCTTGTGAATCTTTGAAAACACGTCTACAAATCTTGTAAAATGTAAGTTGTCTGGCACTGTAGCACAAAGGATGTAAAACGAGAGAGAAAATAAACAACAAAGGAACAGGGAAAAATAGACTGAGAAAAGGACAGGAATGGAAATGTAGCAATTACAGGCACCTGATTTTAAATAAAATCCAAATTATTGTGAATGCTAGAATCTGAAACAAAAGAGAAAACACTAGAAAATCTCAGATCTGGCAGCATCTTTAAGGAGAGAAAGAGAGTTGACGTTTCAATACCAGATGACCCTTTGTGAGAAAAGATCACCTGGACTCGAAATGTCAGCTCTTTTTCTTTCCTTACAGATGCTGCCAGACCTGCTGAAATTTTCTCTTTTGGTTACCTGATTTTAAAGTTTGCACATACAGGAGTGAGAAAACAAGGTGTGGAAACTGATGCATTGCTTGCCCCTTGTGTTTATAGTGGAACTTGTTCGCATATACCTCTTTCAAGTGTTAAATGATAGGGAAACAATATGGAAATATACACAAATCTATTTTACTGTTAAATCCTGAGTTTTTTAAATGAATATAAACCACAAAGATGGTTGAGAATGTACAATTAGCCATTTACAGGAATGGCGACAGGATCTTTCTCTGAGGAAGAATGTATCTCTTCCCTATGTTTCCAGACAAGGTATTACTAAAAGCATCCAAAGACTGGTGATATCTCTGGTAAAGACAAAGAAATATAATTGTAATCCCAACTCGAAGAGACTGCCAAGACTGATAGTGTATTCGAGTTTCCTTTTGGAATATGTAAAAACGGAGTTTTTAAAAACCAGTGGAAAGAGCTTTGTGCACCTGCCTGCCTGTATGTATGTGTGCTGAGAGGTAAAGTGGCTGGAAGTACACGCTTATGGTGTGATTTAGGACCAGAAACTGTTCCCCTGGAAAAAGGAACTAAACATCTTGCAGGAAAATCTAAAAAACTCTGGGCAGGATTTTCCAGCTGCGCTCATCCCAAGGCTGGAAAACGCTGTCCAAAATCAACCGACATTTGCATGATCTGCCCCCTGCCCGCTACAATTTCCATGGCAGGTGAGATGAGAAAACTTGTTCTCTCTCTGACTTTGGAAGTCACACATCCAACAAAAATGGATTGGAGCTGGGAAAAGAACTAAAGTATCTACTAAGCCAAAGGGCACAGAATCGAAGAATCAATTGTTCATTAGCAGAAGCCAATCATTATTGGAAAGAATTCATAATGGCTACAACACTTCATACACTTTTCATAAATCAACGCCTGTTCCACAGAATGCTTTATAGTTACATACTATTGGACTCTATTCTTATTTCTAATGTATGAATATAGATGCATGTATTTTATGATTTTTCCTTTTTAGTTGTTAATGAACTTACTGTAAACTCAAGAAAACCAAGTTGAATTGCCTCCTTTTTAAACATAATTATTGCCTGGATAAAGGAAAGGGAACCTTGTTAGATTCAACCTTGCTGCTACTAGCAGAGGGTGGGTTGAATGAAGAAGGGAGCCACTCATCCCTCCTCACCCATATTTGTGACAATTTTGGGTATCCCAGCTGGATGGTGACCAGTTGAAGGGTCTTACCCAGATCTACAACCTTTGGGGAACCTCACCTCTGAGGCTGGTCGTAACAAATGGAACAGAGGAACACAAGAATTGGGAGCAGGAACAGGCTATTCAGCCCCTTGAGCTGCTGCACCATTTGATAAGTTCCCAGCTGATCTGATTGTGGCCTCACTCTTTGTTTAAAACAATTAAATGAAAGACAAAGCAGGAAGGGCAGCCCCGTGAACAGGGATCACCCAAAACAAAAGTAAATTTTAAATGAAATTTAAAACATTAAATCAAAATGTGGTTCAGAGAGTCGAGAACACACCCAAGTCCCTGCAGTGCCCAAGGAGCATGGAAGGCCTTGCCACAAACACATCTACGGTAGAGGGGCAGACAGTTAAGCCATTTGACCCTCGAGATCACCTATTGATGGTGAGTTTATGGTTTGGCCAGGCCTAGCAACAGGTTCATGGCGAGATCCTCCTCGTTCTCTGCACCAGGTGTCCGTAGATCAGGAACGTGGGTGGAAGTAACTAAAAAGGTATACAGCTTAAAATGACCTACATAAATGTGATTCACAAATTCCACACAATCACAAAAAGGGCTGGTTTCTAGAGTCCATGAACTGGTGCAAACATTGATTGTATGGAAATACTGTGTGCAACACCCCAGGTCCCCAGTGTTAAGAGAGAGAATCCCTCCGTAGAGGGCTGATTTTGGCCTCAACTAACTTTCCTGCCTACTCCCCATAACGTTTAATTTCTTTGTCATTCAAGAGCCTATCCAACTCAACTTTGGATATATTCAATGACTGCCTCCAATGTGCTCTATTTTTGCAAACTCTGGCTTTGTCTGCTGGTGTACTCTTAGGTTTGTATATTCTATCCATTCTATCTGATTAACATCACATTTATTGTTACTTTACTCTTTTGTCTTGTTCTATCCCTTTAATTTACCACATCATCTCTCATCTCTACTATTTAGTTTAAAGCCCTCTGCACCCTAGTTATATGACTTACCAGAACCCTGGTCCCAATATGGTTCAGGTGAAACCTGTTCCGTCTCTACAGCTCCCACATTTCTGAGTACTGTTGGCAGTGCTCCATGAACTAAAACCCATCTCTCCCATACCAATTTTCAAACCAATTAACTGCCTAATCTCATTAGTCCACCAGTAATTTGATATTGGCTCAGGTGTAATAATCAAATAGAACATAGATAAACTACAGCAAAAATAGGCCCTTCAGCCCACAAGTTGCACCGAACATATCCATACTTACTAGGCTTAACTATAACCTTCTATCTTACTAAGTCCCATGTATTCATCCAAAAGTCTCTTAAAAGACTCTATGTTGATGATGTTCTGCTTTTTAATTTAGCTTCTTAGTTGTTCATACTCACGATGCAAAACCTCTTTCCTAATCTTGTCTGTTATTCATACCTACATGAATCACAAGTATATCCTTCCTTTCCCAGTATAGGTTTCTCTCCAGCCCCACCAGCTGATGAGCTGAAAGGTCTCCTTTTGTACAGTAAACTTCTATGAACTAGGGGTGAAATCCTACCAAAAAATGAGTATTGGTTCCTGTGCAAAAAATAGTGTTTCCCACCAATGCTGCCAGCGTGTTTCCAGATCAAATCTTATACCTTATTAGTAATATTCTTTATGCCTATGAATATCTTCCATCTGATTCACCTGTCTCACAACAACTTAACTGTTGCAGTCAATGGGAAGCTCCATATACATGGCTTCCCAGCACTTGTTCCACAGTGACTGCAGAAGATGGCAGCTAAGAAGTCCGCACAATCCTTTTCAGAAGGGGCCTTTACCATGATGTTTGATGGAGGGGAGCCAAAGTGGGAAACACTGTACCTTGGTTGCAGGGGACAGCCTTTCAGCATGGTCACCACTTCCTCCAAGAATGCGGTAGCAGTCCTGGTCACAGCAAACAGACTACAGAAGAGGAGAGGGCAACAGTGTCGGAAGCAGATGAATGATCTTCATTCAGCCAGGCTATGTGAATCACACAGGTCTCCCACTACACCTTGTCACACAACCCTGCATTCCCAATCCTTTCTCTCACTCAGTCACCTTAGCCTTTGACAACACCAGGTTCCTCCCATCCCTACCCCTCCCCCCTCCCACAATCACCATGTTCCCCCCAATAGCTGCTTAGAGTCACAGAGTTATAGAGCACAGAAACAGCCTATTTGGCCCAACTCATCCATGCCAAACAGGTTCCTAAACTGAACTAGTCTCATATGCCTGCATTTGGCCCATAACCCTCTAAACCTTTCCTATCCATGTATTTGTCCAAATGTCTTTTAAATGTTATAATTACACCTGCCTCCTCTGGCAGCCCGTTCCATACATTCACTACCCTTTGTATGAAAATGTTAATCCTTATGTCCCTTTTAAATCTTTCCCTTCTCATCTTAAATATAGTTTTCAACTCCCCTATCCTGGGGTAAATACCTTGGCTATTCACTTTATCAATACCCCTCATGATTTTGTAAATCTCTAGAGGTCACTCCTCATTTTCCTACACTCTAGGGAAAGAAGCCCCAGCCTATGTAGCCTCTCTTTATAATTCAAACCTTCCAGTCCCAGTAACATCCTTGTAAATCTTTATTGCACCCTTTCCAGTTTAATAATATCCTTCCGATAGCAGGGTGACCAGAAATATACTCAGTACTTCAAACTTGGCCCTACCAATATCTTGTACAGCTGTAACATAACATCCCAACTCCTGTACTCAGTACTCATGATGAAGTCAAGTGTTGCAAACACCTTCTTCACCATTCTGTCTACCTGTGACACCAGTTTCAAGGAACTATGTATCTGCATCCTAGGTCTCCCTGTTCAACAACTCCCCTAGGCCCTACCATTAACTGCAAATCATGCCTTGTTTTGTCTTACCAAAATGCAACACCCCTAGTATTTATCTACTAGCCTCCTCTTTCAAAGTTGTAGGGTTACAGTTTCAGAGGAACCCTACAGTGTAGAAGGAGGCCATTCAGCCCATCAAGTCTGCATCAACAACAATCCCACCCAGGCCCTATCCCCATAACACCACATATTTACCTCATTAATCCCTCTAACCATTGCATCCTGGAACAGTAAGGGGCAATTTAGTATGGCCAATCCACCTAACCCACACATCTTTGAACTGTGGGAGGAAACCAGAGCACCTGGAGGAAACACAGGGAGAACATACAAACTCCATATAGACAGTGACTTAAGCTGGGACTCAAACCATGTCCATGGAAGTGAGGCAGCAATGCTAACAACTGTGTCACCCTGCCACCCTGAATTAAACTCCATCTGCTATTCCTCGGCCCAGTTGATCAAAATCCGTTGTAGCCTTGGATAACCTTCTTCACTTTTGATACCCAAAGTTTATGGGGGTTTAAGCAGAAAAGTGGAGTTAGGAGCATAATCAGATCAGCCATGACCTTATTGAATAATGAACAGACACTAAGAACTAAATGGCTTACTCTGGCTCATTTTTCTCACATTCAAGGGCCAATTGGACAATAAATGTTGGTTTTGTCTGAAACTTTCACATGCTGAGAAAGAATGAAATAAATCAAAAGTCATAAGCTTCTTAAAATGACATGTTTTTCTTAATTGTCTTACACTTATCAGTTTAAAAGACATCTTGGGAAAGGGGTGGGGGCAGTAATCAAAACTTCAGTAGTAGGTCCAGAGTTGGCCACTCTAGTTTACAGCGTCAATGTCAAACAAACCGACGACAATATTAAAAGGCTTGTTTTTTTAATCTCTAAGGGAAGGGGTGAGAGCCCAAAGCTGACTGATCCAGGATGGGAATGGTTTCTGTAATTCACAGAAGGGTTTTTAAATAAACCCTCTTCCCTAGATCCCAATTTCACTGAGGATTGGAGGTTCCTCTATTCTTACAGGCACATTCCGAATGCATGAGCGGGCGAGGATCCACCCCAACCAATCCCAGGATCTGTTTCTCAATCGATCTCTTCCTGCTTCCTCCTCGCAGTTTTTTTGAGGATCCGCCTGTGACATTTTCCAAACAGCTCTCTTGCTGAAGTGGGAGCCTCTGACCCGAGCTGGTGTGTGTGTCCTTCATTATTTCATCTATATTCTCTGAGGTGAGTTCACTTTTCCCACTTCTTTGATCAAGTTTCTTTTTGTTTCCTACTGGTCGTGATTTTAGTTTTCTTCTCCTTTCTAGATGTGCATTGCTACCCTATTTTCTTCAAACATAGAATAATATTCTACTAATAAGAAGTTGAGCTTCTAACAACAAGTTTGTGGTACGAAGTTTATTTTTGTGAACAGCTACAGGGAATCTAGCTGCATAAACAGCCAAGCCGACCCCCTTGGCCCCTCGAGTTCCAACTCGGAAACCCAGTTAATTAAATGGTTCCTTTACATCTACGGTTGTGCACTGTTTATCAAACTCACGTCACTCGCTTTACCGGTAATGTTGTCAATGCTTCACTTCTGGTTCATCAACTATTTTGTTCTCTAATTAAACAACCTCAGTCTTTAACCTTGGCCCTTTCACATCCTTTCAGTTCTGCAAAAATCTAACTCACTCATCGAAATTCAGAGCAGCGGCAAATCTCATTCTTATCCAAGTCTCACCAGCTGTCAATACAGACTAAGTCAGACGTTTAAAAAGATGGGAAGAGGAAGCCAGTCTGATCTCTCCCCTTTTCCCAATATGTGGGTGGTGAGGCCAATAGCAGCATATCCTCTCTACCACTGTGGGGGCAGTTAGCCCCCTCAGGGTGAGGATCAAACAGGATACTCCTGATTTAGGCACTGCATTTACAAATGAGTATTGTGTGAGTTTATAAATAGAATTATTCCCAATAGAAATATAGGTCCTGTGGGTCTGTTCCTCCTTCAGTGGAATCCTGGTTATCTGTATCATAAGGCTAGAAAATTATAAACTCGGTCAGTCTGACTTCAGTGGTGGGCAAATTGTTGGAGAGAAAGCTAAACTGTCACTGAGAAAGGCCTGGATAGATCAAGGATAGTCAGCCTGGCTTTGTCAGGGAAAAATCATCTGATCAACTTATTCAATTTTCTTTTGAGCAGGTAACTAGGAGGATTGATGAGGATATTGCAATGGATGTTGTCTGAGGCATGTGGCAAGGTCCCCACATGTCAGAAAAGTCAAAGCTGATGGGATATAGGGGAAGGTGGCAGGTTGGATCCAAAATTGGCTCAGTGACAGGAAACAAAGGGTAATGGCTGATGGTTGTTTTTGGCGAATGGAAAACAGTTTCCAGTAGCATTCCACAGGGTTCAGTGTTGGGGAAGTTCCTGCTTATATATATTGATGATTTGAACTTGATGAGGGAAGCATGATTTGGAAATTTGCAGTTGATGTAAAATTGATGTAGTTGATAGTGAAGACGATAGCTTTTTCTCCAGAATGATAGCAATGGTTTGGATGAATGGACGGAGAGGTGGTATATGGAATTCAATTCAGAAAAGTGTGAGGTAATGCATTTGGGGAGGGCAAATAAAGCAAAAGAATATTCAATAAAGAGAAAGATATCGAGAGCGATAAGGTAGAGAGAGACCTTGGATTGCATGTCCATAGTTCTCTGCAGGTGCAGGTCAGGTGAATACGGAAGTAATGAAAGCACGAGAATTTTTTTATAATTGGATGACATATTAAATAGAAAAATAGGGATGCAATGCTGAAACTGTCTAAATTGCTGGTTAGGCCACAGTTGGACTTTTGTGTAGTTATGGTCGCCATTTTACGGGAGGGACATAATTGCTCTGGAGAGTGTGTCGAGGAGATTGCTTAGAATGCTGCCAAGGATTGAAAATTAGAACTATGAGGGAAAACTGAATAGGCTAGAATTCTGTAGAACATACGAAAAGATAGAGAATCTGGTGAAATGGAGCAATGACAATAGTCCCTCTCTCTCTCTCAATGTCAGTAAAATGAAGGAGATAGTCATCTACTTCAGAAATGTAATGGAGGGCATGCTCCTGTCTACATCAACATTGATGAAGTGGAAATGGTCAACAGCTTCAAGTTTCTACGTGTTTAGATCACCATCAACCAGTCCTAGTCCCTCTACGACAATGCTATAGTTAAGAAAGTCCATCAACATCTCTACTTTCTCAGGAGGCTAAGGAAATTTGACATGTCTGCTACAACTTTCACCAATTTTTACAGATACACCCTTCCCCAATGTATACAGCTTGATATGGCTCCTGCTCTGACCAAGACTGCAAAAAACTATAAAGGATAATGAACGAAACT
Organism: Sphyrna mokarran; assembly: GCA_024679065.1. Taxonomy (NCBI): domain Eukaryota; kingdom Metazoa; phylum Chordata; class Chondrichthyes; order Carcharhiniformes; family Carcharhinidae; genus Sphyrna; species Sphyrna mokarran. Next base: position 69,622,294 of record JAGIQG010000016.1, read on the forward strand.
GCAAATGGAGTTTAATGTGGAAAAGTGTGAGGTAATGCACTTTGGCAGGAACAATAAATGTGTAGAGTATAGGGCTAATGGTAGGGCTCTTAATAGTGTTGAGGAACAGAAGGATCTTGGTGTATGTGTCAATAGATCCCTGAAAGTAGGCAGTCAAGTGGATAAAGTTGTTAAGAAGGCATATGGAGTCTTAGCTTTTATTGGTAGGGGGATTGAATTTAGGAGCCGCAGCATCATGTTGCAGCTGTACAAAACTCTAGTGCGGCCGCACTTGGAGTATTGTGTGCAGTTCTGGTCGCCACATTATAAGAAAGATGTGGAGGCATTGGAGAGGGTACAGAGGAGGTTTACCAGGATGTTGCCTGGTATGGAGGGCAGGTCCTATGAAGAGAGGTTGAAGGATTTGAGGTTGTTTTCGTTAGAAAGGAGGCGGCTAAGAGGGGATCTTATTGAAGCATATAAGATGATTAGAGGTTTAGATAGGGTGGACAGTGATAGCCTTTTTCCTAGGATGGAGAAAGCTAGCACGAGGGGACACAGCTTTAAATTAAGGGGTATGAGTTATAGGACGGATATCAGAGGTAGGTTCTTTACTCAAAGAGTGATTAGGGAGTGGAATGCCCTGCCTGCAGCTGTTGTAGATGCGCCAAGTTTGGTGGCGTTTAAGAGGTTAGTTGATAAGTATATGGAAGAGAAGGGAATGGTTTAGTTAGGAGGGGCATTGCTTTTTATTTTGGTCGGCACAACATCGAAGGCCGAAGGGCCTGTTCTGTGCTGTATTGTTCTATGTTCTATGTTCTATGAAACCCAATCCAACATGCAAACCAGTCTCCCAACCTTTAACTCCATCTATACTTTCACTGCCAGCACAGTCAAGGATCCCACACACCCCTGACATTCTCTTTTCCACCTTCTTTTATCGGGAAAAGGATATAAAAGTATGAGATCACGTACCAACCATAATCAAGGATCCCATGTACCCAGGCATGTTCTCTTTCAAGTTGTTCTATTGGGGAAAAGATACAAAGGTCTAAGAACAACTTCTTCCCTGCTACCATCAGACTTTTGAATGAATCTATTATACATTAAGCTGATATTTCTCTTCACCCTATCTGTAACTGAAATGCTATATTCTTTCCTTCTCCCCATGCACTCTATGAATGGTATGCTTTTTCTGTATAGTGTGCAAGAATCAATACTTGTCACTGTATTCCAACACATGTGGCAATAATAAATCAAATCAGAAAGCTAAGGAGTGACCTAACTGAGGTCTACAAAATTATGTGGTGCCTAGATAGTGTAGATAGGAAAGACTTATTTCCCCCAGCTTTGGGGCCAATTACCAGGGGGAATAGAGGTAAGGTGATTGGTAGAAAGATTGGAAGAGGCTTGAGAACATTCTTTTTCACCCAGAGGTGGTGAGTGTCTAGAATACACCTCCTGAATTGGTGGTTAAGGCTAAATGCCCACCTCATTTAAAAGGTACCTGGATCTGCATCTGAAATGCTGGAACCTGCAAGGCTGTAGACAAAGTGCTGAAAAGTGTGGTTAAAATGAATAGTTAGTTTATTTTTCTTCTCTTTTTTGGCTAGCACAGACTCAAGGGGACTGGAGAGCCTTTTTTTGTGCCACAATCTTCTATGGTTCTAGAACTCCATCCAAGGTGCATGGGATTCTTGACTATGCTGGCTGCTTTTCTGAGGCAGCAGGAAGTGTAGACAGTGTCAATGGATAGGAGGCTGGTTTGTGTAATGGACTAGGCTTCATTCACAACCCTTTGTAGTTTTTTGCGGTCTTAACAGAGCATGAGCCATACCAAGCTGTGATACAACCAGAAAGAATACTTTCTATGTTGCATCTGTATGAGTTGTAGTGGATGTGCTAAATTTCCTTAGTCTTCTGAGAAAGTAGAGGTGCTGGTGGGCTTTCTTAACTATACTGTAGGCATGGGTGACCAGGATAGGTTGTTGGTGATCTGGACACCTAAAACCTGAAGTTCTCAACTATTTCTACTTTGACCCCATTGATATAAACAGGGACAAGCTCTTCACAACTCTTCCTGAAGCCAATGACTATCTTGTTTTGTTAACATTGCGGGAGAGATTATTGTTGTTGCACCAATTCACCAGATCTCTATCTCTTTCCTGCACTCCATATCATCATTGTTTGAGATCCAACCTACAACAGTGGTGTCATCAGCAAACTTGAAAACTGAGTTGGAGGGGAATTTGGCCACACAGTCATAGGTACGTAGGTAGTATAGTAGGCAGCTGAGAGCACAGCCTTGTGAGGATGATTATGGAGGAGATGTTGTTGCCTATCCTTACTGATTGTGGTCTGTGTGTTAGAAAGTCAAGGGTCCAGTTGCAGAGGGCAGAGCCAAGCCCCAGACCGTGGAATTTGGAGACGAGTCTCATAGGAATAATGGTGTTGAAGGCTGAGCTGTAGTCTGTGATAGGAGTCTGACATGGGTGTCATTGTTCTCTAGGTATCCCAAGGTTGTGTATAGAACCAGTGAGATGGTGTCTGCTGTGGACCTGTTGTGGCCATAGGCAAACTGTAGTGGATCCAGGAATTGATTTGTGCTACGACTAGCCTTTTGAAGCATTTATAATGTTGTATATTAGAGCCACCGGATAATAGTCATTAAGGCACGCTGCCTGGTTTTCTTTGGTACTGGCATGCTGGTCATCTTCTTGAAGCAGATAGGGACCTCATATTGGTCCCGAAGTCTCTATCTGCTTCAGGATTGATAAAAAGAGAGGTTGAAGTTGTCTGCAAATACACCAACCAGCTGGTTGACATAGGATCTGAGAGCTCACCCAGGCACCCCATCGGGGATAATCGCTTTCTATTTGTTGTCTTTTGAGAAGGCTGCTCTGATCTTGGCAATGGTGACTTTGGATACAGGTTCGCCCAAGGCTATCAGGATGGAGAGCATGCTTTCGCTGACCTCTTGCTCAAAACGGACATAGAATGCATTGAGTTCATTGGGGAAGGGTGCATTGGAACTGGTGATTTTTATCTGCCTTAATCTTGTAGCCTGTTATGTCTTGCAGACCTCTCCATAGTTGGCAGTCCATGTGGCTAGCCTGGATTCTAGCTTGGTTCGGTACTGTCGTTTGCCATTTTTGATGGATCTCCTTAGATCATATCTGGCTTTTTTGTACAGGCCAGTGTTGCCTGACTTCAATGCCTCAGATCTGGACTTCAGCAACAGTGGATATCCCTGTTCATTCATGGTTTGGGTTAGGATTTGCTTCTTGGGCACATACTCTTCTGCACACTTACTAATGAAGTCAGTTACTGGAGTGGCGTACTCGTTCAGATCGGTTGCTGAGTTTTAAAATACTGACCAGTTCACTGACTCTAAGCAGTCTCATAGGAGATGATCCGATTCCTCAGACCAACAGTGCAAAACTTTCTTTGGCAGATTATCTTGTTTCAGTTTTTGCTTGTGAACTGGGAGCAGGAGCACAGCCTTGCAGTCTGATTTGCCAAAGTGTGGACAAGTGACAGAGTGGTAGGCATGTTTGATATTTATGTAGCAGTGGTTTAAGATGTTTGGGCCTCTGGTGGAACAGGAAATTTGATGGTGGTAGGTTGGCCCCAGCCATAATGAACACGACTTCAGATGTTTCAACTCAAGGCTATTTGTGATGATGTATATTTCATCCAGCAGTCATTATGTCCTCATGGGATGGGATTAATCTGCTGTCAGGATAACAGAGGTGAATTCCCATGACAGGTAATAGGGATGGCATTTAAGCATCAGATATTTCTGATGATGTTCAGGGAGTTAATCCCTTCTACAGCATTGAATTAGCTGTAAAAAAAGAGTTGTTTATGTGGTTGGTGAGGTGCTGTTTCCCTGGGGTATTTATGTTGCAATTTGCTCACTGGAGAGTATTTCTATCTCGGGAGATGGCAATGACAAATTGCATATATTTCAATCCTTTGCTAGGAATCAGACTCAGCTTTGTTGTTGCAAGAATTTTTAGAAGGTGGAGGTTAGATGCTACCATGTGGTATCCAGTTCTAAAGATGTGATTCAGTTGGTGTTTTGATTCCTTGGCCAAAAGCTCCTCATGGATTATACCTCAGACGCAGAAGGAGATGGCGTTGCATTCTAAATTGTTCCATTACTCTGCAACCATCAAAATGATGCGCAAAAGATCAGCTGGACCATTTATTGTAAAGGCAATTGATTGCAAAAATAGGGAGATTACGCCGGCGTTGTGTGACTTTGCAGAGTTTGCATGTTCTCCTTGTGTCCGTGTAGGCTTCGCTTGGCTGCTCTGGTTTCCTCCCACAGTCCAAAAGATATGCAGGTTAGATGGATTGGCCACATTAAATTGGGCAGTATGGTCACAGTGGTTAGCACTGTTGCTTCACAGGTCCAGGGACCTGGGTTTGATTTCCAGCTTGGGTCACTGTCTGCACTGTAGGGATTCTATGATTCTATCAAATCATCTCATAGCCTTCTCTCCAAGGAAAATAGTCCCTTTCCAATCTATTCTCTTAACTGAAGATTCTCATCCCTGGAGCCATTCATGTAAACCTTTCTGCACTCTCTTTCCAAATATATTCACCTCCTTCCTACAACGTCTAGAATTGTACACAACGTTCTAACTGAAGTCTAAATAGTGTGTTATACAAGTTCAGCATTAACCTCATTGTTCTTGCAATTTATTAATAAAGCCCAGGACACAGTATTCTTTAATAACCTCACAGTCAACTTGTCCTGCCCCATTCAATGTTTTGTACACATATCTGCACACGTCCCTTTGCTCCTGCACACTCAATAGAATTGTATCCCTAACCTTATATTGTGTCTCTATTTCTTTCTATCACAGGAATCACTTTACATTTCTCCACATTGAACTTTAACTGCCAACTGTTTCCTCATTTCACTAACTTGCTTATGTTCTTTTGAAGTTTATCTGACCCACCTCTGCACACCAAGGCCTAGATTAACAATAGGTATAAAATGTTGACTTCACTAGAATAAAAGAAAAATGTAAAATCATACATACTTGTCTTTGTTTCCCTCACCAGAGATCATCGTTTTCCTGTACCCAAACTATTGAATTCTCTGGACACTTTAAATAGTGCGATCAGATCATTCTTCAGATTTCTACACTCTGTTATCAAACTACCAAATCTTTTTCACTCTGAACTGTCTGAGGTTGAACCAGACAATTTGCGGCTTTGACTTCACATTTAGCCCTGAAATGAGTTACCAGCCAAATACCTACATCATCATTAAGATGGCCAGTGTTCCTCTTTGTAATATTGGTCAGCTCAGCTCCATCTCAGCACACCTGCCACTGAAATCCAGACCCATGCTTTTGTTGCCGCTAGACTTGTGCAGATTCCTAGTGCAATCCTAGTTAGCCTCTCATTCTCTACCTTCCACAAGCCTGATGTCCTTTCACTCTTGTTTTTTCTATCTCTGTAAACTCCCCCAGCCCCACAACCCTGCATTACATCACACTCATTAAAGGCATATTAATCATTACTGATTTTCATTGATCCAGCATTAGTGACCACACCTTCAGCAATTTAAACCCTAACTCTGGAATGAAGGCCCTCCATCTCTCTTACATTCTTTAAGATGTTTCTTAAGCCTTACCTCTTTGACCAAATGTTGGTCATCTGACCTAATATCTTTCCATATTACTCAGTATCATATCTTGTTTCATATTTTTTATGTCGAAGTTTGCACAACTGTGGGTTTCCTCCAGGTAATCTAGTTTCCTCCCACAGTTCAAAGGTGTGTAGGTTAGATGGATTAGCCATGGTAAATGTATATGGTTACAGGATAGGGTGGGGGAAAGGGCCTTGGCAAGATACACTGTTAGATGTGTAGGTTCAATGGGTCAAGTGGCCTCCTTCTGCACTGTAGGGATTCTATTATTCTATACTATTCCTGTGACTTTCTTGAGGATGTTTCATTATTTATCAAAGTCACAATACAAATATAAGTTATTGTTATTATTGGAATACAAGCCAGGTTTATGGGATCTGTTCTCCTAATTTACCTGCAATGCCCCAAAATTTAGTTATTTTCCAGCAATGTAATCCCCATTGTCCACTGAAGGCTCCTGCAAGGAAAGGGTAACCAAGGTTATTCTCCTTCTGTTGAGTTGGAGATGCCAATATAAATTGTTTCTCTGAGCTTGACACCACAAATGTAACTGGAGGATCCACCCACACGCATCACAGAAATTCACAATCAGAAGCTTGTCTTACCTCAGGCCACAAGGGTAATTAGGAGATTGTTTTTCCAAATACCTTCAAAACAAGCTGGAACGTGATGATTACAACCTTTTGATTTAAGATTGGTAAGAAAAATGTTTTCAAGGAGTTATTTTTAGTCAGGACAAGTCAAGACAGAGAGTGATATGGTTTCAACGAGTTGTGCTTTTCATTTACACTGTGAATTCAAAAACATTCATCAGTGTTCTCTGAATATTTATTGGATAAGATTTATTTATTTCCTGATTATTAGCATCTCACCTTGGTCATCTCAAAATACAATACAAAAGAGACTTCAGGACCTATAGGTATCTTCCCCAAATAGGTCAATGAAACGTGAACCCTACTTTCTCCTCGGGATGCCTGACCCGCTGAATTTTTCAAGCATTATTATGTTTTCATTTTGGGTATCAACAGAAAGGTTGAATGACTTTTCCTCATTGCTGATATTAAACGGGGCTATGCAATGCTATTCATGCCTCATGTGTGGTAATGCATGATTGAAATTAAGTAAAGTTTTTCCATAAGTATAATTGAAAACTCTGTCCATTTCAGTGCAGAGGTTGAAGGAAAGAATGTCTCTGTATCCATCTCTGGAGGATCTGCAGGTCTCTAAAGCAATTCAGGTTAGTTCTGATGATTTTTCTATACTGATTAAAAGGTCAATGATTGATTGAGGACAGTCATTTAATTGTTGGCAAATTCAGGTCAGTCTGATAGGAGAGAAGCATTTTTTTCTCAACTGGTTGCAAATCAAATTATCTTTGGTCAGTTGCAACCTGATTTTTAAGAAGACACACTGCAAGATGTTTTTGAACTAAGCTGTCATTCTCAATCATAAAATCCACCTGGATCAGCAGAGCACAGGAAGTTTTACTCTTGAGCATTACACTAAAAGGTCATGAATGTACATTGTAACTTTTAAAGTAACACAGAAGAAATGTGGCACTTAAGGGGGAGATATGACAATATGCCAAAAGCAGTGTGTCTGAAGTTAAAGCCAGAAGTTGAAAAACAGAACCTTTGAAAGAATATCATGAATTACTGATGAATTTTAGTTAACATTCATGGTGAATTGATGAATGAGTCAGTGTTAACAAAGAGTAATTTTTGGCATTGAAATCCCATATCAATGACAGAGGGTTAATATTAATTTGAAAAATGTTAGTCACTATCTGAAATGAATGCAAAATATAGAGAGATTCAAATAATAAAAGTAATGGAGAAAGGTAGAACATAGTTGCAATAAGTACTTCAATAGGGAAATGTGAAGACAGTGTTTATAAAGAGAATAATTTAAATAGATTTAACTATTCCTGGGGTAAAAATAGATATGGAAATGAGGGCAGGAAAGCTAACAAAGAAAAGGTTTGAACTACCTTTTAGGATTAATAATATTAAGAATAGTAGACTGAAAGAACTAAAGGAAAACAAAACTGGTGGCTAAAGAAATATATAAGAGTGAATAATTTCAAAGAAAACAGAGAGAAACCAGCTGATGAATGGACTGACTGCTATATTTTCCAATTAGAATAGTTTAGAGATTCTGTTTATTGTAAGTGCGTGAGTTAATTTTAATGTTTGTTTATAGGCTCAGGCCACCATTGTAGCCAACCAGGCCTTGCCAGCAATTGAGGCCGATGTCTCTGATACTGAAAGTGGTAAGTTATTGCAGTTTATCTTGTATTTTGTCATTATTTTAAAGTCTACATCCAAATTATTCACCAAACCTCCATTTTCAAAATCACAAACTTAGAATTCTCTTCGTTATCTCCACTTTTATCCATGCCCCCTCCACCATCTTCCACTATCTCCTCTGATCTCTTAATCCTTAGAGGGCACATTCCCAGCGTTAAATGTCTCCTTCATACCCAGGCTTGGGAATTTCTCTAACAGAGACCAAGTTACTTTGGTGGAGACTGTTTACTACAGAGTTTACTTCACCACTGTAACACACAATCTCCCTCAGTGTTAGCTGACTCTTCTTGTACACATCTTAGTCTGACTGACTAATCAGCACCCAACACCTGTTAACCTTAATATCTTAAACTATGAGATATTGAACATCTATCAACGGAACCTATTAGATATCAAAATGTAAATGCCAAGTCATAATCTACACAATTTTAAATACATTATCTTCAGAAAATTCCAATACTCCCTCATTTTTTTTGTATTCTAACTTAAAATGGAAGGGAGATGGGCAGTTTGAAGGAGAACAGAGGCAGATTCTCCTTCAAATTGTTGTATGTGTTTGGGTCTCAGAAAGACAGGGAATACCTTTATGTAACTTAAAAATTAGACATTATTCCAATTCTGACCTCCTGCACAAATCAAATTTCCTTTGATCTACCATTAATGGCTATGCCTTCAGCTACCAAGACCTTAAACTCTGGAATTCCCCCTAAATCTCTGTTTCTCTGTCTCTCTTTTTCTCTCTTTCTCTGACTCCTGCTATCATTCCATGGCTCCGACAGTTTGACCAGAAAACTTGTAGGAAAAGCCAGGCAGCGTGCCTAATGACTATCACCCGCTGTGATATCCATCATTATGAAGTGCTTCGAAAGGTTAGTCATGGCACAAATCAATTCCTGTCTACCAGACTGCTTGGATTCACTACAGTTTGCTTATTGCCACAACAGATCCACAGCAGACACCATCTCCCTGGCCCTACATTCAACCCTGGAACACCTAGATAACAAAGACACCAAGTCAGATTCCTATTGATAGGCTACAGCTCAGCCTTCAACACCATTATGCCTAAAAGACTCATTTCCAAACTTTGTGGCCTGGGGCTAGACGCCTCCCACTGGATCCTAGATCTCCTAACCACAAAACGCAGTCGGTAAGGATAGACAACAACAGTTCCTCCATGATCATTCTCAATACCCATGCTCCACAAGGCTGTGTCATCAGCCTCTTACTATACTCCTTATACAGCTTTGTGTGTACGGCCAAATCCCAGCTTGATTTTCAGGTTTGCTAATAACATCACTGTTGTGGGTTGGATCATGAACAATGACATGACACAATACAGGAAAAAGACAGAGAACCTGGTGAACTGCTGTGATGACAATAATCACTTCCTCAATCTCAGCAAAACAAAGGAGATAGTCATTGACTTCAGGAAGCATAGTGGAGGGCATGCCGTTGTTTACATCAATGGGGACAAAGTGGAGATTTTTAGGTGCCCACATCATCAACAACCTGTCCTGATCCCCCCCACCCCCCACATTCCAATACTATAGTTATTATTGCCTCTACTTTCTCAAAAAGACTGAGGAAATTTGATATGTCTGCTGCAACTGTCACCAACCGTAGAAAGCATTCTTTCTGATTGTATCGCGACTTGGTATGGCTCCTGCTCTGTCAAAACCACAAGAAAGTACAAAGGGCTGTGAACGAAGCCCAGTCCATCACACAAACCAGCCTCCTATCCATTGACACTGTCTACACTTCCCACTGCCTTGGAAAAACAACTGGCATAATCAAGGACTCCATGCACCCCAGACATATTCTCTTCCACCTTCTTCTCTCAGGAAAAAGATACAAAAGTCAGAGATCCCATACCAACCGACTCAAAAACAGCTTCTTCCCTATTGACATCAGACTTTTGAATGAACCTACCTTGCATTAGGTTAATCTTTCTCTGCACCCTAGTTATGACTGTAACACTACATTCTGCACTCTCTCCTTTCCTTCTCTATGAATGGTATACTTTGTCTGTATAGCACACAAAAAACAAACACTTTTCACTGTATACTAATACATGTGAAATTAAATCAAATCAAATGAAACACTGCAGATTCAGCAGAAGGATAATGATTTACTTTCGTGAATCTGGATTGTGTTTCTTGTCTTTAGAAAGTTGAGAGATGTTCAAATCAAGAAGTTTATAATGTTCAAGGAACCAGTAGCATAGATACAGAAAAACTATTTTCTCCGGAAACCTGAAGTTTTCTTTCCCCAAAAGCATTGGATGCCGAGGGACAACTGGAGCTTTTATGAAAGCCATTAAACTTAGGATATTGAGGAATTTGAAAGGTGGTTTTTAATCCATAGATCTATAAACATAGACAGGGATCACAGGTAGAGGTGGGAACGTCGGGGTGGCGGCGCAGGCTCGTTGGGCCGAAGGGCCTGTTTCCCGTGCTGTTTTGTTCTTTGTTCTTTGTAATTAAACTTGAAATGTATTTCAACTATGATCTTAACTGAATGTTGAAAGAGGTCCAAGGATTGTAAAGATTCTTCATCATCCAAGTTCCTAACTAGGTCCCTGCTGTTTTACACCTCTCCTTATCAATTTACACACCTTTTCTACTCCCTTCAGCCTGATTTAAACTCACCCCAAAGGTTCATATCCACCTACCTTGTGTCCAGTTATAAAGAACGGAGGGTAAAATCCAGTGGGGTTGTAAATCAGAGTCCCAAACCAAACTTTTGTTGTTTATGATGAGTCGGTTTGGTTGAGGTTTTACAATGTCTGTTACTTTAGTTGTAAGGGGATGGGTCTGTGCTGATGTTGAATCCTTCTGAAAGTAACTGACTGAGATGTTTTTCTTTAGGTTCAGGCTTGTATCCGGACCTGAAGGACTATATGGGCTTGGACTTGAACAGTGAGGATGTGAAGCAAAACATGGAGCTGGTACCTGTGTCGGAATCTGGAGTAAGCATCCAATGAAATTGACTGAATGCAATAAACTCGACAAGCCACCCCCCATCTCCCCCTCCCCTTCACTCAGCCTCCCCTTACCCACAGGCTCCCTGGAGAGATTTTCTTCCAGTAGAAAATAATAATTCACTTGATCTGTATAATAACTATCTATCTTTAATCTGTTATCAGCCAGGGCTCACTCTTGCTGCTCAGGTGGTTAAGACACAAACTCCAATCCAGAGAGTTGAGCCATTAATCCAGATTTACACTCCCAGTCAGTATAAAGAGAAATGATGCACAGTCAGAAGTCCTATTTCAGACTAAACTTTAAACTGAGGCCCCATTTGGCCTCTCGCAGATGTGAAAGATCCTGTGGCACAATTTTAAAGTTGAGCACAGGAGCCCTCATTCATATCTTTACTCACCCAAGATCATTGAAACAGATTCTTTTATTATTATCATAGTGCTGCCTATGGGATTCTGCTGTGCAAAAGTGGGCTGCTGTGCTTCCTATTTTGCAACAGTGATTACGCTTCAGATGATTAAAATGTCAAACCAGCAGTACCTAGATTCTGAGTGTAAATACCATTTTAAAGGTGTGAAAAAGTGGTTACATTGAAAAACCAAACCAACGCACCGATAACTTCTGGAGAAGGGGAACTGTAAACTCTTAGCCCACATTGTTCAAAACGTGACTATAATCTCACACAATGTGGTTAATTCTTAAGCGGAATATGCTTTGCAATAACCTGCTCATTGACGCTCAGTTTGGGTTCCTCCAGGGTCACTCAGCTCTTGACCTCATTACAGCTTTGGTTCAAACGTGAACAAAGGAGGTGAGGTGAGAGTGACTGCTCTTGACATCAGGACAACACTTGACTGAGGAGCCCTAGCAAAAGTGGAATCATTGGGAATCGGGGAAAACCCACTGCTAGCCCAAGTCAGACCTGGGCAATGAAAGATAGTTGAGCTCCAACAACCATAGTCATTTTCCTTTGTGCCAGGTCTGACTCTAACCATTGGAGAGCTTTCTCTCTGAATTCCATTGGCTTTGTTTTGCTTAGGATCCTTCATGCTGGTCACTGATGGAATAACTCCCATAATTCTTGCCATACCAAGTGTTACCAGTGATAGTTGCATTAAGATGACTGCTCCTGATAGTGTGTTCATTAATTCAACATCACCAGCTTTGAACCTTTCAGATTCCAGAGATGATCTGCAGATAGTTGCTATCCATCTCATCCTCGGTCTCCTACTCTCTCTCATTCAGTTTGTTTTTGTGTTTCACTCTATAGGAAGTCACCAGTAATCAGTCAGCCCTGAACAACATGGTGGCCCCAATAACTGGAAATAATCTGGGACTTCACCGAGCGGAGATAAGAACTGGAATACGTGAAGTGATCCTCTGCAAGGACCAAGACGGAAAGGTTGGACTGCGTCTGCGTGCAATCGACAAGGTAAGTAAATAACAAGATCCTGTTGTAGAATTGACTGCACTGTAGGAGGTCCTTCAATTTATTGAGTTGGGCCAACTCTTTAAAGAGTTATCCAATTAAAACCACTGCCGTTTTCTTTTCCAATTTCCAGCAAAATCGCTTCTTCAGTTTGAAATAATCTCCTCACTTCAATTCTGAATAAACATATTCTTCCTAAAAGGTCACCATCAGAGGTGATTCATGTGAACAAGTTGAAATTTATTCAGTTGCACACCTTATCTTACCTCACCCCCAAGATTTCCCCATGTTTAGGTTTTCCACTTTGGATGCTGAATTTCTGTTGATGGGACAGCAGGTTAGTTTGTTCTGTCCACCTCTTGGTTCCAGTTTGGAGAAGTTGTATGATTCACTTTAATTGACCCACATAAATGCAGCTTTTGTTTGAGATGTTCAGACACATAGCTTCAAGTCTCACTTCAAAGATTTAGGCACATAATCCAGGCTGATACTCCCATTGCTGTATTGGGGGAGTGCTGAAGTGCCAGAAATGCTGGGGCTCATTCTCCCCAACGTGCACATTTTTTTTTTTGGCACATCAGAATGGGAGAACTGCATATTGGCCATTTTGCAGGATTCACACATGCGTTCCTGACGCGTGTGCCTCTCTCAGAGCTGGAGAACAGCTGTAGTCGGGATTGCGCTGGAAACCGGCGGATGAGAATTTAAATCATCCTGGCACTGCCCAAGGAGCAAAATGCTCCTGCCCAGGTGCATCTTGGCATTGCCCATTCTGCATCTGGCAGTGCCAAGAGGGTGTGACATTGGGCTGCAAGAGGGTGGGGTAAAGGGAACAGGGCCAAAGGAATGGGGCCTGTTGGGGGGGGGAGTGCCTACGGTGATCAGTAGTGGTGAGGGATCCTGCTGCCACGCTGCATTGGGATAGGTCGCGGTAGGAGGGAGGCCAGTGATCAAGATGGGCTAGGGCAGGATAGAGGGTCTGCCTCCTGGGGGTGGTCTGCCAGGTGGGGTCTGTCTCCCGAGGGGGGAGGGAGGAATCAATGGGGGTGAACCTGCCGGTGTGGGGATGGGGCGGGATCCCCACTGCTAGAGTGTGGGGACTGGCGATAGGAATGCTCTGCCCTGGACTGGTCCAGAAATGCTTGTGTGGCCCTCGATCGGACCATGGGGGGGAGGCAGGAGGGGCAGCACTGCGGGGGTCCCAGACTGACCAGCAAACGAGCTGGCCAAAGTGCAGGCTGACAGATGGGGGCCACTGCGCATGCACAGAGTTCCAGAGCCATCAGGCTCTGATATAAATAGGCCCCACGCCCCCCAAAACTTTTAATAATGTTCACATTGTAATCTCTGCATTGCACAGAGTGGGGAGATTCGGATCTGAAATTGAACTGAAAAAAACAATCGCAAATTATGCTGGTTTTCTCACCAATTCAGCACATTTGGGAGAATTGCCACCAATGTCTTTCAGATTGGACACTGAGTTAAGGCCCTCTGCAGTCAGACAGACAGGAAAGATTCCATGACATTCTGAAAAAGGAGCACCAGGATGTCCTGGCCAGTTCCTATATTTCCAGCAAATTCAGTGAAAAACAAATCAATTATGACGTTGCTCATGTGTCCTTGGCATGTACTAATTGGCAGCTGCATTTCCGAAAAATGCAACACTTCAAAAGCTATTTTGTTAGCTGTAAAGGGAAGTTCTGAAGTCAGGAAAGATGCGTTATAAATGCAAGTTTATTTGTTCTTTTTCTTTCTCTTGCTTCTTCATCCATTACGTCTTCATTCTTCCTTTTTAGGGGATATTTGTCCAGTTGGTACAGGCCAACTCCCCTTCTTCTCTCGTTGGGCTACGCTTTGGGGACCAGATCCTCCAACTGAACGGGGAGAACTGTGCAGGCTGGAGCACTGACAAAGCACATAAGGCACTGAAACTTGCACCTCAGGACAGGATCTCAGTCATTGTCCGTGATCGGTCAGTATTTATTCCACGTCTGGGTCTGGTTTCATAGTGAGGGAGGCAGGGATGAGGTTCAGTTCCTTCAATTAAGTACAAATTCTTGATGATTATGATTTGTAAAAACTCTTTCTAGGTTTTATTTGGAGGCTTCTCACTGTAAATTTGTGTTTAAAATTTGTACAATTTTAGATCCATTGGTGAAACAAGCAACTGCAGTGCACTTTCCTGATGCTTCTGAGCTCAATGTCACACTCCACACCTGTTACACCATAAAGAAAAGATTGCTCCCACCTCTGGAATATCCTCCACCCTTTCCTCAATCTATTTGTTGTTAAATTCCGTATTATCATTATCTTTAAATTTAACTAGTCCAATGTTCTCCTGGCTGGCCTTCAGGGATGCTTATACAAAACTCTGCTGTCCATGCCCTAATTCACACCAAGTCCTGTTCACCACCACCCTTGTGCTCATTGATCTACACCAGCTCTCAGTCCAGCAGTCCATCTGTGGTCTTGCCTCCGCCCCAATCTCTGTAAACTCCAGTTCTACAACCCTTCCAGACATTTGTGTTCCTTATCTGGTGCAGAGCTCTGTTATGGCTGAGTGGCTTCTTTCTGTATTGTAATGACTCGCTGTACTGTAACAATGTGATGCCTCTATCCCCCACTTTCTTTGACCTCCATACACTCTTGTGGCTTTGCCTTCAGTTTGTTTTAGGTTTTATTTGCAGAATTCCCTCCCATATCTTTTCAGCTGTTTACTTTTCTGAGGCAAGGTTATCTAAGGACATGGAGAATAGGTAGGTAAATGAAGTTAATGAACAGACCAGCCATGATCTAACTGTAAAAAGAAAAAGGCCCAGTTGACAGAATAGCCACTTGCTGTTACTAAGTCTCATGGTTTCAGTTTATTTGAATTCAGTCCTAAGTTTTTTTGAGTGCATTCCTATCTCATGTTCCCTGAGTGTAATGTACTTGGGGGAAACAGGTGATTTTCAGACACAAAGCTCACCACCAGTAGGAATTTCTTCACCTCATGTCTGGTTCTGTTGTAAATAAAGACCAATTGTTCTCATTAATCAAAAACTCTCACCTACAAGTACTTGAGTAATCTATGTTGGTATTGTTAGATATTAGAGTAAGATGTAGATTTAAGTGAATTCAATTCAGTGTTTCTGTGTAAGAAGGGGTTAAAACTTTGGTTAGATTCATGTGAAACAAAGGTGTTTGCTGGTATGGGTTTTTTGATTTCATTTCAAACTGATTCTTTATTGTTCTTAGAGTTTATTCCATAAAAAGTAAACAAGAGGTTGGAGAAAGAATAAGCTGTTGCTTAGCAACCAGGAGCACCTTTAAGAAGAAAGATTTTTAAAGTGTGGTTTATCTGAACGCAGAGCAAAAGAAACTTAGCAGTGACAAAGGAACAGTGCTCATAGTTCTGTCAGTAGCAGTCAGTAGCAGAAAAACAATACAATGGAATAATGAACAAGAAAACATGTCCCAGAATCTAAAGAAGATCTAGCTCAAGAACCAGGAAAACTGAAGTTAAAGGGACACCTGAATTCAACACTGAACAATGGTACTGTTCATTAAAGTTAAAAACAGAGCTGAAAATGCAGACTTGGTGAAGTTGGCTAGAGAGAAGCCAGAGATCTGAAGCAATCCTTAGGTTGATGACCTAAGTACAGTCTGTGAAACAATAGTAGTCTATCGGAGATGAGTACTTGAGAGATTGTGTGGAATCTTGAAGGCACGTGACAATTCAGGACGGAGGAATACTGACAGAAAAGTTGGAAAACCTAGAAGTGGATCCTTGCTGAAAACAACCAAGAGAAAGCATTGTGTGGAAGATGATTCTAAGGCATGTACTTGTGAAATAGGAATTTGGGAACCTTCTTGTGGAAGCCAGAGTCCAGTGAGCTAGTTGGCTCTGAGCATATTAATCATCTGATTTGTGGAGAAATCCACAGTTGTTTGGCTGGGTGCATCTATCATTTGGTTTTAGAATATGACCACAGTTAGCCTGTTAACTTATGTTGAGAATATTACAACACAATATATACTTTATAACCCTTGTTATTCTTAGCATCCATATACATTTGTGAAGATAAGTGAGAAAAATGGAGAACTGTATTATTGTCAAATTATTTCATCTTTTAATAATTCTTTCATTGTTAGAAGCTAATTTGCTTTGTTGTTCAACCCCTGGTTCTGAATAAAACAGTAATGACTATGGTCTTTAAAACCTATGTTCCATTCTGGAACCTTCCCATCCAGTAATAACATCAACTGGGATCGGAACACAGGATGGTGGAAAGTAAATTAGAAAGATAATGTTTTTTCTGACAAGCAATATTTTCTGATCAATGGGATTGCCATTCGTTCTATACTGTTTGTAAATCCAGATTTTTTTTATATATATATTTTTCTTTCTCCTTCAAGGCCATTCCAGAGAACAATTACAATGCATAAGGACAGCAGTGGCCATGTCGGGTTTATATATAAACATGGAAAAATCACTTCCATCGTGAAAGATAGTTCTGCAGCCAGGAATGGACTGCTAACTGGCCATAATATTTGTGAAATCAATGGTCAGAACATCATTGGACTGAAGGTGAGGGACAGTTTACAACGGTGGAACAAATTCACTAATCTTTCTTTCCACACAGCCTGTATTAATCTCAGTGGTCATGGTTTGCCCAAAAAGTACAAATATAGTTTACATATAATCTATAATAATTAACATACCCAGAATCTCATTTATTTTTCCAAATTTGAGATCATTCTAACAATACAACATTGAAACTAGAAGAAGGAAGAGGCCATTCAGCCCTTTGAGCCTGCTTCATCATTCATTTTGATCATGGCTGATCATCAAATTCAGTACTCTCATCTCATTGTCCTCCATATCATTAGAATAGAGTTCCCTTGATCATTTTAGTCCCAAGAACTACATCTAACTTCTTCTTGAAATTGCTCAATGAACCTATTTTACCATTTTGATTTTAAGTGCTGGGTGGATTTGAAATTGAGAGTGTTTCATATCTGACTTTTAGACCTGTTCTTAGGCACTCCCATTCGTACTCTCCCTGAAAAAATACCAGCAATTCCAATTTGCAGTGCAAAAGCCAGTGAGCGGGGCTTAACGGCCAGTAATCCTGCAACTCTGATTGGCGCCTCTAACTACGCACGCGCAGAAAAAACATGATAGCATGCAGATCCCTATCATGTTGCTCCCAGGCTGAATAATGTCTTCTTGTGACTCCCACAGATATTGCCCCATCCGCACAACACTCCTGACCCCTTATTTCTCCTGCCCTCCCCACCACCCAGATAGATTGTGGGGCCTTGCCCCCCTTGCCTCCACCAATCTCAAGTAGAATGACAGGAGATCCATCCCCCCCACTCTCCTCCTCTCCCCCACCCCCCACACCCAACCCTCCCCCCACACCCCAGTTAATCTCAAGCTGAGAGGCGTCGGACACTAGACACTGACCTCCTCACTAACATGAATCGGACTTCTTTGGACCAGGTCTGTTTTGCGCCAATTCTGGATGGGACAAGTGCCAAAAAGGTTGGCTGTGCAGTTCATTAATTCAATTTAAATGCAAATGCCTTTAAATGGCCATTGTGCCCATTCCAGGTATGCTCCCAATCGTGGCCATTTTCAGGCCTTGGTGAAGGGTGAACCAGCGCGGAGATGGGCATGGATCACACCCGACTTTACCAAGTTCTCTCACCTGAAAAAGCTCACAACACGATGGTAAAATCAGACCCAATATTTTGACCTCACTTACTTTCTGTGCTAGTGAATTCCACACATTCAGCACTCTCTAGGTAAACAAATTTCCTCTCGTCTCAGCCTTAAAAGATTTATCCCGTATCTTCAAACTATGAACCCTAGTTCTGGACTCCCCCACCATCAGGAAGATTCTTTCTGAATCTGTCTTGTCAAATCATGTTAGAATTTTATATGTTTCTATGAGGCCCATTCTCACTCTTCTAAACTCCAGTGAATGTAATTCTAAATAACTTAGTCTCTCCTCTATATGACAGATCTACCATCCCAGGAATCAGTCTGGTAAATCTTCACTGTACTCCCTCAATAGTAAGGTCATCCTTTCTTAGTTAGGACACCAAAACTGCACACAATACCCCAGATGTGGCCTCACCAACACCCTATACAATTTCTGCAAAACATCCCTATCGCTATACTCAAATCCTCTTTCTATGAAGGCCAACATACCAGTTGCCTTCTTTCCAGTCTGCTGTACCTATGCAGTTACTTTTAGTGACTGATACACAAGGAGACCAAGATCTCACTGAGTCTCCATCTCTCTCAAGTTACACCCTTTCAAATAATAATCTGCCTTTCTATTTTTGCTGCTGAAATGGATAACCTCACATTTATCCACATTATACTGCACCTACCTTGCACATGCCCACTCACTCAACCTGTCCAAATCATTTTACTAACCAATCTCCTACAGTGTTGCGCATGAGAAGTCTAGTCCAACTGTAATGTTCTGATAAAGTGGATTTGAAGGACAGGGATAATTTAATCTGGTTATAAAGAACAATCTAGTCTTCACTTTAAAGTCAAGACTTCCAATCAGTGTATTCCAAATCACAACAAGTTGTTGTAGGAATTCCTCAGGGTAATGTTCTCGGCACAACCATCTTCAGCTGTTTAATCAATGATTTCATCATAAGATCAGAAGTGAGAATGTTCATTAATAATTACATAGTGTTCAGAACCATATACTATTCCTCACATACTGAGACAGTCCAGGAGATATGAGGCAAGACCTGAACAATATCCAGGCTTGGGCTGACATGTGGGAAGTAACATTTGCGCCACAGAAGTGCCGAGCAAGAGTGGATCCAACTATCAGCCTTTGACATTCAATGGCATTACCATTGCTGAATCCTGCATTTTCAACAACCTGGACTTTACAATTGACCAAAATTGAATTGTACTAGCCAAATAAATACAGTACTATGGCTACAAGAACAGATCAGAGGTTAGGAATTCTGTGGAGAATAGTGCATCCCTGACTCCACAAAGCTAATTCACTATCTACAAAGTCTAAATCAGGATTGTGAATAACCTCCATTTGGATGAGTGCATTTCCAAAATTGCTTAAGTTCATCACCATCCAAGCCAAAACAAATCACTTGATTGGTACCTAATTCACTACTTTCAACATTCATACCTTCAACCACTGATACACAGTGACAGCAGTGTGTACCATCTGCAAGATGTATTGCAGTAATTCATCAAAGCTCCTTCTAAATCCATGACCACTACTACCTAGAAGGACATGGGCAGCAAATGTATGGGAACCCCTCCACCTGCAAATTCCCCTTCAATCCACACACCATCCTAAGATGGAAATACATCATCACTATTCCTTCACCATCGTTGGGCTAAAATCCTGGAATTCTGTCCCTAACAGTACTGTAGGTCTTTTACAACACATGAACTGCAACAGTTCAAGAAGGCAGCTCATCACCACTTTCTGAAGGCCAATTAGGATAAGGGCAATAAACGCTGGATTAACTACGACACCTTCATCCTGTGAACGAATATAAAAAAAGGCCAGATCTTTATAAGACTTGCACTTACCTCCTAAACCTGTTACTGATATGGACAGTGCTCTGTAGCCTTTGGCAGCATGAGACATTTTGATTCTGTTACAGTTTTTGGTGGAAGAACAACTGGAAAGCCTGTTGTAATGGACAGACTAATTTTGCAAGTCTTTGCTAGTTTGCATCAATCTCTGTAATCTTAGTTCATCCAGGACCTGGGATGATCTTAGTTCATCTAGAAACTTCAAAAAATTAGTTTTAATACATCCTGTAATGATCTCAATGATTGCTATAATTCCAGAATTTGGAATCATTAACTGCATTACTATGAATTTTGGTTTATATGTTGACTGGCTTATGAAACAACCTCATCTTTTCTTCACTGAAACTCATGTTCTTGATGATATTCAGTATATGAATTGACTCCACCTGTTTTCAACTTTTAAATTTTCTCAGTCTGCCTTGCCTTTCTTGAAAGTAGCATTTCCCAATTCCCAGACAGTTGAAGCATTCCATAAGGCAGAATAAAAACAAACATAAAATAATAACAGCTTAAAACAAAATAAAGTGACTCATCTACCTTCAAATACGGTCATCACTTTAGATTTGACTCCCTCAATTTTTGAATTCCTGTCGGTTGCTGCCATCAAATTCCCACCTGAAATTCAAAATGATCTGCGAGTTAATGACATGAAGTTGGCTCTGTAGAGACGGTGGCTTGGCTCCTGATGCTCTGTCCAACCGGCTGCTAGTCAAAGCCAAGGAGCCGCCCTACCCAGGTCAGGTCCATTTGTGCAGAGTATCCGAGCAGGGAGGGTGGGTAGCATCCCATCCTATCCCATTGAGGGACTCCAGCTTGCTGCCTCCAAGATAACCTGCTGTAATGTGCAGTTGGCACAAGAACAAACTCTATCGTGCTGCTTTAGGATGGTATAGTGACACTGTGGTTAGCACTGCTACCTCATAGCACCAGGAACCTGGGTTCAATTCCTGCCTCGGGTTGCTATCTGTGTGGAGTTTGCATATTCTCCCCATGTCTATGTGGATTTCCTCTGGGTGCTCCAGTTTTCTCCCACACTCCAAAGATGTGCAGGTTAGGTCCATTTGCCATGCTAAATTGACCCTAGTGTCAGGGGACTAGCAGGGTAAATATGTGGGATTACAGGCCCTAGGTGGGATTGTGGTTGGTGCAGGTGCAATGGGCCAAAAAGCCTCCATCTGCACTGTAGGGATTCTAAGAAAATGCTGAAAATATTCCATACTCCCAATAAGAGTAACTTGACTTTGCCACTTTCCCAGGTTAATGATGTAGTTTTTCAATGCCTCTCAATGAAGATGAATCTGAGTATTTCTATTCCTTATTGCTGCCTGACTTGACACACTTTGCACCTGGTATATAAGTTGACTCCCATTTTTGGAAGGATTTTTCAAAGGTGGACTTTTACACTGACATCCATAAATATACAAAAACTAATAATTTCAATAAGCATGGAATTCAAAAGTCTAATAATTACAATTTAAATGGAATCTAACCAATTAATGTGTAATGTCGGCATGGCAGACAGAATCTATATTAAAATCAGAGTATAATTTGCTTTCAGTATTTTTTTTAGTTCAAATTTCCACTTTCTAGAGTATTATGTTTTTTTTCTATACTGGCTGCACTTTACACTGTCTGTAATTACTGCAGTTTTGCCTTGGCCAAGCCATTGTCTACAGCAACAGAAACAGGAAACCAGGGTCACTATTTGGAAAACACTGATAAGTGACACCACCCATGGATATGGTAGCAAGTGGGTCACTGCACTCACATTTTCTATATCTGTCATCAGCTGGTGCTGTGATGCTCCAACATGACTGCTTTTTTTCTTCACTCAGTTTATGCCAGTGGCTCAAATATCCTGTTCAGTTACTGAATAACATTTCCTATGGCACAG
The DNA here is from genome assembly GCA_024679065.1 of Sphyrna mokarran. Taxonomy (NCBI): domain Eukaryota; kingdom Metazoa; phylum Chordata; class Chondrichthyes; order Carcharhiniformes; family Carcharhinidae; genus Sphyrna; species Sphyrna mokarran. The sequence goes on from JAGIQG010000016.1 coordinate 69,644,148, forward strand.
GAAAGGTGGAATGTCCTGCTAGACCGAGTCCACAGAATGATTTATAAAGCAGTCACTGCACAAACAGAAGGATTTGATAATTGTAGAATTCAGAAGATGTACTAAGGGTGACATCTAGTGACAGAAAGTTATCAGAACGTGGCGATGCTGGCATTGGACTGGGGTAAACACAGTAAGAAGTCTAACAACATCAGGTTAAAGTCAAACAGGTTTATTTGGTAGCAAAAGCCACTAGCTTTCAAAGCACTGCTCCTTCGTCAGGTAAGTGGGAGTTCTGTTCACAAACAGGGCATATAAAGATACCAACTCAATTTACAAAATAATGGTTGGAATGCAAGTCTTTACAGGTAACCCAGTCTCAAAGGTACAGACAGTGTGAACGGAGAGAGGGTTAAACAGAGGTTAAAGAGATGTTTATTGTTTCCAGCCAGGACAGTTAGTGAGATTTTGCAAGCCCAAGCAAGTTGTGGGGGTTACAGATTGTGTAACACGAACCTAAAATCCTGGTTGAGACCATCCTGACAGTAATCTTTGGTATCACAATTTGTTATAAATTGTAACACCCGGAGCACCTGGTGGAAACCCATGTAGACAAGGGGAGAGCGTGCAAATTCCACACAACAGTGACCCAAGCTGGTAATCGAATCTGGGTTCCTGCCACTGTGTTACCATGCTGCCCTGACTCTGCATTAATACATGTTTACTGCAGCTCCTAAAATTCAGTATCAACCTTCTCTTTTCCAGTCAGAAGATCCCCAGTTTATATCATTGCTCCTCATAATTGGATCCTTCCATCCCATAATCATTCCAATTGTTCTCTTCTGTATCCTTTTAATAGTCAATTTTAGTGAAGGTGAGTTTTGGATATATACTACACTTATAACCTTGATATATTTACAGTTCTTACTCTTTAATTTACAGGACTCACAAGTTGCTGACATCTTAGCTGCTTCTGGAACTACAATCACTGTCACCATCATGCCGAGTGTTATCTATGAGCACATGGTGAAGAGGTAAATAAGTAAATGAGTATTTAGTACAAATAAGTATTTAGTTAAATAAGTATTTAATGCAAAAGCAATTGAGTGTTAATGTGGCTGAGTGGTAGCACTCTCACCTCTGAGTCACACACAGCAGCAGTGTGGATAGCATGAGGAAGATTATCATTGATTATTCCTCTGCTCTGTACTGGGTTCTGGTCCATCAGTCCTCAAAATGGAATTTCCTGTCTTGGTGTTCAAATACCTCCATGCTTTCACCTCTCCCTATCACTTTAAATATCCTACAATGCTCCCATGCCTCCAATTCTGATGTTATATCAAAACTGAGTTTCCAGTTCCCAACATTGGTTGCTGTGAACATATGAACAAGGAGCATGAAAAGATCCTTTATCCCCTCTAGCCTGCTCCACTATTGATCTGAATTGCAGAGCCGTTAGAAGCTCTGAACTCACCTCTTCAGCAGGTCTCTGAGCATGTCTGTTTCGCACTGAATCTGAATGGATGAACGCTATGGTAAAGGGGGAAATGCTGTTAAAATTGGGTGAGCAGTTCATTAATTCAAAGCAAAATAAATGCAAATGCATTTAAATCACCATTACACCTGTTTCGGGCACGGTTCGGATTGTGGCTATTTTCAAGCCTTGGTAAAGTGGGCATCTGCGCGGACGGGGGTACGGATCACATTAATAGCCAAAAACGGGCATGACACAATAGTAAATCATGCTTAGGAATAAATGAGTTGCAGTTTGTGATTAGTGGAATCCTGCAAGGATCAGTGCTTGAGCTCCAGCTATTCACAATATACATCAACGATTTGAATGAGGGAACAAAATGTAATGTATCCAAGGTTGCTGATGACATACAACTTGGTGGGAATGTGATTTATGTACAAGAACACTTGGTCCCTCCGTGACGTAGAGTTTGCAATCTCTCTCTCTAAGTACAATATTCTGCTTACCTATTCTTCCTGCCCAAGTGACTAAGTTCACATTTCCCACATTATACTTGTCAAATTTCTGCCCCCTTATTTAATCTATCCAAATCCATGTGAAGATACTTTAGGGCCTCATCATAATTCACTTTACTTTCCTTTTTTTGTGTCATCTGCCAATTTAGCAATATTTGTTCAGTGCCTTCATCCAAGTTATTAAAACAGCTGCCTCAATAGTTGAGGTCCCAGCACTGATTCCTGTGTCATTCTACTAGAAACAGCTTTCTCCCTGAACATGACCTATTTATGCCTACTCTCTGATTCCTGGTAGCTAACCAATTCTCTATCCTTGTTAATGTTACCTCCCACAGCATGAGATTTTATTTTGTGTTGTAGTAGGTGCCCTGATGTGGTACCTTATCAAATACCTTTTGGAAGTCTAGAGCACCACATCTACAGTTTTCTTTTATCCATGTTACTTTTTTACCCTCCTCAAAGGACATTAATAACTTAGTTAAACATGATTTCCCTTTCACTCTGCCAAAGTTGCCTACTCTAATCTCCTCAAAAATAGGTTCTAGCATTTCCTCATGGCAGATATTAGATTAATTGGTCTATAGTTTCCTGAATTCTGCCTCCCTTCTTTCTTGAATAGAATAGTTCGATTCACTATTTTTCAATCTCTTGAGTCCTTTCCAGAATTTAGGCAATTTTGGAAAATTGCAATCAATGTACCTACTATTTCTGCAGCCACTTGTTTTTAAAGACCCTACAGTAAAGTGCATCAGGTCCTAGCAAATTGTCAGCTTTTAGTTCCAATTATTTTTTCAGGACCCTTTTCCCGATAGTTTGTTTTAAATTTCTCCCTCCCTTTCACCTTTGATTTACAAATATATCTTTTTTGTTTTCTACAGTGAAGACAGCCGCAAAGTATCTATTCAATGTTTCTGCCATCTCCTTATTAATTCCCCAGATACTCTCCCACTGAAGGATCAATGTTCCTTTTAGTTCTTCTGCCTTTTTTAAGATGCTAGTAATGCCTATCTTCGATGAGGTTTTACTCCTGTTTTAAATGTCTGGTCAAATACATGACTAGGATGGGAATAAAGGGATGTAGTCCCTGGAAGGGTAGGGGATTTTAATTAAGTCGGTGCAGGTTCAGGGCCTGTTCCTCTGCTGTAATTTTCTATATAGGTTGAAGTCTTCTTTTCCAAGAACCCCCAAATCCTTCTGTCTGCAGTCACTCAGTGCAAGGATTGCTACCTGGAGCCCCAACAAGCTCTGCTTAAACTGAAGCTTGATAAACTCAGTCTCTTCGCTTTCCTGTGCTTTTGGGAAAGTTCCACAGTTCCCTAAGGCATTTTTCATTTTTAAACACTGTTCTCTGTGCTCTCCACTCGTTCTTTAAAAAAATCTCTGCAGCAACTCCCAGTCTTGTTTTCATTCCATTTTGACTTAAACTCCAAATCATTGCTCTTGCTTCTGACGGCTATTTTCTCTTCTGTGTATGTTTCTAAACTTCCAATGATACCAATCATTTCACACTCGTTCCACTCCTTCCCTCAGAGTCTGGTATCATCTCAACTACACACTGGATCTCTGCCCAAAAACAGACATGGAGTATCTTTTTTGTTCCAACTTTAATTAGAACCAGATACCTGCAGGTTGGCTCCATCAGCATAATCCAGCACATCCTCATCACCAACGTAATGGTGCACGCTTCAGAATTTGTAAAGAACATAAAAGGTAAAAATTAAGAAGGAAAATCTTGTCCAGAGGCCAGCAACCCCCCTAGCTGCCCTGGAGCGGTCCAACGGCTGCCTCAGTCCTTGTGTGTCTTTTGGTCACCTGCTTTAATATCTCTTTTTAGGAACATAGGACTTTGGAGCAACCCTGCTCTAACATTCAATAAGATCATGACTGATCTGATTGTAGCCTTAACTCTACTTTCTTTGCTGTTGATATGGCCCTCGTCTGATCCCTTATTTGTTCTTCCAACAGGATGTCCTCAGGCCTTGTGTCCCGGATGGATCACTCCACCCCTGAGGTGTAAGATACGTTCTACAGGCTTATTGCCCAGTCATTCATGATAGTGATCAAATTGGGACTGTCCAATCTGCGATCTCGCCATGATAAAGAAGTTGGATTTTACCTCTGCTCTGTTCTTGCATGTATATTATATGGGTTTGTCAATTCCCAATGGGGTTTACGTTAATCTATATTTTACTCTCTGTTTATTGTATAATTTCCAATCACTAGCCCCCCTCGTACCCTATCTATGTTGAAATATTTGTGGAGTTGAACTCATAATGCGCTATGAATTGCTGTAATTGTAAATGCACCCTTCAAACTTCCAGAAAATATTAATATCACAGGTGCTAGTTTGCAAATAAAGTCACAGATTGAAATCCATTAAAGATTAGAAAGAGTTTTTGGAATTCTATGTAACAATGATGGACTATGGCATATTGGTAATTAGTGACTTTGACCAATCAGAACACAGAAATTATATCCTAATCACTGATGCACTAACTGGAAATTCCAGCTATTGGTCAGCATCATACTAGCCAGAGCTGAGCTATTGGTCGGGGTCACACTAGACAGAGCCTAGCAATTAGTCAGACTGGCTGGAGCCTAGCTATTGGTCGGGGTCACACTAGACAGAGCCTAGCAATTAGTCAGACTGGCTGGAGCCTAGCTATTTGTCAGGGTCACACTAGACAGAGCCTAGCAATTAGTCAGACTGGCTGGAGCCCAGCTATTGGTCTGACTGGCCAGAGCCCAGTTATTGGTCAGAGGTTGCAATGCTGGTGCCCAGCCATTGGTCAGGTTGTACTGGCCAGAATCCAACCATTGGTCAGGTTAATTGGTGAAGTCCAGCAATTGGTCAATGGGAGAAAAAAAATTGAAATTTAGGGCTTTACTATGTTAAACATTTCTAGCAATCTCTGAACAAACCATCATTGTGGGGAATGAACAAAGGATGAACTAGAAAAATCACAATCATATAAAGCCAGAGGAGAATGCACTGTGGAGAGTTTGTGAGATTTTAATATTGATGATTTTTCATGTTTAACCTGATGTTAGGGAACTGAACAAGATAGGGTGAACAGTGGGAGTCTTTTTCCTCAGATGGTGATGGCTAACATGAGGGGACATAGCTTTAAATTAAGGAGTGGTAGTTATATGACAGATATCAGAGGTGGGTTCTTTACTCAGAGGGTAGTAAGGGTGTGGAATGCCCTGCCTGCAGCAGTTGTGGACTCGCCAACTTTAAAGGTGTTCAAATGATCAGTGGATAGGCATATGGATAATATTGGAATAGTTTAGATTAGAGGGTCATTAGATTGGTTCCACTAGTCAATGTAACATGGAGGGCCAAAGGGCCTGTACTGCGCTGTAATGTTCTATGTTCCCCATTTGGACTTGTCCGATAGAAAGTGACAGTGGACAAGGTGTAAAACCATGAGTTTCACCCAATCCTGTGGTTTCCAGCCAAAGAAGATCACTTAAAATTACCGTCTGTAATCACCCCCCTCCCACTCCCCACCCCACCTTTCCTGTCTCCTGCTACATCAGCTTTGAATAGATCCAAGCAAGTACCACATGAGTTTGAGGTGAAATTCTCTTGGTGCCATTAATTTGGGGCAGGTGGAAATATTAGAAGACAACAAATCCCTGCTGGAATTGCCAACTGGAGAATCTGTAGTGACTGCAGATGGGTTTAATTGCTTGGAGGTTCCTCTGGCGAGTTCAAGATTTATAGTTGCTAACATCCCATTGCTTCTTGCAAACAGCAGCTTGTACTATTTTGATAATAACCTCATTTAGCACCTGGCCCTGCAGCAAGAAAGCTGTATCTACCACACTTACAAAAGTACCAATTTTATTTGCTTATATTGTGTGTACATGGTGTAAGTCAAGGCACAAGTGTGCTAAATGCAGTCCTGGGTATTGAATGAATCAAGAGCTGTGTTTACGCGTTTCATAATATTCAATACTCAAGGTTCGTTGGCACTAAGTTCTTAATTCACCTTTTCTTCAGATGCAAGGAGAGTTATATGAATATAGTAAAAGCAACAGCAAAATGACTATTCTATCCGATTTGTTAGCAATTCTCTCCCTCCCTTCCCAATTTTATCTGCATAATCTCTGTGAATGGTTGGTGATCTTGCCACTTTTTATGAAGAATTAACCTTTTAGGTCTATTTCAATTTCCTTGTGATCATCAAAAGTAACTGATTAAAAGTATACCTAACTTCACATTGTACAATCAGGAGTTTATGTTTCTCTTTGAGTGTAGGCCAAGAACACACCATGTCTCCTAGAGTCAACGGATGATAACAACAACACCTTTAATGTAAAATGCCTCATGGCAGCTTCACAGGAAGTTATCGACAGAACTTGACAGTGAGCCACATGAGATGGTGATTAGGCAACCGATCAAAATGCTTGATCAAGAGGGTAAGTTTTAAAAAGGAGAGGGAGATTTAGGGTGGGAATTCAAGAAGATGGAATCTAGGTGGCTGAAAACACAATGACCATTGTTGGGATGAAGAAAACAGACTTTCAAGAAGCAAATTGGAATAAGACCAATTTACAAGATTAGCAGAAAGCATTGACCACCCACCCCTCCATCACCAGCTCCCTAGGGTCCAAACGCATAAAATGGCTCGAATTTTCCCATTTTGAGGATGAGTATCCACTCCAGCGTGTTTCCTGCTGATGTTGGCAGTGTCTTTCGGGTGACATTCACCCCTCTCAAAGATGGAAATAAGGTCATGTCGAGCAACCTGCCAGCTAGAGAATGGGCACTTCAGACCCCCACCCACTGTGAGTCACAACCTGTGATTTCTCCAAAAAATTCTGATTTATAAAAGAGGAAGTGAAACCACAAGCTGTCAATCAGGGTAGGCTCTATCAACATTGTGGTCAGGATTAGCAGAGTACTTGAGGTGCAAGTGACTGAAGGATGCTTTGCTCTTGTGCAGCCTAGCACTAAACGGGAAGAGATAATCCTTCTTTCCTACATGTCGCCTGGTTCCCATTTCTAATGAACAGTAGCAATACTGCCCCCTTGACATCCTACTAGTGGACGGGAAGATTCCATAAGGCCAGACTTCAATCTCATTAATAAGACTGAAATGCATTCAGATACGTTTAAATTGGATTCTCTTTCTTTCTGAGCAAAAATCTGATCACGTTAGGAGACTGAGAAAATCACCATTGGAGTTTCTGCTGGAGTGAATCCCACTTTTGGCCTCTCCCCAAGATTTGTGCCAGTACACAACGGGATAGAAAAATCACCCCTGATTGCAAGTTGATGACCTTCCATCATGTACACTGTGCATACATGTGCACATCAATACAAACAAAAAAGTGCAGACACAAATAGCTTCAGATACACTCTTTTTTCTTTCCTTAAACAAAACACTGTCTTCAAAGGAAACAATCTGAGGAGTTATTAAACCATGATTAGATCCTAGATGCAAGTGCCACAGCTTTTTTCAATTGCTATGATACAAGTGGAGAATTAAAGTTGACAAGGTTTGGAATAAAGCAATAAAACAGTAAAGTAGCACAATAATTAATAAAAGCAAGTTACTGCAAATGCTGAAAGTAAAAGTGAAAACACTGGAAAATCTCAGCAGGTCTGGCAGCATCTGTAAGGAGAGAAAAGAGCTGATGTTTCGAGTCCACATGACAGAATATTTGGGTCCATTTGGTCATCACAAGAGTTTAACTCTCAGAATAGCAAAGTAGAAAATCCAGGCTGTTACTCGCAGTACAGTACTGAGAGAGTGCTGCACTATCTGAATCATGCAGAAGAGGGCAATAAATCAAGGTTTCAGATAAACAAAACAATACCACAATGCTACTCAAAGTGCAGGGGCATTTTCCTTGGTGACCTAGTTATTCCTCATGCAATATCATTAGAATGGATTATCTGGTTATTATCACACTGTATTGGTGGGAGCTTGTTATAAATAGATTCATTGCCACATTTTGAAGAGTACTTCAAAATGCAAGTTTTTTTAGACCAACTCCCAGTGGAGATTTTCTTTGGCCTGAATGCTGAAAGTGCTGGTGGATAAACTCATCAAAGGTAAACAGCAGGAACTAAAATCATTGGACAATCTCCCTTCTTACATGCTGAAAGGCACTTTTTAAAAAATTAATATTTTTAGGTTCCCTGACTTTTCCGCTGCAGAGATTACACAAGCCCAAAGTTTTCAAGTGTTTTATTTCAAGTATAGTTCACCCTGATTGCTACAGTGTCAGTAGTACAAGCAATCAACAGAACACAGATTAACTCCCTTCATTATCTGTCAGACACCAATAGGTTCTGTTGCAGTTTGGGTGCCAGCTCACAGCAAACATTAACTCCTCACAGTCAGTGCCACACACACAACAATTTGAACATGGTCACAGACACAACAAAGACACCGTTGGACAAAGAAACCATTGACATGTTTCTGATAAGTCCACTGGACTCTCCTGCCTGGACCTGATACCAAATGGGACAAGATAAATCCCAGCAAAGTATATACAGGTCCATGGTTAATATGGAAATAGAGCAGCAATATTGTCACAAGTCAACAGTATCATCATCACCATCAAGTGATACACCATGTCTGATTTGGATGCCTATCGCAGTTCCTTCATGGTGAAATGGCTTGGTATCCCATTACTAAACACTCTCATCAGTAGGACTTACAACAGATGAAGAAGGCGGCCTGCCACCAACACCAACTTCTCCGGGCAATAGGAAAAATGAACAATAAATGCTGGCCTTGTCAGTGATGCCCACGTCCCAGGAATAAATTAAGAAAAAGCATTAAAGATGAAATATAGAAAATGCAGTTACCTGGCATCACAATGAATTGATTATAGGAGCAGCCACTCCTCTCTGATGATGTTTATAATGTCCAGAACATTCTATACTCAGTAAACATAACTCACTGCACAGACAGATTTTACAGCTTGCTAAATTACAATATATAGTTTGTTATGGCTGTACACAGAATCACTTCCGAATGCCTCTGAAATTGACCTGAATTTGTTCAGTGAATGGGTTCACTCTTTCATTCAAACTCTCCTCACATTTTGTTCTCTTATTCTCAATGAATTTCCTACTCAAGAATGTTATTGAAAAGGCTGATGACGCAGTGCTGTCTCAGCCTCTCCTAACTGCACTAATTCTCACTGAATTCCATTTCCACAGGCACCTGAACTCCCTCATTATCTAAACCCCATCACTCATGATTCAATTGTCTGCTTAGCCAACTATGGGAGTGGTTGAAGCACAGCCTGGTCAATGATACCACTAATCCCTCCCCCAGCCCAATTGTGAATTGTCCACTAAGTGTCACTGGACATTGTCCATTCTCCCACTTTCCTATCTCGAGGAACTTACACCAATTCTAATCCTGCAACAGAAATTTAGCACAAGGTTTGAGACTAAATTCTTCCATCTGTTAAGCTCGGCATGACGGTGAAAGGCATTGGGCCACTGAATATTAAGAGAGCTGGTCTCTTGAGTATTTTCTAAAACTAAATATTCTCGATCAAAATATTGGGAAATAGATCATTACTTACTAATGATGAAATGGGTTAAAACACTAACCCAGTGATGACATTTTCCTTCTCTGGCTGTCTGGAGCTTTAAAACAGAAAAAGGCCATTCAGCCTCTTGATCTGCTCTTTCATTCATACTCAAACTGCATTCCAATCACATATATATGCCTTCGTTCACTATCATCCAAAACTGTTACCTAATCAGCAGGTCAATCTCAGTATTGAAAGCTCCAACTGCTTTCCAGAATCCACATGCCTCTTGGGGAAAAGTTTCAGATTTCCACTATTTTGGGCAGAGTTTTCCGATAGTTTGTCAGAGTGTCAGGCTTTAACAGTAAAGGGATGCCTATCTCGCTAGCTGCTCAGCCCAGTTTTCAGACCAGGTTTTGAATGACAGACAAAAAAAATAAATCGGGGGCGTGATTTATGCTGTCGTTTTGGCAGAATGTGGCCTAATAGTGCCAGAAATGTTCACTGACATCAGGGTACCATCTTTAAAAAAGTGTCCTGATCAGAACTAATATTCAACAGTAACGCCACACCCCCCTGCCCAACTGTCCCACCTCCCCTGGCCACAAAGATAGCAGGAGCTCTCACTCCCAATTCATAGAATCTCTACAGTGAAGAAGGAGGCTATGCAGCCCATCAAATATGCACTGACCACAATCCCACTCAGGCCCTATGCCCGTAAGCCCACATGTTTACCCACCTAATCCTCCTGACACAAGGGTCAATTTAGCATGGCTAATCAACCTAACCTACACATCTTTCGACTGTGGGAGGAAACTGGAGTACCCGGAGGAAGCTCATGCAGACACAGGGAGAACATGCAAACTCCACACAGCCTAAAGCCAGAATTCAATCCATGTCCTTGGCACTTTGAGGCAGCAATGCTAACCACCGTGCCATCCAATTATCAGTGGATCTCCACTCTGCCCCTCATTCACCATGATAGCATCACCTCCTCCTCCATTCCTGCTCTTTCCCTTCAATGCAAATTTCTTCTCTCAATGGTTGCTCTGCAATCAATGCAAGTCCCACTAAAGGCCTCATGCTTCCCCGTTCAGCACCACACATCACAGGAACAGCCCCTTCTAAATCCCCAAGGGCCCAGCCCTGTCTCCGACTTCTGGCCTAGGAAACAAGATTTCACCAGCAAGAACCTTGTTTCCTCACACTTGTGGGATTTCCTCTCGTGCCACCATTCTCACTGACAGTGAATGGAAGTGCAAAATCGCTCCCCTGTGTGAAAAACATCTTCCTGATTTCATTCCTAAACTACCTATTTTTAATTTTAATTCGGTACCTCCGTGTTCTTCACTCCTGCAACAAAAAGAGTAGTTTCTCTGTATTTATACCATTAAATTCTTTTAATTGTTTAAAACACCCCTCTATTTTATTTAAAATCTTTTATTTATTGCCTTTCTTCATTTTTCTTCCCCCACCCACTCTTTCCCCCTTTCTATCCCCTTCCCTTACATTTCCTTGTGCCCCCTGCCCCTGCTGCCCCTTTTCTACATTTTCATCTGTCAGAGCTTATAGCTTCTCTGCTGTTTGGCCATTTACACCCTTTACTCTCTCTGTGGACAGCTAATAGCAGCCTTTCCCTTGGTTTTGGTGACTATGATTCATCTTTCATTTCCTCATCCTGCAGTATAAATATCTCACACTTTCTGTGACTTTTAGTTTTCACAAAGGGTCATCTGGACTCAAAACATCAGTTCTTTTCTCTCCTTACAGATGCTGCCAGACCTGCTGAGATTTTCCAGTATTTTGATTAGGTCCCCCTCAATCTTCACACCTCAAGGAACTGCAAGTCTAGGCAACTTGTCCTTGGAATTTAACCCTTTAACCCCCAATTAAGAGCCCAATATGAAATAAGTTCAGCAAACTTCAACCTAACTCTGAGACCAGATGCCACTAATCCAATATTAATGACAATCTGAAGCAGAGGGAGCAAGGTGACTGTCATGGGTGTTGGGATCTGGATCTGAGGTGTATTGTTGCAAGGTATCTAATCTTCTTTTGAGGACAGTTGGCAAATTTATCCCAACAATTAAACTCCAAACTAAGTGACAGGAACACAAAAATGATCTTTTTCCACTTCTACTGAAGAATGTACCTCACCTGAAACTGTGCAAAAAAAGTCACAACTGTAAAACTTAATAAATAAATAACCAGCTTGATACTACATAAATTGGGAAGGATTGAACAAGCTGTATATTCTATTTACTGCAATTTTCCAGCAATTCTTACAGACACTTGGATTAGGGCCACAGTTAGAAGCAATTGTTGAACATTGCTAAGTTCAGAGTGAACAAAACCGAGGCAACTTCTTAACTGCAAAGTTATTATACCTAGTAAATTTTACATTATACCTGGTGGAGTGAAAGCAGCATTTTGTAACTGTGGTGCTAATGTAAATGTAGAAAAATGGTTCAATACAATGTCTTGAAATTATGATAACACCAACGTAGATCTTTGAAGTGCAGTGGAGATGGTCCGAGGTGTCTCTGATACATGAGATGTTTCTCAGCCATGCAATGCAGCATAAAGTCCCAGCTTTCAAATATTGTATCAACCATGTGGGTTATTTTTATACTCTATATATATTTGTGTATCGATGGTTTACTAACAGTAGTGCAAACAACTGATTCTGTGGGGGGAATGGTACAATTCTGAGTCTCATTGTGAAGGGATATGAGAGAGGGAGGGGTGTGCATGTTGTGGGCAAGGTGTGTGGGATCAGTGGGGTGTACTGTGTGTGTATGTATATATTTGTGTGTATATATGTGTGTATGTGTGGGAGAGATAATTGTGTGTGATCTGTGTGGGGGGTGAGTATGTGGGTTTGTGTGTGTATATATCAATACGTGTGGGTGTAGATGTGTGTGGTATATGTTGTGTGCGTGCGTGTGTGTGGTGTGTGTTTTATGTGCATGTGTGGTGTGTGCATGTAGAGAGGGTTGTGTGGGAGGCTGTGCATGGGGATGAGTGTGAAAGATGTGTGAATAGAGGGTGTGCATGTGAATATGTGTGTTTGTGTGTATGTGATGGTGTGTGTGTGTGTGTGTGTTGGGGGGATAATGCTGAGTGTTGGAGGTGGAGATGCATATGTGTTTGTGTGTGTACTGAGGGTGTATGGGTGTGTGTGAGGAGTGTCTATCAGGGATGAGATTGGTAAGAGGTGGTGTATGTTGGGAAGGGTGTGGGAATGAGTGTGCAACAGTTTGTGGGGAGTTTAGGTAAGCAGTATGGTGTATGTGGTGCCTCTATAGTGTGTGTTATGTATGTGTGTGTGCGCGTGTGTGTGTAGGTGTGTGTGTATGGGGTGTGTGTGTGGATATGTGTCGGTGTGTGTGTGTGAAAATGTGTAAGTGGCTGTATGAGGGGTGTGTATGGGGTGTGTGTATGTGTATGTGTGTGTATGTGTCTGTGTGTGGGGTGTAGGTTGTAAGTGTGTGTGTGTGTGTGTGTGTGTGTGTGTGTGTGTGTGTGTGGAGTGGGGTACAGTGTGAAGAGGAGGGAGGCAATGGTTGAGGCTAAGATGGCGGCTGATTTGGGGAAGATGCATTGGCACTGAACCGTCGCAGGGACTGCAGCGCAATAACACAGCAGCTACGCAGCAGCACACCGATATTGTAAAGAGGCTGAGAGCTGCCTCGTTGAGTGCTGACAATCCAGGCTACAGTGGGAACTGCTGGCACTGTCACTGCTAGCAGGTCTACAATATAATAGCGGCTCCAGTAGGCTACCTGGGTGGGCACCTCGTCTGACCCAGGCTGCACGGGTGCCTGTGGCACCTCATCTCCAGGGGCCTCGGCCACCCCTCCTGCAGGAGCAGTGTGGGAGTCAACTGGCCGCACATTGGGGGTTCCATCGAGGCTCTGAAGTATCTGATAGTCAGGGGGTGGTCTCGGGGGTTCTATCCCCACGGCAAGGCCGTCAGGGTTGAAGGTGCTGGACCTCAGGACTTTCTCTGCTATCGCTTCCAGGTCAGGATCACGGGGAGAGAAGTCTGTCTGAATGCCCTGCTCCCGGACAGTACTGAGCTGGATCCCAGCCAAATGGCCCCTTCCCTCGGGCATGCCGCTTGCACGCAGTAAGGACCTTGCGGTGATGGCTGCAGCCTCAGCCGCACGATCAATCCCAGAAGCGAGGGAGCCACGGTGCGGCAGGTCAGTAATATCAATGGCCTGGAGATCACACCCTTGCTCACTCAGCTTGGTGTAAGTGGAGCTGCGAGTCAGGGACTTGGCAGGGGAGCCAGCAGCAGACTGGGATGCACCATCCTGGGCCAACTCCATACTGTGCAACAGGCTCTCCAGCTTCTTGTTCTGAATGTTGATGTCAATGAAATACTTCTGGATGCCTTTATCCTTCTCCACCAGGTTATTCTTCACTGTGTCAATCACCTGCTTCAGCTGCTTGATCTCCTTCCTGGCCTCCTTCAGTGAGAGCTGAGCCTCCACACGGTGACATTCTTCCTCAATCCAGTCTTCCTGCATCCTGGACAGCTGCAACTTCAGGTCCTCCACCTCCCCACCTCTGTGAAAACCACAAGGATAGCTCATTATCAATCACTACATTTCACAGGGGGAGGAGAAGGCCATTCAGCCCCTCAAGCTTGTTCCACATCATTCAATTACCTCTGATCTGAACTTCATTTACTAATCTTTGCTCCATATCTCTCAGTGCCCATAACCAACAAAAACCTATCTCACTCATCAAAACTACAACTGGCCCCTCTGGATCCCCAGCCTTTTAGTGCAGATGGTGCTACCTTTTGTGTAAAAAAAATCCAGATTCTTTCCCTGAAGGGGTCTGCCCAGATTTGCAGATTGTGACCCCTTTACTTTGGATTCATTCCCAGCTATAATCTATTTCTCTATATCTGCTCTCTGTTGAATCTTTTCTTCATTTTGAACACCTCAATTAGATCACTCCTTCAATCTTTCAAACTCAAGCAAACACAAACTGGATTTCTGCAATTTATAACTTAACTGTTCGCCTCATTTAACCTCATGCTGCAATCTCTCCAAGTTCAAGATCTCCTTCCTGAAGTTCAGTGCCTGAGTGCAGGGACCCTGGCTTAGACATAATCAAAACTCTGTACATGCAAAACTTCCTCCTCACTCGAATCAACTCCGATGAAATAAAAACCCAGTATTCAATTAGTTATTCCATCTGTGGAATTCCCTCTCCAGTGAAACAGTTGAAGCTACCTCATTGAATGTTTTTAAGGCAAATATAAATGTTTAAATTAAAGGAATTAAGGATTATGGTGAGCTGGCAGGTAAGTGGAGCTGAGGCCATGAAAAGATCAGCCAGGATCTTATTGAGTAGTAAAGCAGGCTCAAGGGACCAATGGTCTACTTCTGCTCCTAGTTCTTATGTTCTTATCATTGTTTGTAAAAGTCCATTAGCTATTGTCATTTGCATACTCAAATACTCATTTTTGCTCCTCCACAATTCTTAACCCATCTCACACTTGGTGATTGTAACTCCAACAGAAAGATACTTAATCAATCAGTATTCAGCCTGTGGGTATCAGTCAGTATTCAGCCTGTGGGTATCAGTCAGTATTCAGCCTGTGGGTATCAGTCAGTATTCAGCCTGTGGGTATCAGGCAGTATTCAGCCTGTGGTATGAGGCAGTATTCAGCCTGTGGTATGAGGCAGTATTCAGCCTGTGGTATGAGGCAGTATTCAGCCTGTGGTATGAGGCAGTATTCAGCCTGTGGTATGAGGCAGTATTCAGCCTGAGGTATCAGTCAGTATTCAGCCTGAGGTATCAGTCAGTATTCAGTCTGTGGTATCAGTCAGTATTCAGTCTGTGGTATCAGTCAGTATTCAGTCTGTGGTATCAGTCAGTATTCAGTCTGTAGTATCAGTCAGTATTCAGCTGTGGTATGAGTCAGAATTCAGCCTGTAGCATCAGTCAGAATTCAGCCTGTAGCATCAGTCAATATTCAGCCTATGGTATCAGTCAGTATTCAGCCTGTAGTATCAGTCAGTATTCAGCTGTGGTATCAGTCAGTATTCAGCCTGTAGCATCAGTCAGAATTCAGCCTGTGTTTTCAGTCAGTATTTAGCCTGTAGTTTCAGTCAGTATTCAGCCTGTGGCTTCAGATATCATCTAGTCTATATAGTATTTCTAAGTTGATTCTGGTCCAATTGAGTTCCACCACTGTGCAATTCATGATGGCACAGTGGTTAGCACTGCTGTCCCACAGTGCCAAGGAGCTGGATTTGATTCCTCACTTGGATCACTGCCTGTGCAGAGTCTGCACGTTCTCCCCGTGTCTGCATAGGTCTCCTCCCACAGTCTGAAAGATGTGCTGTTTATGTGCATTGGTCATGCTAAATTCTCCCTCCGTGTACCCCAAAAAACGCATCTCCTAGTCAGGAGTGTGGTGATTAGGAGATTTTCACAGTAACTTCATTGCAGTGTTAATGTAAGCCTACTTGTGACTAATAAATAATTTAAAAAATTTTTTTAAAACTCCAACCTGTACAGAAACAATTACTGTGAAGTCAATTGAGAGTAGGAATGGGTCATTGCCAGACTGTTTGGGAATAGTGGGCTGGGCCATGATACACTAACATGCTGGGTCAAGTGTACTGACCAATGCTGGACCAAGCTGTACTGACCATCACTGGATCAAATTGGACTGACCATCATGGGCCAAGCTGGACTGACCATCGCCTCACCAAGCTGTACTGATGAGAGAGGACTATTTTGTACTGACAATCTCTGGGCCAAGCTGTACTGATCAGAGCTGGGCCAAGCTATCCTGTCCAATGCAGGGACAAGCTGTACAAACCATCGCTTTGCCAAACTGTACTGACCAGTGCTGGACCATGCTGTACTGAAAGCAGTAGGCCATGTTGCACTGGCACCCACCCTCTCTCCCCACTGCCAGACTGGGCCATGTCTGTAAAAGTTGAACCTGACATATTCCTGTTTCCTCATACTAACAGGAAGCAGCAATACCTCTCATCCAGTTTCTCCTCTGTCTCCTTTAGCTTGGCCCTCAGGTGTCTGATGCAGACTTCTTTCTGCTGCAGAGGAGTCAGATACTGCTCTGGTGTTGGTGGTTTAATCCCATGATTTTCACTGCAGGATGAATATTTACTGGAACGTCTGCAAAACAACAGAAATATGAGAAGGGGAAGCAAGGCTTGTGACTGGGTCCATCTGAACTGTAGTTAGGATCACGCATATAGAAAGCTATCTATTAAAGGAAGACTTGCAATTTTATAATGCTTTTCGCAATTTCAGAATGTCCCAGAGCGCTCCATAGACAATGAAGTAATTTTGAAGTCTAGTCATTGTTATGTAGGAAGCATAACAGTTGCATACAAAAAACAAGATTGTGAAAATGATTAGATTATTTATTTTCAATAACTTTGGTTGAAGGTTAAATATTGGCCAAGACATCAGAGAGAAAACCCCCCTCTTCTTCTTCAGGACTTTTCTATCGCCTTGACGGGGCAGACAGGGCCCAGGTTTTCAATGTTTCATCTGAAAGATGCTAACTTCAGTTATGCAGCACTTCCTCAGTACTGTTAGTAGGTAGTCTGGATTTTGTGATCTATCCTCCTGAGCGAGTCTTGAATCCACCACACTCTGAATCAAGAGGTGAAGATATTAGCCTCTGAGAAATGGCTAACGTAAACATTTTTTACCTCAGTATCGCTCCAATTTGTGAAACTGCAGATATCGGTTATCAGTGCCACCATGGACCTATCAGCAATCGGGTCTTTGATGCATTTACCTGGGAGTAGGGCTGCTGTCGCTACCCTTGTAAGAACCCGAGTTGCTGCTGCTGCTGAGGGAAGATGTAGCACAGCTGTCCCGTAGACCAACTGGAGGCGAACTTCGTCTAGATGGCTGGAGGAGGGGCTGAGTCTCCTGCTGTGCCGAGGTTGGGGTCAGCGCTGATTTAAAGAGAGAGGAGAAACCACTTCTTCCACGGAGACTTCGACTACAAACAGGGGAAAGCGGACAATCAGAAGTCGAATCAGAACCCAGCTTCTATTCACTGTTAGAAGACAGTCTGTAACAAATTAAACCCAGTTCAAAGGAGACCACTGAACGGAACTTTTCCCACTGCAGGGTTATGAGAATGAGACCCCTCTTCAACCAGCAAAACATCCCTCCCTGATATCCAATTGATCTGAAATGCTTCAGTCAAACAAGTTGTTCTCTCCCATTCCTGAGACTATTCCACAGGAGTTTATCTTGCACAGTTCCTTGTCAGAACTGACAAAAAACTGTTAAAGATTATTTGAACTGACTAAGAATTGTCCAGACAGAATGTAATCAGTATTAATGGTGAAATTGAGGAGTTAAAAAGAGGCATATTTTTAAAAACCACAAAATAAATGTGAACTGGGCGCCATATGATTCTTGTATGGCACTGACTATCTTAGAAAAATTAAAAGATAAAGTTTATTTTTTTAGTGTCACAAGTAGGCTTACATTAACACTGCAATGAAGTTACTGCAAAAATCACCTAGTTCCCACACTCAAGTGCCTGTTCAGATATACTGAGGGAGAATTTTGCATGACCAATGCACCAAACCAGTATATCTTTCGGGTTGTGGGAAGAAACCACAGTACCTGGAAGAAATCCACGCAGACACGGGAAGACATGCAGACTCTGCACAGACAGAATCTGTGATGGAGGCAGAGGGATAAAAGGTGGAGGGATGGCATTGTTGGTCAGGGAAAATGTTACAGTGGTACTCAGGCAGGATAGATTAGGGAGCTTGTCTACAGAGGCCCTATGGGTGGAGCTGAATAGCAGGAAAGGTATGACCACATTAATGAGGTTGTATTATGGTGACCCAAGCCAGGAATCAAACCTGGGTCTCTGGAGCTGTGAGACAGCAGTGCTAACCACTGTGTCACCCCCAAAGGTATGACATAATTAAAAAGATTTACATCAATGAGCATTCATGACATGCAAGTATATTGCAAGTATGAACCCATCACAGGCCAGCATGAGGTTTGACACAACACATACAGTGCACTGACTTTATGTCTGAACCTTAATCTACCATTGTGAAATCGAGCTTTCTCATCTCACCGCAATTCAACATTTCCCACTCTTGTTTCATGTCTCAATGACTTTTAAATGGAACTGAAATAATTAGATATCTGGCTATTTGCTTCTTATAGAATCATAGAATCCCTACTGTGCAGAATGAGGCCTTTTAGTCCATCCAATCTGCACCGACTCTCCGACAGAACATCTTACCCAGGCCCTTTTCCAAACACCCTTTCCCCATAAGGCGGTTGATGTGGTATATATGGACTTTAGTAAGGCGTTTGATAAGGTGGCCCATGGAAGACTTCTGCAGAAAATGCAGATGTATGGGATAGAGGGTGATTTAGCTAATTGGGTTAGGAATTGGCTAGCAGATAGAAGACAGAGGGTGGTGGTTGATGGGAGATCTTCATCGTGGAGTTCGGTGACAAGTGGTGTACCTCAGGGGTCTGTTTTGGGGCCCCTGCTGTTTGTAATTTTTATAAATGATCTGGATGAGGGTATTGAAGGATGGATTCGTAAATTTGCAGATGACACTAAAGTCGGTGGAGTGGTAGATAGTGAAGAGGGGTGTTATAGTTTGCAGAGGGACTTGGACAAGTTGCAGAGCTGGGCCGAGAGGTGGCAAATGGAGTTTAAATGTGGAAAAGTGTGAGGTAATGCACTATGGCAGAAATAATAAATGTGTAGAGTATAGGGCAAATGGTAGGATCCTTAGTAGTCTTGATGAACAGAGGGATCTTGGTGTGTATGTGCATAGATCCCTGAAAGTAGGCAGTCAAGTTGAGAAGGTTGTTAAGAAGACATATGGAGTCTTAGCTTTTATTGGTAGGGGGATTGAATTTCGGAGCCGCAACGTCATGTTGCAACTGGACAAAACTCTAGTGCGGCCGCACTTGGAGTATTGTGTGCAGTTCTGGTCCCCGCATTATAAGAAAGATGTGGATGCATTGGAGAGGGTACAGAGGAGGTTTACCAGGATGTTGCCTGGTATGGAGGGCAGGTCTTATGAAGAGAGGCTGAGGGATTTGAGGTTGTTTTCGTTAGAACGGAGGCGGCTAAGAGGGGACCTAATCGAAACATATAAGATGATTAGAGGTTTAGATAGGGTGGACAGTGATAGCCTTGTTCCTAGGATGGAAAAAGCTAGCACGAGGGGACACAGCTTTAAATTAAGGGGTGATAGTTATAGGACGGATATCAGAGGTAGGTTCTTTACCCAAAGGTGGTTCGGGAGTGGAATGCCCTGCCTGCAGCAGTTGTAGATGCGCCAAGTTTGGTGGCTTTTAAGAGGTTAGTTGATAAGTATATGGAAGAGAAGGGAATGGTTTAGTTTGGAGGGGCATTGCTTTTTATATTGGTCAGCGCAACATCGAAGGCCAAAGGGCCTGTTCTGTGTTGTAATGTTCTATGTTCTATGTTCTATAATCCCCATACCAAAGTGGGGGGAGTTGTAGACAGCGAGGATGGATGTTACAGTTTGCAGAGGGACATAGATAGGTTGCAGAGCTGGGCCGTGAGGTGGCAAATGGAATTCAATACGGATAATTGTGAGGTGATTCACTTTGGTAGGAATAACAGGCATATGAAATATAGGGCTAATGGAAGGACCCTGAATAGTGTTGTCGAGCAGAGGGATCTTGGGGTACAAGTACATAGCTCTTTGAAAGTTGGCACCCAGGTTGATAAAGTTGTTAAGAAGGCGTACGGTGTGTTTGCTTTTATTGGTAGAGGGATTGAATTTAGGAGCCGTGAGGTTATGTTACAACTGTACAAAACTCTGGTGCGGCCGCACTTGGAGTATTGCGTACAGTTCTGGTCGCCGCATTATAAGAAAGATGTGGAAGCATTGGAAAGGGTGCAGAGGACGTTTACCAGAATGTTGCCTGGTATGGTGGGAAGGCCTTATGAGGAAAGGCTTAGGGACCTGAGGTTATTTTCATTAGAGAGAAGAAGGTTATGCGGTGACCTAATTGAGGCGTATAAGATGATCAAAGGACTGGATAGGGTGGATAGTGAGAGCCTTTTTCCTCGGATGGTGATGACCAACACGAGGGACATAACTTTAAATTAAGAGGTGGTAGTTATAGGACGGATGTCAGAGGCAGGTTCTTTACACAGAGGGTGGTGAGGACGTGGAATGCCCTGCCTGCAGCAGTTGTGGACTCGCCTACTTTGGGAGCATTCAAATGGTCGGTGGATAGGCATATGGATGATATTGGAATAGTTTAGGTTAGAGGGTCTGCTGGCCGGCGCAACATCGAGGGGCCGAAGGGCCTGTACTGCGCTGTAATGTTCTATGTTCTATGTTCATTTACCATGGCTAATCCACCTAAACCTACATATCTTAGGATAGTAAAGGACAATTTAGCATGAACAATTCATGTGTGAAGCTGAGAGGTGTAACAGTCAGACTACAGTGAGGCTAATATCCATGTAAACAGAGTCAGGCCTTTTAACCTGCTGGCCTCGCAATCTGTCCACCTCTATTGCCACCTCTGGCCTACCTCTGGCAACAGTGATCCCATCTCCAGCCCATGTCTGTTTTCCTAACGTTAAAATACCCCAATCCTTGATGAAAATCTAGCCTCCAAGTGGAGTGTGAATTGGTGACGTAGTGGCAATATCACTGGCCTAGTGATCCAGGCTAATGTTCTGGGATGTGGATTCTAATTCCACTAATGGCAACTTTTGGAATTTGAATTCAACTAATTAAATCTGGAATTGAAAACTAGGCTTTGTAATGGTGAAAATATCATCGATTGTCATGAAAACCCATCTGGTTCACCAGTTTTCTTTAGAGAAGGAAATCTGCTATCTTTATCCCAGCCTGGGCTATATGTGACTCTAGACCCACAGCAGTTTGACTGACTCTTAACTACCCTCTGAAATGGTGTAGCAAGCCATTCAGTTCAATGGCAATTGAAATGGGCAACAAATGTTGGTCATGCCAATAACACCCACATCCCATTGATGAATTAAATAAATGTAAAGATGCTCATTTATTCAACTGCTCCCTGTGGTGTAGCAAGTAAAAGATTTCAGAGTAAAAAAGTATCTCCTGAATTGCTTGTTGGATTATGTTTCTGGCCCTTAGTTTTGTACTTTCTGTAAGTGGTAAGATCATCTTTGCATCTTTCCTTCATAACCTTTAAAGACCTTTGTCAGCTCTCTCATTTCTGCCACACAAAAGTTTTTATGATCTGCTGCTGTATGTACCTCCTTGGTCCTGGAGATCTTCTGCTTCCTGATCCTGACATGGGGGTTACTGTGTTGAGCCAACAGGAGACCTAAGAAAACAAAAAATAAGATCCACATTAAGAGATAAAAATAAGATCCACATTCCCAAGTCAGTTGGAGGGTTCTAGCGTTGCAACTTTAGTTGAATTTATTCCTGGAATTTTTATCACATGATCTCCTCCCTCTAACTGTTCCACTCCCTTATTTCCTGCCATTGGCAATCCAACTTGTCCATCCATTACCCATCTTCCTGCAGCCAATTGGAAAATGAACAGACTCTTGAGTAATTGGATAATTCCTGGCTCTCCATCAAACATTTTATAATAAACAGGAATGTTTGAAGAAAGGTAATAAAAATACATACAAATCTTTTTTTATTGTTCATATGATTGTTTTTCCCCTGGATGCTTCTCACTGCAATGCCCTGGACGTTAATCTTTCATTCCTGGATACTCTAGGACAATCCTGGAGAGTTGGCAACAATAGTGAGTACACATCTCCAAACTCTGGAAAAAACCCATCATCTGCTCCACCGCTGTAATAATGGCAATGTAATACCCCAAACCCAATCTGAATTTCCAGATTACAGAATATTACTAACAAGATGGGGGAGTGATGGTGGTGGTCAGCGGTAACAGAGGTTGGTGAGCTAGGTATTTGGAATTCTTGTGTTACTAATGCTCTATGTGTTGCCAGTCTTAATTGTTTCAGTAATTTCCCAACCTGCTCATATTTGCCTGAAATAAGTGTATGAGTATAATGTCCTAACTCTGTTAGGAGTTGTGGGTTCTAAACAAAAACAAAGTATGTGGTTTGTACACACTCATTCAAATTAACAACAACAGATTTGTTGAAAGAGTTGTTGCCCGTACAGACTACAAACTGAAAATAAAATCAGGAGCCTCAATAGCGTCGCCATCAAATCATGTGACCTGCTCTTAAAGCAATCATGTAAATACTTAAATATATAACAATGAGAAAACATGAAAATTGCAAGGTCATTAGGCCTTTTAATCTCATAGTTCCACAGACTACTTGTACCTTTTTGACAATGTTGCTCCTTCAAACTTCTGGCAGCCATGCACTGTCATGTCTAAACCCTAGGCTCTGGAATTCCCTCCTTAAGTCTTAACCCCAGCCTCTCCTCTTTTAAAATACTCCTTAAGTCTCTTTGACCAAGCATTTGGTCAACCCCATTCTAAAATTTTCTTCTTATGCCCTGCGCCTTGGGATGTCCTTCTTTATTTAAGAAATGCAATATATTAGTGCAATTCAGAATAGCCTCAACAATTTGCTGAGTACAGTACCTACTATTTAAGTGGAAGAGATTTAGGATATGGTAGCATTATGTTGCGGGTAATGACAAAACTTAGAGTAATGGTCTGCAGGAATTAGTTCAAAATTCAACTATAAAAATCTGGAATTTAATACAAGGCTAATATTTGTAATAGTGATTGTGAAACAAGCAGATTATTGGAAAAATCCATTTTGTTCTCATAAGGGAAGGAAATCTGCCTTTCTTATTTAGCCTGGCCTACAATTGACTCCAGATTCAAAGAAATGCTGAAAAACTCATAACTGCCTTCTAAATGGCCTTAGCAAGGCACTAGAGAATGTGCCTCAGCACAACCTTCTCAAAGGCAATCAATACTGATTATGCCATACATTCACATCACATGAACTAATTTTCAAAAAATTGTCAGACAGAAACAAAGCGTTCTCCTCATCAAAATTTCAAACCATTGTCTCTCCTGTATGACTGACGGATGATAAATTCAATGAAGGCTGGCTGCAAAAATATAAAATAAAACCTACAATTGCCTGTTGCCATCAATCACCCAGACAGGTGACTCTATCCTAGAGCTCATACTTCATCCACTCATTAATTGTCTGTGTTATTTCCATCTGGTTTGGAAAAATTGAATTAAATTTGTTTGCTTTGTAATTAGTGTTTTTGTAACAGGTAGGTGCAGGAGTATTTAATAAAGGGTGGCATGGGGGCATAATGTTCAGCACTGCTGCCTTACAGCTCCAGCAACCTGGGTTCAATTCTGACCTTGGTTGATTGTCTGCGTGGAGTTTGAATGTTCTCCCCATGTCTGCGTGGGTTCTCACCCACACTTTAAAAATGTGCAGGTTAGGTGGATTGATCATAGTAAAAATTGTCCTTAGTGTTCCAAGATCTGTAGGTTAGATGATTAGCCATGGTAAATGTGTGGGGTTACAGGAAAAAATATTCTATCAGAGTTGGTGCAGATTCAATGGGCCGAATGGCCTCTTCTCCACTTGGGATTCTATGAAAAAAAATTACCGTGAACTCCTCGGTACAATCCTCAATATTTAGAGTCAATGAATGGAATTTAATTTTGGCAATAGAGCTCTCACTCACAAGCTAGAAAACCAACACAAGCCTTGCCATCAGGCACATAACCAGTCAGTGTTGGGTCTTTCCCAAAACTTAGGAAATGCTGCCAATCAGAGGCTGACAGCTACACACTGTCAGCATCATCAGAAACAGTGGCTTCTACTGCTTGTGCATCCACCAGATCCAGAAGGGACCCAGGCAATAAATAGAGAGAGATGGCTCACAAGGAGGTGGGATGGGGGAGGGTTGAAGCACGGTGGGGTGGAGTTCAGTTGCTGGCAAAATGGGGTGGAGGCACAATAGGATCAGTTTGGATCAGTAAACTTATTTCCCATTTTTTACTCATTTTTCCTTTCTGCTGCCACTATATTGATGGTGGACGATATGAAAATTTAATAGATGGATAGAATGTCACACAAGCACACAAACAGGCAGTCTCACTTCACCTTTTGAGAGTTCAGTTCTCTTATTCATATTTAAGCTAGGCTTTAATGAGGTCAGGAGCTGAGTGACCCTGGTGGAACATAAAACTAAGCATTACTCAATACGTGCTGTTTGGTAGCACTGTCTTTGATACCTTCCATCATTTTGCTGATGATTGAGAGTAGACTGATAGGGTGATTATTGGCTGGATTAGATTTATCCTGATTTTTGAGGAAAAGATGTACCTGGGCCATTTCCTATATTGTCAGGTTGATGCCAGTATTGTAGCTGTACTGAACAGATTAGTTATGGCTTGGAATACAAACCTTCAATACCACCAGTTTCCTACATTATAACAGTGACTACCTTTCCAAAGTACCTAATTGTTCTAAGCTATTTTGGGAGAACTTGAGATTGTGGAATACATTATATGAATGTAATTCTGGGGGAGATTCCCTGGGTCCGCCACCCTCTAACAAGTATCACAATGGCCTGGAAAACCTGGAGTTGGTAGAAAAACAGATTTTGTGCTGATTGTCAAACCCATTATGATCCTCCCAAGCAGCGTGGTTGGCCCCATTCGGGCTCCTGTTAACGTTACATATAATCAACAGGCTTGAAGCCTGTTTCAAATAGCTCTCACTATTCACCAGCCTCCCAAATGGGTCAAGTGGGATTTGCATTGGATGGACTTTTGTACTGGTCCTCACAAGTGACGGCCTGGTGCGTTGGACCTAAGGGATAAGGAAGCACTACCAACTCCTCAACAATGACAGGCATCTTTACTCACACCGCCCCCCCCCCCCCCCACCCCACCCAATCACGCAAGCCTAATTCCCCACTCAACTCCCCTCCCTCTTGAGAGCCCAACTCATCCCCTCTTCCACTCACACCCCCTCTTCCTACTTAGCCTCCCTTCAGGCCATGCGCCCTGGTACTGCCAACAATGCAGTGCCTCGGGCACTGACACACCCTGATCTGGTGCCTTGGGCTCCGAACGGGCTCAAGGAAGTAGGTCCAATGACCATTTGCCCCTCTGCTGCTGTCAGACTCCAAAGGATGAGTGCCTCAAAGATCCTGGGAGTTGGATGGGCTCGATCTGGGGACCAGGGGTGACCTCACCATCTCTGCCACGATGGGGGTGTCATGGCTGAACTGCCCCTTCTAAATTTGGCAG
The DNA here is from genome assembly GCA_024679065.1 of Sphyrna mokarran. NCBI lineage: Eukaryota > Metazoa > Chordata > Chondrichthyes > Carcharhiniformes > Carcharhinidae > Sphyrna > Sphyrna mokarran. Next base: position 69,669,921 of record JAGIQG010000016.1, read on the forward strand.
ACCTGAAGATCACGCTTGGCATGGTGATTTCTGGCAGATCTGTGATCATTATCAGCATTGCTGAAGTGGCCAGATCATTTTAACCTCCATGCCTCCTGGTCACCTGGAAGGATTTAAAATCATTGCAGAGGGTTCTAGAGTGCTTAGCTGTACACTCTACCCTAATGTATGCCATAGCTTTGATTTGAAGCTGCTGAAGTTTCCCAGAAAGCTGAAATCATTGAAACCCTCTCCACTGTGCTCAAAGTCTTTGATCTGTAACAGATTCAATGTGCAGTGCCTCGTAAAGGATCAGTTGCCAGTTCAATGGATTTCTATCATCCTCCAGCTACTCTGCTTGTTTTTATTTCACTTCACAGTGGGGAGCAAATAAAATTCAAAGTAGCTAAAGTTTGCGAATTAGATCATGCCACCAGGGCTGGCGCCAATACTTTTACCCAAAATGATACTTTACCATTTTTTGGGAAAATTTCGCCCTTTGTGTGAAAGAGTGCTTCCCAAGTTTGTTCCTTTGTGGTCTAGCTCTAATTTTAACATAATGATCTCTTGTTTTGAGTTCCACACCAAGGAAATAGTTTTTTTTGTCTTCATCCTATTGAATCCCTTTATTAGATACATCCCTGCTGGTTTGGTCTTGCAGTCCTGGGAGCCATGTCAGGTAATGTTCTCTTAACAGATGGAGCCCAAGTCTAACAGCACTTGTCCATCCTCTGGCTTTTAATGAAATCTATCCCTTTGACCAAATCTTTGGGTACCTATCCTTCTGGGATTTGATATTAAATTTTGTTTGATAACGCTGCAGTGAAAGGTCTTTGAACATTTTATCAAGTTGAAGTCACTATACAAATGTAAGTTTGTGTGGATCACCCTTCAGTTTTCAAACGTATACCGTATCAAATTTCAGACTGTGGACTCCCAAAATGTGAAACAAGCAGATTTTATCATTGCAAAACTCAAACATAATAAACAGGCTTCATTTTGGTATATACATGTATGAATACATTCACGGCAAGCAGCCACTTTGAAAGCTTAAGCAAATAAGTTGCCTTCTCACAGATAAAGACCAGGAAATCTATATGCAGACATATTATAAATACAAACCTCAATCCTATTCTTTTGACAGATCCAATTTTAACTTTAGATCCAAAGGAACTATCTTAAAACCCAAAGGTAGTAACTGTAGTATGTGTATTACAGTGAAAGAATCAATCAATCATAGCTTGAGAAAGTTTTGCTTTGATTTACATCCCTTGTTGAATGGGCACCACAGTGGCACAATGATTAGCTCTGCTGCCTCACAGTGCCAGGACCTGGATTGAATTCTGGCTTTGGATGACTGACTGCGTGGAATTTGTACATTCTTCCCAAGTCTGCATGGGTTTTCTCCAGGTGTTCAGGTTTCCTCTCAAAGCTAGTTAGGTGAATTGGCCATGTTAAATTCTCCCTCAGTGTACCCGCACAGGTGCCAGAGTGTGGTAACCAGGGTGTTTGCACAGTAATTTCATTGCAGTGTTAATATAAGCCTACTTGTGAGACAAATAGATAAACTTAAACCTAGTGATGGGGAAGAGAAGCAGCCACTTAGAAGTGGTTTTAATTAAATAGATAGGGAGAAACTATTCTCACTAACAGGACAACAGTTATAAAAAGTCTGACAACACCAACAGGAAGGAACAGTCTTTCCTGGTGATTGTCGAGCGGATAATGAATGAACACTGGAATGAATGGATGAATGAACACCACTCAACAACACCACTGTTTCCTTCCTGTTGGCGAGCACTTCAGCAATCACGGGCATTTGGTCTCTGATCTTCAGGTAAATGTTCTCCAAGGTGACCTTCACGACGTACGACAGTGCAGAGTCGCTGAGCAGAGATGGATAGCCAAGTTCCGCACACATAAGGATGCCTCAACCAGATCTTGAGTTCATGTCACATTATCTGTAACTCCTGTGACTTGCCTGGGCTTGCAACATCTTACTTACTGTCCTGTCTGGAGACAATACACATGTCTTTAACCTATGCTTAATGCTATCTCCACTCACATTGTCTGCACTTTTAAGAAGTGATTAGCTATAAAAACTTGCAGTCTAATCAGTTTTCCGTAAACTGTGTGTGCCTTGAAATGCTCTGTTTGTGACCAGAACTCTCCACTCACCTGATGAAGAGGCAAACCCTGAAAGCTAGTGGGTTTACTATCAAATAAACTTGTTGGACTTTAACCTGGTGTCGTCAGACTTCTTACTGTGTTTATCCCAGTCCAATGCCAGCACCTCCAATCAGGACAACAGTGACCAGAGGTAACAAATCTCAGATAAATCACAAGAGAACCAAGAGGGGAGAAGTGGAGAATTCCTTTTAGGCAGCGAGTTGTTATAATCTGGAATGTGCTGCATGATAGGTGGAAGCAAATTCAATAGTAACTTTTAAAAAGGTAATTTTTGAAAATGAAAATTGTAATGGAAATGGAGAAAAAATAGAAGGAAAGTGGCACTCCTTGGATAACTCTTTCAAAGAGGTAGCACAGATATAGTGGGTCAAGTGGTTTCCTTCTGTGCTGAATCATTCTATAATCGCCCAAGTAAACTCTTTTATGCTGGGAGAAATGGGAAAATTTGATGACTGTTCATGGGGCAATACAATATTCCAGCCTTAAATCATCTTACCCAGGCTTGATTTTCTGTCCTGTTTTTATTCCCTCCCGTTGGGCTGCCAGTGAAGATCCATTGTTCTCAATTGTTATATTTGTTCTGGAATTCCATCCGGTGACAGCAGTGACACCTCCTGTGAAAAGTCAATGACAGTGACACAGTGTTTCAGTAAGCTGCTCGGTACCAACCACAGTGAGTCACTGCCGGAAGCTGCCATAAATAGAGTTCATTCTCCAAAAGTCACTGATGGCTCTTAGTAACAGTCAGTTAAACATATCATTACTTTGTAGCCCAATTGCAATTGGAATAGGTGAGATCTGTGTAAAGAGGCTGCTGGTGCAATCTGTTCGTGGAACGTGATCACAGCTAGTTAATGCTGACATTCTGTCACACGTGACCGAAGCTTTTGTTTTTGTCACGTGTATTTTTCTCTCACAGATAGAGAAATTGCCTCTTTGTCGATTGCGGTCAGGAATCAGTAAAGCATCAGCCCTGTGGTTCATTCAGGAGGCTGCCAATCACAGACTATAGATCCCATGGTTTGGTCCCTCATTGTTAACCTTCAAACAAAAACACTGATTTATATAACACTTTTCATCACCGATGGATATTGCAAAGCTCTTTATAACCATTAAAAGTACTTCTGTGGTGTACTCCATACAGGAAACAGGGCAGCCAATTTGTGTACAGCAAGCTCCCAAAAGCAAACTGTGATAATGACTAGGTAATTTATTTTGTTTTATGTTGACTGAGGGATAAATATTGACTAACGACAACATATATGCTTTTCTTCAACATAGGTCATATAACCTTTTACATCCATCAGTGCAGACAGATGACCAGCATTCCCTCAGCGCTGCAATGTCACACTGAAATTTTGCACTCTAAGTTAAACCTGGAATCTTTTGACTCCGAAGTAAGGGTGTTAGCAGCAGAGCCACAACTGCAAACATCCACCTTCAGAAATTCCTGGATTGGTGGAGGTGGAGGTTCAGACCAAAATTTCTGCCTGTCTGCTGCTGTTCTTCCTGACCAAAACACTCCAAAACCATATCTGACAGGTGTATGACACCAGAGTCAGCAGATTCATAGAGCTCTGGTGGGCATCTCACCATTCTGTCAGCCATGACTCAATGGATAGTGATCTTTATACTTAGTAAGAAAGTTGTTGCTCCAAGCTCCAGGGACCTAAGCATAAAAGATCGACAGTGACATCATTGTTGGTTATGCCTTTCAGACAAATCATTAAACACCCTGCCACTCTCTCCAGATGTAATAGGTCCTCTGGCATGATTTAAAAGAAGAGCAGGGGAATTCTGCCTGCTGTGTTGGCCAAAATGTATCCATCAACAAGTATCATAAAAACAGATTATTCAGTCATTACTGCATTGATTTTTGTGGGAGCTTACTGTGCACAAATTGGACAATTGGACACTAATTTCTTACATTACAAGAGTAACTGGACTTCAAAAGTACTTCATTGGCTAGAACCTGTTGTGAGATCACTTTAACAGAGACTATATAAATGTCAGGATGTAAACCATGTGACTGGAGAAACTTTCATTTCAGCTAGCAATATGTGGTGTGAAAGAATTGCTGCTGAAATTTCCTGTTCACAATAATTGTTGAATCTTTACAGTAAAAGTGTGTGCTCAGCAATCCTGTATTACATCTTTAAATAAACTGAACTTCCATGACACCAGTCTTGTGTGAAATTAGTAAATTTGTTTTAAGCAAACATAGAAATAGAACAGAAGGTGTTTTGAACATCTTACAGTTATGAAAAGCATATTAGTAAAATAAGTCTTTCTTTGCTCACAATGCTTTAATAAAGTTCCCCATGCCTTCTTCTGTGACCAATCCTAGACACTACTATGTGCTGTTGCTATGGGCATAAATGGAAGCTTAGAACTTTTGTCACAATATGCATTTCCAGCACATACAAAGCACCCAGAAGTGAAAACTTTGAGTCTTAACCTGAGAAAAGGTTGAAGAGCAACCTGTTAAGATCTTTAGCATTGAACGGTTTGATATAGTAGACACAAAGAAAACGTTTCCACTTATGCTGGAGTCCAAAACCAGGGGTCATAAATCAAAAACATAAGTAGTAGATAGTTACTAATTAACCCATTAGGCAAAACATGCCCTGAGAGTGTTGAGAATGTGGAATCCAGTCCTATAAAGAATTAAAAAGTAGTTGAGGCATATAGTATCAATACATTTAAAAGAAGGCTGAAGTAGAAGGGAATAGATGATTTGGGGCGGATGAAAAGGATTTGAAGCTTAAACTCAGGCATGGACCAGTTGGCCAGAATGGTCTGTTTCTGTACTGTAATTGCTGTGTAATATCTTAAAATCATTGTTTGTCCCATAACTTTCTGCATGTTGATTCACTGAGAGGTGTGAGAAAGTTCATGTTTATCTGGTTAAAGATGGTGGGAGAGTGGAGGGGTCTAGGTTGAAATTTTATTTGGGCAGGGTTGTAAACATGGCTACAGAGGCTATATTGCCTGTATATTCCTACTTAATTCAAGTTTCACCCTTACACTACTCACCCCCAATCCCCTGCTCTCTTTGGTTTTTATTCATAAAGAGCTCACCAGCATCGTACAAAAAGAGTGTGGGGGGAGGGGAAGGTCACAGGGAGCTCAGAATTACCAAAAAGAGTTCATCCAAACATGGGGATGGAAACCTTTATTTCTTCAAAAACATTTTGCTGGTGTTCACAATGTCTGAGACATTGATTAATTTGCACCCTGCAGCATCTCTGTCAGATCAGGGAACATAGTGTGTAGACTGTGGCTAATGTCTACTGTGTTCCCAACTTGTCAGAGGCACATTCTCTATTTGTTCCTTTTCCTGACAGGTGGTGATTTATTCTGGATTGATGTAACATGTTCACTGCAAACTAACCTAACACAAACTTCCAAGATGCAATCATACAGGGAGACTCTGTCGCAAAGGAACGCACTCAAACCCAGGTAGTTTCATTTCCTATAGTGCAGAGTATAATAGTATTTTAATGATGTTTTTATGATATTACTTAGCTTTTTATGCCAAAGCCAAAATGTATAAAATGATAGTTAAATTTATCAAGCATCAAGATGTGAATATTAAATATCGGGAATATAATACCGGTGAATATAAATATTGGGCTATAACTTCCTGACTTCCTGGCGTCACATTTGATGGGGTATCCCACTAATACGCTGGGGAATCCCTCTAGTAAGTCCCCTTATTTGCGAAAGAATATATTGGCCTTGGAGAGAGTACAGAGAAGGTTCACCAGGTTGATACTAGAGATGAGGGGGTTAGCTTATGAGGACAAATTGAGTAGATTGGGCCTGTACTCGTTGGAGTTTAGAAGATTAAGTGAGATCTTATAGAGATATATAAGATAATGAAGGGCTAGATAGGGTAGAGGCAGAGAGATTATTTCCCCTTAGAAAGGAAACAAGAACTAGAGGACAAAGCCTCAAAATAAGGGTGAGTCAATTTAGAACAGAGTTGAGGAGGAACTTCTTCTTCAGACGGCAGTGAATCTTTGGAATTCTCTGCCCATTGAAGCAGTGGAGGCTACCTCGTTAAATATGTTAGATCACAGGTAGATAGATTTCTGATCAATAAGGGAATTAAGAGTTATGGGGAGTAGGCAGGTAAGTGGAACTGAACCATTATCAGATCAGCCATGATATTATTGAATGGCAGGGCAGGCTCGAGGGGTTAGATGGCCTACTCCTGCTCCTTTTTCTTATGTTCTTATGTAAGAGTTTACCTTGCAATTGTCCAGAGGAGCCTACTTCCCTCAGACAATTGTGCTGTGCTGGGAACCATCTGACAAAGCAATTTCAATCTCTAGCTGTTAGTTTTATCTTCATAGTTGCTCTGAAAAAGTTAGAACATAGAACATAGAACATTACAGCACAGAACAGGCCCTTCGGCCTTCGATGTTGCGCCGACCAATATAAAAAGCAATGCCCCTCCAAACTAAACCATTCCCTTCTCTTCCATATACTTATCAACTAACCTCTTAAACGCCACCAAACTTGGCGCATCTACAACTGCTGCAGGCAGGGCATTCCACTCCCGAACCACCCTTTGGGTAAAGAACCTGCCTCTGATATCCGTCCTATAACTATCACCCCTTAATTTAAAGCTGTGTCCCCTTGTGCTAGCTTTTTCCATCCTAGGAAAAAGGCTATCACTGTCCAAGTTAGAATGGAAAAAAAAAATTCTAATTTCAGAATAACTATTTCAACCTGATCTGACACCGGGCAGCCCTGCTGGTCCAAACCGGCTCAATTCCATTCACCCCATCCCCCCCAGTCTGACTCTGTTCTGGTCCAATCCACCCTCAATCCATCTCCTGGTTTGAGACAACCTGCTCCCTTCTGATATCTGAATCCCCACCTGCAATTGCCTTCTCCCTTTCAAATGTCTCTTTAAAATACTTGCTCTATAGCAGCTTGTGTTATAAAAAGTGGGCTGTGCTTTTCTTTACAGCGCTCCATTTACATCCCGCTGCTGCAGCCAGCAATGCTCTTCACTGTTCCTTCTCACCTGGCCTGTAGATTGAATAAGACAGGAGCTTTGAAATTCCAATAAGTCCCTCTGGAGAGGTGATTATTACTCTGAGGAAATTACAAGGATAAGACCGAAAGTAGTTAAATGTTTGATAAACCTAAACATGGTCTATGCGACACCTTATGCTGACATAGTGAAAATTTTAAAGTTAATTTATTAGTGTTACAAGTAAGCTTAAATTAACACTGCAATGAAATTACTGTGAAAATCCCCTCATCTCCATACTCCAGTACCCATTCAGGTATGCTGAGAGAGAATTTAGCACAGTCAATGCACCCAACCAGCCTGTCTTGTGGACTGTGGGAGGAAACTGGAACACCCGGAAGAAAACCCACGTGTCATGCGGAGAATGTACAAACTGTGCACAGACAGTGACCCAAGCTAGGAATTGAACCCAGGTCCTTGGCACCATGAAGCAGCAGTGCCAACCATTGTCTCACCATCTGGTCTATTTAATTACATAGTTGTTTATGATGCGTCTTGTTGTTTAAGGAGCAAGTCATGAGATGCTTCCAGTTTGCAGCATCTCTGACCAAAAACTCTGACCAAAAACTGGATTCACCACATAAACACAGTGGCTACAAGGGTAGGTAAGAAGCTAGAAATACTGCAGCGAATAACTCACTTCCTGACTCCCCAAAGTCTATCCACCATCTACAAGGCACAAGTCAGGAGTGTAATGGAATACTCTCCACATGCCTGGATAGATGCAGCTCCAACAACACTCAAGAAGCTTGACGCCATTCAGGACAAATCAGCCCGCTTGATTGGCACCACATCTACAAACATTCAATCCCTTCACCATTGATGCTCTGTAACAGCAGTATGTACTATCCACAAGATGCAGTGCAGCAATTCATCAAAAATCCTTAGATAGCACCTTCCAAATACATGACCATCTCCATCTAGAAAGGCAAGCAGATAAATGGGAACACCACCATCTGCAAGTTCCCCTCCAAGCCACACACGATTCCCACATGGAAATATATTACTGTTCTTTTGCAATTGCCGGATCAAAATCCTGGAATTCCTTCCCTAATGGCACTATTGGTCAACTCACTGAACATGGACTGCAGCAATTCAAGAAGGCTGTTCACACCACCTTCTCAAGGGCAACTAGAAATAGGCAATAAATGTTGGCCATCTCCCATGAATGAATAAAAAAAGTTACATTTTTCTCCAAATCATTTATGTATATTACAAACAGCAAAGATCATAGTACTGATCCCTGAGGAACATTACTTGTCACTGCCCTCTATTCAGAAATGCACACTTCCACTGCTACCCTCTGTCCTCTATGACCGAGCCAGTTCTGTATCCACCTTGCCAGCTCACCTCTGATCCCACGTGACTTCATCTTCTGAACCAGTCTGCCATGAGGGGCCTTATCAAAGGCCTTACTGAAATCCATGTAGTGGATTCACTGGTGCATTCTGGGAGAGATTGGCCCAACAACGTCAGCTAAGAAATGGGAAGCAGAAGATCTAGTGTCAAGGAGCAATAAGCCCAAAACACTACATTAGTGTTTCCCTTCCTCCCTCCTTCTCTAACCAAAAAAAAGCCAGTGTGAGAAGGTGAAAGTAAAGGTAAGAGTTTTATAAATTCTCTTAAATAATTTAATTGGTACTCGAAATGTCGGTTAGTGGGGTTAAGTGCTGCACTTGTGAGATGTGGGAGATCTGTGCGCTTCCAGCTTCTTAGACAACTACATCTGCAGAAGTGCACCCAATTGCAGCTCCTTACAGATCGCATGGATATATTGGAGCTGTTTGGGAACAGTGACCATAATTCAGCAAGCTTTAAGGTACTGATGGATAAAGACAAGTAGTCCTCAAGTTAAGGTACTAAATTAGGGTAAGACCAATTACAAGAATATTAGACACAAACAGAAGAATGTAGACTGGGGGGCAAATGCTTGAGGACAAATCAACACCTGGCATGTGGGAGGTTTTCAAGTGTAAGCTGATCGGGATTCATGACCGGCACATTCCAAATTATGCTTGACAAATTTGTTTAAATTCATTGAGGGGGCAACAAGGAGAGTGGATAAAGGGAACCTATTGTTGCACTGTATTTAGATTTTTAAAAGGCATTTGACAAGGTACCACATAAAAAACTGGTGCAAGAAATAAAAGCTCATGGAATTGGAGGAAGTGTGTTAGCATGGATTGAAAACTAGCTATAACATCAAAAACAGAGAATTGGAATAATTGGATCCTTTTCAGAATGGAAAGATATATCTAGTGAAGTACCACAAGGATGTATTCCTGGCCTGCAATTGTTCACTTTTTACATTATTGACCTGGAGAAAAGAATAGAATATAAGGTTTCCAAATTTTAAAAGGATATAGTAACATTGGAGGTTGTCCAAAGGAGATTCACCAGGCTAATTCCTGGGATGAGAGGATTGCCTTACCAAGAGAGAATAAATAGTCTGGGTCTATATTTTTTAGCGTTTAAAAGAGTGAGGGGTGAGCTTGTTCAAACATATAAGATTCTGAAGGGAGCTTGACAGGGCAGATGGTGAGATGTTTTCATAAGAGGGAGAATTTTAAACAAGGGAACATAGATACAAGATAAAGGGCCAGTCATTTAAAACTGGGATGTGTTTAAAATTCTTCTTGCAGAGGGTGGTGAATCTCTGGATTCTCTGCCCCAAAGGATGGTGTAGGCTGGATCATTAGAAATCTTTAAAGTGGAGGTGGAGAGATATTTGATCGATCGAGGAATAGAGGGCTATGGGAAAATGACACAGAAAACGAGTTGAGGCCAGCATAGATCAACCATGATGATATTGAATAGTGGGGCAAGTTTTAAGGGCTTGATAGCTTACTCCTGCTTCTATTTTTTGTGTTCTTGTAAAAAGTTTAGCCTGCTCATTTCCAAACTCCCTCACAATCTCTGCCCCATACTTTTCCCTCAACCCCATACATTGTTTAATTCTGTTTTTTACAGCTGAGTTACAGCTTTTCACAGTATACATTAATGACTTGGAGGAAGGAACCGAAGACACTGTTGCCAAGTTTGCAGATAATACAAAGATATGTAGAGAGACAGGTGATATTGAGGAAGCAGGTGGTATTGATAGGGGGACTGCAGAAGGACTGGACAGGTTAGGAGAATGGGCAAAGAAGTGACAGATGGAATACAATGTGGAAAAGTGTGAGGTTATGCACTTTAGAAGGAGAAATGGAGGCAGAGACTGTTCTTTAAATGGAAAAATGGGAGTCATCAAGATTCTCCGAAGGTTAACATACATGTTGAGTCAGCCGTTAGGAAGGCAAATTCAATGTTAGCATTCATGTCAGGAGGGCTAGAATACTAGAGTATGGATGTACTTCTTGTGGCTGTATAAGGCTCTGGTCAGACTCTGTTTGGAGTATTGTGAACAGTTTTGGGCCCCATATCTAAGGAAGGATGTGCTATCTTGGAAAGGGTCCAGAGGAGGTTCACAAGAGTGATCTCTGGAATGAAGAGCTTGTCATATGAGGAACAGTTGAGGATTCTGGTACTCATTGGAATTTAGAAGGACGAGGGGGATCTTATTGCGACTTACAGGATATTGCAAGACCCGGATAGTGTGGGTGTGAAGAGGATGTTTCCATTAGGAGGAAAAACTAGAACCAGAGGGCACAACCTCAGGCTAAGGGGATGATCCTTTAAAGCAAATATGAAGATAAATTTCTTCAGCCAGAAAGTGGTGAATCTGTGGAACATTTTGCCACAGAAGGGTGTGGAGACCTTGTCATTGAATGTCTTTAAGACAGAGATAGATAGGTTCTTGATTAATAAGGGGTATGGGGTCAAGGGTTATGGGGAGAAGGCAGATAATGCGGGATGAGAAAAATATCAGATGTGATTGAATAGCGGAGCAGACCGGATAGGCCAAGTGGCCTAATTCTGCTTATATGTCTTTATAGTCTTATGCTCTTAACATTAAACCTCATTTATTTTCTGATTATATTTGTTAGAGCTTCACACTCTGAGTCAGTATTGTATTAATGTGGGAGGGTGTACAAGTGATGCTCTCATTGTACTGCATGACTTCCGAAAGCTCACAAGTGCCTCAAATTCACAAAGTGCTAACTCTGCATTACTTTGTAAATCGAGGTCACATGAAAACACTAGATTCACCACAGTAAAGGCTTGTTTTGTAGCAGTCACACAGCATTTTCAATAAGTAGACTTCTTTCTTTCTGAAATCAGAACAGAAAATGTTGGAAATACTCTGCAAGTCAGGCAGCATCTGTGGAGAGAAAAAGAATTAACATATGAACATGTGAATTAGGAGCAGGAGTAGGCTATTTGGCCCCTTGAGCCCATGCTGCTATTCAATAACACCATGGCTGGTCAGACTGTCATCTTCTGTCAACCATTGATAACCTTCCACTCCCTTATTTATCAAGAATCTATCTATCCATCTCTACCTTAAAACATTTTCAAACACTCTGTTGCCTTTTGAGCAACAGAGTTCCAAAGACTCATAAGTCTCTGAAAGACACTTCTCCTTACCTCTGTCTTAAGTGAGCATCCCCTTATTTCTAAATAGTGATCCCTAGTTCTAGATTCTCTTTTACTCTTTCAGGTCACTGATCTTTCATTCAAATTGCCTTTAACTTGCCCCAGTTCAGTTCTTTTTGTTTTATGCTGAGTGCTAAAGACACATTCAAGGGCCTGATGGTACAGGTGATGGATTTACATTGTTATGGAAGATAGCAACCTCCTGAATACAATAATGTAAAATGAAATGAAATCAGAAAATAGTGGGTAAAATTTAGTAGGTCAGGCAAAAAGAGGAAGGAAGGTTAGTGCTTTAGAACCATGACCTTTCTTTGAAACTGTAAAGTCATCAGTGTTATAATCAACATTAACTCTACATTACAGTAGTGATGATACTTCATAAGTACTTCATTGGCTGTAAAATGCTTGGGATGTCATGGTGTTCTGAACACGATTGAAGTGTAAGTCTTTCTCCACCATGTTCATTCCATGAATATAGCCTGATCTGTTGACTGTTTCCACCAATTTTGTCTCTTACTCGGCACTTTTCATGATCTCAGTACATCCCAAAACACCTTAAAGCTTATTATGAACTCTTGAAGTTTAATCCTTGTTGTAAGGTAGGAAACACATTGCACACAGCAAGATTCTATACTCAGCAATGCGATAAGACCAGATAATCTGTTTTCAGTGGCACTGATTGTGAGATAAATATTGACCAGGAAATCCAGAAAAGGTTCCCTACTCTTCTTCAAAAGAGTGGGATCTTTTATGTCCACCTAACAGTTGAATGTCTCATCTGAAAATGGCATCTCTGACACAGCAGCACATCCTTCAGTGTTGCACTGAGAGTGCTAGCTAAATTCTTGCTCAAATCTCCGGTGTGGGGATAAACTTCTGAAGCAAGGGCTGAAAATACAATTGAATATACGAGATATTAAATGTTTTTTCCTTCTCAGACATACTTTGACTCTCCAGTTGTCTCTGTTTATTTGTAAATCATTTTAATGTGAAAAAACAGATATGAAGAGTTGAAAAAAATTTTTTAACCTACCGTGGAGAACACAATAAAATTTTTCTTCAGTCTATAAAACCCTGAGAGCAGCAAGCAGCCCGAGGTGTCAGTGTGTTATTCATTCTGTCATGTTGACCAATCAGCAGGAGTGTTAGCAGCTAAAATGGACATCTTTCTGGACAGGGAAATAGAAGAGAAGTGAGTTTAAAGGGAAGAATCTTCCTGCTGGTGTAATCAGACCAGTATTTTAAACAAACAATAGAGAAACATCCTCACATGTAAAGTTTATTTATTAGTCACAAGTAGGCTTACATTAACTCTGCAATGAAGTTACTGTGAAATTCCCCTATTCACCACATTCCACTGCCTGGAATGCGACCATTAGGGGATTCAAACCCCTAGTGCTATGAGGCAGCAGTGCTAATACTGTGCCAATGTGCCACCTTCACATATAATTCTATCCCTTTGGAATATTCCTAATCACTCAACAATGCATTTGAAAGAAAAAGTCAAGTCTTGCCAGAGAAACAATAGTGTGTTCACAATACGCATTGTTTAAATGGGCAAATTATACAGTATGAATTGTGAAGCTCCTGAAGTTTTTAAGAATTTATTCTTCCATGGAAGATAGGTGTCACTGGCAAGGACAGTGCTCATTGCCCAGCCGAAATTGTCCTCGAACTAAGTGGCTTTCTACACCATTTTAGGAGGCAGTTAAGAGCCAACTACACTGCTGTGGGTCTGGAGTTATGTGCAGGTCAAACCAGGTAAGGAATGCAGATTACAACAATGGTTTCTTGGTCACTATTACCGAGACTAGCTTTTCAATTCCAGACTATTGATTGAATTTAAATTGCACCAACCGCCATGGTGAGATTTGAACTGGTGACCACTGTCTGTCTCCCTAATCCACCCCAGTTTCCTTTGCATAAACATCACATTTCATCCTCACAGCAGTGCTAACCATGTTCGATTTCCAACTTGGGTCATTGACTGTGCGGAGTCTGCACATTCTCCCCATGTCTACATGGACTGCTTTCGGATGTTCTGGTTTCCTCCCACAGTACGAAAGATGTGCTGGTTTGGTGCATTCTACCTATGTACCTGAACAGGTGCCGGAGTGTGGCAACTAGGGGATTTTCACAGTAACCTCATTGCAGTGTTAACATAAGCAAACTTGAGACTAATAAATAAACTAATAAATCAATAGTATATTTCTTTCAGTTTCTATTTAACTCTCCCTCTTCATCCAATCTTTTATATCTTCGACACTGACTCTAATTCATTTCTTTTCCTCTTCCATCTTTCTTTTGTTTCTTTCCCTATCATTAAATCCTGTTAGTTAAGGAGATAGACTGTTGGTCCCATCATTCATGGGGGTCCCAGAACCTCCACTGTCATTACTGTTATCATACTTCCAGCTAATAATGAAACTAATGATATTCAAATTGAAGGGCAAGGTTAAACTCTGTGGATGTAGCGATAGATACCCCATTCCAGAAAGTTTTTTCCCCAATAAAATAATGTAAGCAATTTTTTCAACTTCTGGCAATGATTGCTTGTCACAACTTCATTTTTTAAGTTCAAATATCAAGAGGGAACTGGGCAGGTTCCTGACTGAGTAGAGATTACATCCTATAGATGTCTATGTGATTTCCTGGATTATTTTCAATATTCTGAATATTTTCCCTCAGAAGCTCTGGGTTTTTCCTTGTCGTGTTTGCCTATCCCACATGGTGGCCAAGACATTTCATTAACCAACAAGACATTCCAGGTGTTCACAATTCTCTAGAAAAAGTAGAACTGCTTAACAACTCAATCTATTTCTGCTATATATTATGTTATATAAAGATCAGATCCCATCAGGAATCTGCACCACACCTCAAGCACACCAATTTACATCAATAAAATACTTCCAAAATGATCAAACAAAATTTAATATTCTATCACAAAGAAATATTAAGGCAGATGGCCAAACACTTGAACAAAGAGCACCATCAGAATCTTTGCAAGAGATATTGACCTTGGAGGAGATGCACCCTAGACTCACTAAACTTACGTTAATGTCTGGCTCATGTTGTGAACTCCAAGTCCCGATAGTGGTCAGGAAATCTGGGCATATGCGCAGACTAGGATTTTGAAGTTCTTTGGGCCAAAGACAGACGCAGTGATCCTGTGCAAAGAAAAAAAAAGACAATGGTGGGAAAACCAGATCATGTGACTGGGCATAGGGCACAACCATTGAGAAGAGTTCAGGGAGAGGGGACAGAGAGAGGTTCCAAAAGAGGAGTCCTGAACTGCAGAGATTGAGAGAGACAGTCAGAGGACCCAGAAGAGAAGTCTCAGATTGGAGATCGGGAGAGAGTAAGTTAGAGGTCACAAAAAAGGACTCCCAGATAGCCGACATTGAGGGGTCCCAAAAGGGGTGTCACAGACTGGGAACATAGAGAGGTCCCAATTAAGAAAAAAGAAAGAGAGGAGTAAAGATTTGACTTGGTTTATTTATTGTCACATGTATTAGTATACAGTGAAAAGTATTATGTCTTGTAAGCTATATAGGCAAAGCATACTGTTTATACAGAAGAAAACAAGACAGTGCAGAACGTACTGTTACATTTATAGCTAGTGTGCAGAGAAAGATCAACTTAATGCAAGGTAGGTCCATTTAAAAGTTTGACAGTAGCAGGGAAGAAGCTGTTCTTGAGTTCGTTGGAATGTGACTTCAGACTTTTGTTTCTTTTACCCAACAGAAGAAGGTGGAAGAGAGAATATCTGGTTGCGTATGGTCCTTGATTTTGCTGAGGCAAGGGGAAGTGTGGACAGAGTCAATGGATGGGAGACTGATTTGTGTGATGGATTGGGCTACATTCACGACCTTTTGTGGTTTCTTGCAGTCTGGGGCAGAGCAGGAGCCATGACAAGCTGTGATACAGCCAGCAAGAATGCTTTCTATGGTGCATCTGTAAAAATTGGTAAGAGTCGTAGCTGATATGCAAAATTTCCTTAGTCTTCTGAGAAAGTAGAGACATGAGTGGGCTTTTTTAACTATAGTGTCAGCATGGGGGGAGGGGAGAGTGGGAGGACAGGTTGTTGGTGATCTGGATATTTTGAAGCTCTTAACCCTTTCTACTTAATCCCCATTGGTGTGGACAATGGCATGTTCTCCTCTATGCTTCCTGAAATCGACGACATTCTCCTTCATTTTGTTGACATTGAGAGAGAAATTATTGTCACTGCACTAGTTCACCAGATTCTCCACTTCATTTGTTTGAGATTCAATTCACTGTGGTGGTGTCATCAGCAAACTTGAAAATCAAGTTGCAGGGGAAAGAAGTTGCCAGGAGTAAAAGGACTGTAGTTGGTAGACTTTAAGTGTTCAGCTCAGGAGAATCTCAGGAGATTGAAGAAGGCACAGAAGATTGGTGACTTCATGCTCTAGGGTGTTGGAGTAAAGAACCTTCTGTATACTCCTTATCCCTTTGGATCAGGAGTACTCTGCTTACCATGGCCAAAGAGCTGATGTTGTGTTTGTGAACTAGTGCTGGAGTGCAGATTCAGGAATCTAGGGGAATGTATTCTTGGGAGCAAAGGTTTGAATGCTGTGAGGTAGTTCGTTGTTGAGACTTTCCTAGCAGGACAACTTTTAGACAAAATTCCAAAGTGAGATCTTTGAAGGTGAATTCTGGAATCTCTGAATAAATATTTCTCTTCGGTATTCACGCAGGGTGATGTAAATGTAGTTATGGAGAACACTGAGGTACAGGGTTGCAAACTAGAAAGTATTGAAGTAGATAGGGAGGATGTGCTAGATATTCTTGAGGGTTTGAAGTTAGATAAGTCCCCTGGGCCGGACGGGATTTACCCTAGGATTCTCTGGGAGGCAAGAGAGGAGATTGCAGAGCTTCTGGCTCTGATCTTCAGGTTGTCGTTGGTTACGGGTGTGGTTCCGGAGGACTGGAGGATAGCGAATGTGGTCCCGTAGTTCAAGAAGGGGAAGAGAGACCTTCCAGGGAATTATAGGCCAGTGAGTCTTACTTCTGTTGTGGGCAAGGTATTGGAGAGACTTATTAGGGATAGGATTTATAGTTATTTAGAGAGAAATGAATTGATTGGGGATAGTCAGCATGGTTTTGTGAAGGGTAGGTCGTGCCTTACTAACCTCATTGAGTTTTTTGAAAAAGTGACTAAGGAGGTGGATGGGGGTAAGGCGGTTGATGTGGTATATATGGACTTTAGTAAGCGTTTGATAAGGTGGCCCATGGAAGACTTCTGCAGAAAATGCAGATGTATGTGATAGAGGGTGATTTAGCTAATTGGGTTAGGAATTGGCTAGCAGATAGAAGACAGAGGGTGGTGGTTGATGGGAGATCTTCATCGTGGAGTTCGGTGACAAGTGGTGTACCTCAGGGGTCTGTTTTGGGGCCCCTGCTGTTTGTAATTTTTATAAATGATCTGGATGAGGGTATTGAAGGATGGATTAGTAATTTTGCAGATGACACTAAAGTCGGTGGAGTGGTAGATAGTGAAGAGGGGTGTTATAGTTTGCAGAGAGACTTGGACAAGTTGCAGAGCTGGGCTGAGAGGTGGCAAATGGAGTTTAATGTGGAAAAGTGTGAGGTAATGCACTTTGGCAGGAATAATTAATGTGTAGAGTATAGGGCTAATGGTAGGATTCTTAATAGTGTTGATGAACAGAGGGATCTTGGTGTATTTGTGCATAGATCCCTGAAAGTAGGCAGTCAAGTCGATAAGGTTGTAAGAAGGCATATGGAGTCTTAGCTTTTATTGGTAGGGGGATTGAATTTCGGAGCCGCAACGTCATGTTGCAACTGTACAAAACTCTAGTGCGGCCGCACTTGGAGTATTGTGTGCAGTTCTGGTCCCCCGCATTATAAGAAAGATGTGGAGGCATTGGAGAGGGTACAGAGGAGGTTTACCAGGATGTTGCCTGGTATTGAGGGCAGGTCTTATGAAGAGAGGCTGAGGGATTTGAGGTTGTTTTCGTTAGAAAGAAGGCGGCTAAGAGGAGACCTTATTGAAACATATAAGATGATTAGAGTTTAGATAGGGTGGACAGTGATAGCCTTTTTCCTAGGATGGAGAAAGCTAGCACGAGGGGACACAGCTTTAAATTCAGGGGTGATAGTTATAGGACGGATATCAGAGGTAGGTTCTTTACCCAAAGGGTGGTTCGGGAGTGGAATGCCCTGCCTGCAGCAGTTGTAGATGCGCCAAGTTTGGTGGCGTTTAAGAGGTTAGTTGATAAGTATATGGAAGAGAAGGGAATGTTTAGTTTGGAGGGGCATTGCTTTTTATATTGGTCGGCGCAACATCGAAGGCCGAAGGGCCTGTTCTGTGCTGTAATGTTCTATGTTCTATGTTCTTGTGAGAGAGACAGAGTTTCAATAAGATTGATTGATTCACTGCTCACTTATGTCTAAATGGGCTGTGGTGAAATCTGTGGAATCTGTCTTGGTCACATTTACCATTTATTGTGCATTATAGAACATAGAACACAGAACACTACAGCCCAAACCGGCCCTTCAGCCCACAAGTTGCGCCGATCATACCCATACCTACCCGGCCATAGTAAGTATGTAACTCCCAATCCCATTTAATCCCATGTATTCATCCAGAAGTCTTTTAAAAGACCCCAACGAATTCGCCTCCACCACCACCAATGGCAGCCAATTCCATTTACTCACCACCCTCTGAGTGAAAAACTTACTCCTAACATCTCCTCTGTACTTACTGCCCAGCACTTTAAACCTGTGTTCTCTTATAGCGACCATTTCAGCTCTGGGAAATAGTCTCAGAGAATCCATCCTATCTATTCCTCTCAACATTTTGTAAAACTCTATCAGGTCGCCTCTCAACCTTCGTCTTTCCAGAGAGAAGAGACCTAGCTCCCTCAAAGGGCATGCCTCCCAATCCAGGCAACATCCTTGTAATCTCTTTTGCACCCTCTCAGTAGCTTCCACATCTTTCCTGTAGTCAGGCGATCAGAATTGCACACAGTACTCCGAGTGGGGTCTGACAAGGTGCGCAGTTCTCTTGTTAGTTTGCAGAGATCCCATATGAACTATGAATATTCCGTAATAACTAACTGAGAGCATAAGTTAGGTATTATATATTGTTTTACCTCTTTGGTATTGCATAGTAAAGTTTATTTTTGTTTGTTCAAAACCCATGGAATCTTATGGCTTTGTTATGGCAAATGTCATGAATCTCAAACTTTAAAGTTATTAGTCCCTAATCAGATCAAATACTTGAATGTCTGGTACAGAATCATAACAGATTAATATGGTGAATAAAAAGGTTAAATTAGATGAAGTCATGAGACAGATGAAGTTTATACTTCCAGGAGCGTGGGAGATTAAAAGGCAATTTAATTGTGTTGTTTAAAGATGATTAAAGTACTTCATAGGGCAGATAGTGAGAAAACATTTCTTCTTGTTGGAGGAGTCCAGAATAAAGAAGAAACCAGAGTTAGGAGGTTAAACAGAAAGCAATTCTTCCTACAAATGGTAGTACAATTTCTAGAGTGTTTTTCTCTATGAGCTATTGAGTCTGGAGTCAACAGACATTTTCAAAACTGAGACTGATTATTGCTAGGTAAAGATTTTAAGGATTAAGGAAAGAAACAGATTGATTGATTTAAGATACAAATTGATATTTATAATTGATATTTTAAGATACAATTGATAATTGGGTAGCAAAGCAGCACAGTGGTTAGCACTGCTGCCTCATAGTGCCAGGACTCCAGGTTCAATTCCCAGCTTGGGCCACTTTGTGGAGTCTGCATAGGTTTCCTTCAGGTGCACCTGTTTCCTCCCACAGTCCAAAGATATGCAGGTTAGGTGACTTGGCCATGTTAAATTCTCCCTCAGTATACTTGAGCAGGCTTAGAATATAGTGATTAGGAGATTTTTATAGTAACTTCACTGCAATGTGAATGTAAGACTACTTGTGTCTTATAGATAAACTTTATAAGATTGTTATCACGAGCTCATGAAATGGACATGTGTGAACCCTCATTATATTACTCTGTAATGCAATAGATTGGCTTGCTACATACCAAATGTGTCAACTCAATAATATTCAACAGAGAATCCATAATATGAGACATCCAGGCCATCATTGCAAGAACTTATTGGGATAGTGTCCAAGACCCAACCATCTTCATCTGCTTTGTCAATGACTGTGCCTCCACTATAAGGTCATATATGGGGTTATTCACTGATGATTGTATAACGTTTAGCAAAATTCGCAACTCCTCAGATACTGAAGTAGTCTGTCTCCATGTACAGCTAGATATGGGCAAAATGGACTGAGATTGAATAATGACAAATAACATTCATGCCATACAAGTGCCAGGCAATCATCATCTCCAAAATTAGAGAATCCAACCACATAGTCTTGACATTGAATGGCATTACCATCACCGAAAACACCCACTATCAATATCTTGCAGGATAACATTAAAAAAACTGAACTGCACAAGCCATATAAATACAAGACCAGATCAGAAGCTGAGAATTCTGCAATGAATAATTCACATTATGACTCCTTAAAGCCTGTCCACCATCTACAAGTCACAAGTCAGGCAATGATGGAATGATTTCCACTTGCCTGGATGAACACGGCTCCAACAACACTAAAGAATCTCGACACCATCCAGAACAAATTAGCTCACTGAATTGCAACACATCCACCATCTTTAACATTTACCATCTCCACCATTATAGCATAACAATAACACTGAGGACCATCAACAGGATGCCCTACAGCAACTCGACAAAGCTCCTTGCAAATTCATGACTTCTATCAAAAGGACAAGAGCAGTAGATGCTTGGAAACATCACTAAAAGTTCCCCTCCAAGTCACACACCATCCTGGCTTAGAACTACATTGCTGTTTCTTCACTGTTGCTGGATCGAAATCAGTGATTCAAGAACAGGACTACTGCCCTGTTCATAAGACATGAAAGAGATTAAAAGAGATTGTTTACATCAATCCTTACTCTCTGCTTCTTTAAAAATGGACTTTGATGGATTAAAAATAGGGTTGCTACAGATCACATGATTTGCGAGTTGGCAACAATTCTAGAATCTTCCAATAATAAGTACAGGACTCTGCTCAACTATCATCTTCTGGAACCTTACATCTATCATTGTGTGGACCCATTACAATCAATTAAATAATGGAGAGGCAGATGGTAAAGAAAGAAAGAGCCATTGAACCCACCTGAATTTTTACTCCAATGTGAAGGAACCCATCTGGGCTCTATCGTACATTTGAACTAATATTCCTTTTTTGTTTTTTATTGTTCTAAATTATTTCTAATTGTAAAATTCTTTGCTTTCCTAGCTCCTTCTTGTGTGCATGTGCATATGTGTATACAGTTGCAATGACTATCCCCAAGGTTTGAATGTGTAAATAAACAATATTCTGATTTAACCTCAAACACAGTTTACTGTGAGTTACTTTAAAACTGACTTCACAAACAAAGGTTTTGAGGAAACATGCCACAGCCTATTTTAAAAATGAAAACACTTCTGCTTATGGACAGAAGATGAGGAAAAAAAAGGTATTCAATTTGCTTATCTCCCCTGTCCAAATACCACCATCTTCCTCAGGGCAATTAGGGATGGGCAAAAAATGCAGGCCCTAATTGTCAATGACATTTACATCCCAGAAATGAGAAAAAAATTATCTTGGCTTGAAGCCAACAACAAGTTTGTCAAAGTTTCATTGTTCACGGAACTGTCTCCTAATAAAGTTGATCAGCATGACATTATTTATTAACAGTGACTGGAAAAGCTGGTATAATACAATTGAACAAAAACTCTTTAGGAATGTCTTCTGTAAAAAATATTAATATATTAAACATTAATGTTCCCTGTTCAAATAATAGAATCTGAGATTAAAAATAGGCCATTTCTGATCTCTATAGGCTAGTTTTTGCAGTATGTTCAAGTTTTTTTCATTTTTTTGCTTTACTAACTTTGTATGCCAAGGCATCAGATAGAAAAGTTTCTCTTCACGTTTCCAAACTTTCAACACTCGTATCCTTCAATGATCTGTTTTGCCTCCTTACTAATTCTCCTTTTATATGTTACTTCTCAACACCATTATTAATAAACACAGCACCAGTTTCCATAAGTACATTGACTAAACCCAACTCTATCTTCCCAATGCCCAGGTTTACCTCCCCACCACCTCCCTTGACCCTTCCACTATATGATTTGTGATTTGTTGCACTTGTCCAACAGCCAGAAATTTCCTCCAGTTAGATTTGGGCAAGACCAGTGCTATTGTTTTTGGTTCCTCCACTAATTTCATTCCCCAATCACCAACTCCATTCCACTTCCTGTCTACTGTGAGGTTGAACCAGACTGTTCACAATCTTGCTGTCATATTTGAGTCCAAGCTGAGCATCTACTCTGAATTCTCTCAACCAACAAGATATTACTTAAAACATAACTCTTTAGCCAAGCTTTTGATTTGCTCTCCTATTATCTCCCAATATTATTTTCTATCAAACTGTGTTTGATTCACATTTCTGTGAATCATCGCGGAGCATTTTAAGATGTTCATTATTTTAAGTCTAAAATGTTGTCCTGAAGTGCATCCCATTGCACTGTATGCAATAATCCCTGTTCTAATTCAATAAACAGGCCTGAGGATCCAAGCGGCCTACTTCTGCTCTTATTTGTAGATGTTTGTAATCCAATATAAAAGTAATTTTTAATTGTCAACAATATAACCAAACACTAGGAAAATAGGACAGTGATTTTCAAAGAAATGGAATTGGAATTAAGCATTGGATGAACTTAGATTACCTTTTAAAAATTGGTGGATTACATTTGGTGCATGATCTCCTGTAAAGTAGTGAATATACAATAAGTAAAATAGGCAAACATATGTCACATTTATAACCATCTATTCGCACCAATAACAAATGGGGAATTGCCATCTTCACAACTCACTGGGATAGTGAAAGAGCTCTGAATGTTCTCATTGCTATTCCTATCAGCTAATGGAAAGGCTGAACTCTTTCCTTGCTCCTCCCGCTTTCTCACATATACCAGCAGTTTCTCGTATTCAATTTATAGAATTGTTCAAAACAGTTTTATGAAAAATAGAGATAATAACTACATGTTATTTCTAATAAGAGGTTGCAATCTGAACATTAGACACACAAGGGAGGAGATTAAACGTAAGAACACAGGATGCTCTATTGAGGTCCTTTGTCAATGCAGCATTCAGAAAGATGCCAAATAATAACTGAAAGCAGTTAGGAAATATTACAAAAGGAAAAGTATGGAACAGATACATTTGAGTAAAGGAAACCAAGAATTTATTGAAGGCTGAGGTTCCTTTGCTGAATAAAGAGATTGGAAGAAAATTAAAGTATTCAGTGCTTATAGGGTAGTTAATAAATGAAATAGGAACATAGGAATTGTTAAATAATAAAAAACCGAGATCCTTCTAATTCACCTTCCACCATTCTGGTAGTTGCATGGCAGAACAAAGATCGTAGATCACAGGATAAGCTCAGAATGAGGCCATTCAGTCCACTGTACCTCGAGTGACTCAGCTAGCACCCCCCTGCTCTTTCCCCTTCACATGCTAATCTAGTTCAGTTAAAAACAATGATTTGAACCTGGATCTACACTCAGACAGCATACTCCAAATCCTAACTACTCGCTGTGGAAAAAGCTTCTTTCCACATGTTGCCTTTGATTATTTTGCCAATAACTAGTATCGATGTTCTCTAGTTCTCAACCCTGCTGCCAATGGGAACAGTTTGTCTCTATCTATTCTGTTTTGACCCCTCACAAGCAGATAAAGTGATACTGTTGCTATTGTTGACAAATCAAAGTGAACAATCTGTATAAATGAGTTTACAACAGACCAGATATGAGCCAAAACAACCCAGTGATGGAAAGTCAGCATTTATATGGGGAGATGATGGCCTAGTGGTATTATCACTACACTATTAATCCAGAAACTCAGCTAATGTTCTGGGGACTCGGATTCAAATCTAGCCATGGCAGATGGTGGAACCTGAATTCAATTTAAAAAAATCTGGAATTAAGAAACTATTGATGACCATGAAACCATTGTTGATTGTTGTAAAAACCCATCTGGTTCACTAATATCTTTTAGGGAATGAAATCTGCTGTCTATACCTGGTCTGATCTAAATATGACTCCACAGCCATAGAATCAAAACAAGAATCATAGAAACCTTACAGTGCAGAAAGAGGCCACTGGCCCATCGAATCTGCATGACCACAAACCGACACAGGTTCTACCCCCATATCCCTATATATTTACCCCCTAATCTACACATCTTAGGGCATTAAGGGGCAATTTTTTTCAGCATGGCCAATCGACCTAACCCACACATCTTTGGACTGTGGGAGAAAACCAGAGGACCTGGAGGAAACACATGCAGACATGGCAAAAACATGCAAACTCCACACAGACAGTGACCCGAGCTGGAATTGAACATGGGGATCCTGGCGCTGTGAGGCAGCAGTGCTACCAGGCTGTGAGCTGTTTGTCTCAGTGTGTGTCCCTGGAAACAGTCCTTAGAGCACAGAATCCCCCTCCCTGGGAACAGCCCTATACAGCATAGAGTCCTGTGTAACGGAACTGCTAGGGATGAATATTGACAAATACCACTGCATCTGGCTAAGTTGTATTTGCCTCGTGGGACTAAGTCAACCCACAACTGCTGGAAGTGTACAAGAGTATGCTTCTGACCAGAAGCATGTCAGAGTTTATGAGAAAAGGCATCAACATCCTCGTCTACAAGCAGAAGGGAGAAAGGGAGGAAATTAATAATTAACAACCCATTTCATTGTTGAATGTGGACTATAAAATTCTGGCCAAGATCATTGCCAGTGAGGTCAAATCTGTTCTGGAGACAGTGATTCTACCTGACCAAACATACAATGTATCCATTAGGAAGAGCTTAGATACCCTCCTGTTACTCAGGGATATGACTGTGTATGACAACAAGGTAGATAATTGCCTCATTAGCCTGGTCTGGGAAAACAGTGTTTGACAGAATATAACAAGGGTTGCAGGGAAAAACTTGGGAACTACGAGCCAATGAGACTCATATCTGTGGGTAAATTGTTGGGAGACATTTTGAGAGACAGGATCTACAGGCATTTAGAGATGCAGGTACTGACGGGACATGGCTTTGTGAGTGAAAAATCATGTCTCACAAATTTGACTGAGTTTTTTGAAGCGTAGATGAGGGCAGTGCAGTTGATGTTGTCTACATGGACTTTAGCAAGGCCTTTGACAAGGTACTGCATGGTAGGTTGTTGCATAAGGTTAAATCTCATGGGATTCAGGGTGAGGTATCTAAATGGATACAATGTTGGCTTCTTGACAGAAGCCAGAGGGTGGTTGTAGAGAATTGTTCTTCAAACTGGAGACTTGTGACCAGTGGAATGCTTCAGGGATCAGTGCTGGGTCCACCGTTATTTGTCATTTTTTTAATGATTTGGATGAGAAAATAGGAGGCATGCTTAGTAAGTTTTGCAGATGCCTCTGAGAATGGTGGCATAGTGGGCAGTGAAGAAAGTTATCTCCAATTGCAATGGGATCTTGATCAATTGGGTCAGTGATGGATGAATGGCAGATTGGAGTTTAATTTAGACAAATGTGAGGTGATGCATTTTGGGAGATTGAACCAGGGCAGGACTTAATTCATGGTAGGGCATTGGGGAGAGTTACAGAACAAAGAGATTTAGGGGTACACGTTCATAGCTCTTTGAAAGTGGAGTCACAGGTGGACAGTGTGGGGGAGAAGGCATTCGGCATGTTTGGGTTTCATCGGTCAGAACATTGAATACAGGAGTTGGAACATCTTGTTGAAGTTGTACAAGACATTGGTAAGGCTACACTTGGAATACTGTGTGCTGTTATAGAAAGGATATTACTAAACTAGAAAGAGTGCAGAAAAGATTTACTAGGATGCTACCAGGACTTGATGGATTGAGTTATAACGAGACATTGGATAGACTGGGACTTTTTTTCTGGAGCATAGGAAACTGAGAGGTGACCTTATAGAGGTCTATAAAATAATGAGGGGCATAGATCAGATAGATAGTCATTATCTTTTCCCAAAAGTAAGGGAATCTAAAATTAAAGGGCATAGGTTTAAGATGACAAAGGAGAGATACAAGAGGGTGCTGAGGGCAATTTTTTCACACAGAGGGTGATGTGTCTGGAACAAGCTGCCAGAGATAGTAGTAGAAGTAGGTACAATTTTGTCTTTTAAAAAGCATTTAGATAGTTACATGGGTAACTGGAGCTGGAGTCAGGTAGAGGCCGGGAGGGAGGCGGCCTACCCGGGACCACCATGAAGATCTGGTCCTATTGAAGTAATTTTGGACAGAGCCTGAGGTCGTTGAAGTATGGGGTATCGATGACTGGATGGAATGTCTGTGGAACACTACTCCTGTATGAAGCATTGAGCAGCAGTGGCCCAAATTCCAAGCTGATGTTATTGCTGCTGAATTCCGAGCTGTGACTTGCCCCCAAAGTAGAGAGAATGCACGATATTGGATATGGGTATAGAAGGATCTGGGCCAAATGCGTGCAATTGGAATTAGTTTAAGGGTTTCAAAAAAAAGGGCAGCATGAATGAGTTGGGCCGAAGGGCCTGTTTCCAAACCTCTATGACTCTAAGGTTCACCAGGATGTTACGTGGTCTCGAGGGTGTTAATTATGGGGAGAGGTTGTATAAACTAGGATTGTTTTCACAGGAAAGATGGAGGCTGAAAAGAAACCTGATAGAGATCTACAAAATCAACAGCATTGTGGCACAGTAGTTAGCACTGTTGCCTCACAGTGTCAGGGACCTGGATTCGATTCCCGGCTTGTGTCACTGTCTGTGCGGAGTCTGCATGTTCTCCCAATATCTGCGTGGGTTTCCTTGCTCCAGTTTCTTCCCAAAGTCCAAAAGACGTACTCGTTAGGTGGATTGGCCATGCTAAGTTCTCCGACAGTGTCCCCAAAAAGGTGCCGGAGTGTGGCAACTAGGGGAATTTCACAGTATCTTCATTGTAGTATTAACATAAGTCTAGTTGTGACTAATAAATAAATAAAATTTAAATTATGAGAGGCATTGACAGGGTGGATCACCAGAGGCTTTTTCTAAGGGTGGAAGTGTCAATTATAAGGGGGCACAGGTTCAAGCTGGGCCAGGGGAGTTTAAGGGAGAAAAGCGGGAATGTTTTTCACACTGATTGGTGGGTGCCTGGAACGTGTTACCAGAGGTGATGGTGGAAGCAAGCACATGAACAACATTTAAGACGCATCTGGGTAGGTACATTAATATAGAGGAAATAGAGGGATATGGGTTTTTGTTTAGTTAGGATATATGATCGACACAGACTTGGAGGGCTGAAGGACCTGTTCCTGTGCTGTACTTTTTTTAGTTCTTTGAATTAAAGTTTGCTATTTTCACTTTGAATGAGATATTAACCTGAGACCTTGTCTCTCAAATGGATGTAAAAGACCTCAGCCACTATTTCAAAGAGCAGAGGAGTTACCCTGGTTTCTTGTCAACGCTTATCTCTCAGTCAGCATCACTAAAACAGATTATCTGGAATTAGCACAGTGTTGTTTGTGGGAGATTGCCAGGCATAAATTGCTGTTGTATTTCCTACATTACTATATTGAATGCATTTCAAAAGTACTACAAATGGCTGTAAAGCACTTTAGAATAACATGAGGCTGTGAAAAGTATATGAATGCAAGTCTCTTCTTGAAGCACTCCTGACACAAATTAAACATATCAAAACTTTTACATGGTGAGAAAAGCAGATGCATAGAGAAAAGAGTGGGAAAGGTATTAAGACCAAAAAGAACAAGACAAAAGTATAGATTTTAGGACATTCATAAAAATAACAAAGGAGCTGGCGAAGGAAGGAAGGTTTTGTGGAAAACTCTAAAGGTCAAATATGGAATGATTCAAGGAATTGCCATCAATATTGGAATAGAAGAATCAGAGAATGGATTGTAAGGTAAAGATATATCCGAGGTGTTCAATGAAGTTATAGTGGGGATCCCCTGATCGGGTGGAGGATGACCCTGAAAGATTTTGAAAATAAATCCAGAAGTGACCTTGCTGAAGCCAATTTGTCTAAGAGCTAAATAAGTTTGAATAAGTTTGAGGTTCTGGAGATATTGATGGCATGACAAAAAAGGAGAACTTCAGCAAGATCAATTCTTGAGTTGATTGAAACATTATTATTAAAAATTACTATTTCTTCCCCTGCCTGTTGATTTTGGGAAAATCTCCGGATTGTCAGCTATCACCTCCCTAAAATGACATGCTTGAATAAATTGAAAGGTGAATGTGATGTATACCCATTATAGGTGCTCAGGTGACACAGGAAAAAGAGATCGTGGCTTGTTGGAGCCATTCTTGGTGCTTTCCAAGAAATCTGTGCTTACATAAAATTCTAAACTCAAAATATGTGTTTTTTCAGGTTTTGATCTTTGTGATTTATCCTGCTTCACATTTCTTATCAGAGAAGAAGAAATTGGAGTAAAGTAACAGTCCTCGAGGTTTTTGTGTTCGTCAATAAGATCAGAGTTGATTTTTCATCTCAACTCTTCTTTCCTGTCCAATCCCTGAACCTGCTGATATCCTCAGCATCCAAAAATTTATCAGTATCAACCTTGAGTTTAATGTAATAATGACACAAAAGGAAGCCACTCTGCCCATCAAGTTAATGCCAACCCTGTGTAGAGTAATCCAGTCAGAAACCACAACCACCACTGCAATTCACTCTATCCTTAGAACTTGCAAGTTTATTTCCCACAAACATCCATTCAATCTCCTTTTGAAATCAATGACCTTCTCTGTTTTCACCACCCTTATCGGCACCAAGTTCCAGGTCGTTATCACTCTCTGCATAAAATTGCATCAATCCCCCTGTATCTCTTGCCCAAATTCTTAAATCTTGTACAATCAGCTAGTGGGAGCAGTTTTTCATTTATACCAATCTAAACCTGTCATATTCTTCTAGTGCTTTAACAAACTTCTCCTCAATCTCTTTTGGTCCGAGAAGTGACACTATGGGGCCTTAAATAATATCTACAGTAAGAATTGGAAGGTTGGTCTGTAGTAGTGTCATCAGACCTTTTTTTCATGATCCATCAATCATTAAATGCTTTGGCAATTAATCATACATAAAAACTTGAATTTATGAGTATTACAGAAAATGTTCTGGCTACAGCAATGCCCAGATAAGGTTATAACCTTACTAGGTTTCTCCAAAGGGAATTAAGAGGCAACCACATACTTGAGTTAAAGATAGAAAAGAGCAAGCAAGTGCTTGCTTCCATGACCGACATTAGTGAACTAGTTAGTCTTCATAGCAATTTAACAATCCTGAAGGTACTTAACTTGTTAATAAAAAAGTAAAACACTGCAGATGCTGGAAAGCTGAAATAAAACCATAACAATACTGGTAACACATAGCAGGTCAGACAGTATCTGTGAAAAAATAGAGTTAACATTTCAGCTTGATGATTTTTTTACTAGAACTGGAGAGAGTTTCAAGATTTTAAAGAAGTGCAAAGGTGGTGGAGGGGAGGAAAAACAAATCAGAAGATCTGAGATTGAAAGGTGAGATTAATGGAATTTGCCATGTCTTCTCTCCTGTTTCACTACATCAGGTCTTCTTTTATTTGTTCTTCCCTCCTTCATTTCCCTGCCTTGGAAAACCTCTCTCTACCTTCTTCCAAATCAGATAAAAATTTATTGACCTGAAACATTAACAGATCTTCCAGTCTGTTTCTTGCTCCACAAATACTTCCTTGTCCTGCTGAGAATGCCAACCAAATTTCATAGAATCCCTACAGCATAGAAGGAGGTCACTGGGTCCTTCAAGTCTATGCCAACCATAATCCGACCCAAGCTCTTGCCTCATAACCCCACATATTTACTTTGCTATTCTCCTGACACTAGAATCAATTTACAATGACCAATCAACCTAACCCACACATCTCTGGACTGTGCGAGGAAACCGGAATACCCAGAGGAAACCCATACAGACACAGGGAGAATGTGCAAACTCCAAAAGACAATGATCCAAGGCCAGAATTGAACTGGATCCCTGGCACTATGAGGCAGTATTACTAACCACTGTGCTGCCCAAATTTATTAAATTTAATTGCATAAATTGCCATGGTTACTGATCTAGCACCATAACCACTACACTGCCATGGACCAGGTGATGTTTATTGTCCTTTGTTTTTCCAGATTTTTTTAAGTGTACAATAAAATGGTTCAGCTAATGCTTTTTTCAATTATTTGTAAGTTAACTGGCAGTTCAAAGGAAAAGTACACTGTCCAATGTGCAATTGGATCATTCAGCCTAGGGTAGTCTGACATTCGTTTGTGCTTTCTTCAGCATGAAGTAAGCTGAGGTCACTGAGAAATAAAGAGGCAGAGGAACAGGCCCTTTGGCCCACTGAAATACTGGCCCCTGGGCACCAGCCTGTTCTTAGTCAGTGACCCTGGCTAAAGTTTCAGGAGATGATGCAGGTGTGTGTGTGTGTGTGTGTGTGTGTGTATTGGATGGGGACACATCCTGGCATGATTCCAATGGCTTCTGTAGTCAAATAGCCTGACAACCCTCACTGTCACTCTGGTGAGGCACTAATGGGCAGGTAGCAGAGGTTAAACACTACCAACTGTAAGAACTGACCCATTTTTTAATGGCTCCTTTTGCGATCTCAGGAGGTCCCAAAGTATTTTACATCCAATGACTTAGTAATCACAGTACACCGTGGAGTAGACAATTTGCACACAGCAAGATCCCACAAACAGCAATCCGATTATAAATCATCAATCTGTCATTTCAGCGATGAATGGGGTGAAAGCTGAAGTTTTAAAGATAAAAATAAAATCAAGAGAATGCTGAAGTCTTAACAGAAGATTGCCTGGACTGACAGAAGGCAGCAGTAGCTGTGATTGAGATTCAGCAGTGGGATTCGACAGCTCTGGGCCTCTGCAAGCCTAAGAACCGGGAGAATACTGCAGGATCAGGATGTCTGCTCTTAATGCAGCGACACTGCGGTATCATCACAAGCTGCCTTTTACAACCCCCTCACTCTGCCTCGACAACATCAACAACACTACCCTCTCCTCCTCCAACATCGCATCCCACCCTCCCTCAGCTTTCGCTAGTTATTAACATGCAGGATTTAAATACATTGAATATTTATTTACCAAGTGATGTCATGTCCTTCTCAAACCCTAATAATCTCTCCACTGTCAATCATTCTGAATCTCTGGCCATCTTCACTCTATGTAACCCGCGTACATAACAGAAGGTCACTTACCCGTTCGCTCAGTGTTGTGTGAGGACAAACTGATTCCCAATCTCCAGCTGATTGGGTTTTGCTTCGGGAGGGTCCGAGTGGAGCGACTCCCTCCCACTCCCAGCATAGAGCCAGAGAATCTGCGTCCCCTCCGTCTTTACGTCGCTGCTTCTTGTCAGAATCCGGAGGCAGCAGAGAAAGAAAGAATCCGAGATAGAGAGAGGAAGAGAAAAAGAGTCAGACAGATAAATAGGGAGAAAGACAGAAAGAGAAAATACACGCACAAATAGACAGTGTTGAAGAGAAAGGCAGATAGAGACATACAGCGAGACGTAAAAAGAATGACAGACAGGAGAAAAAGAGTCAGAGTGAGACAACTACACTAGTATAATACATTGGTTAGGCCCGATCCAGAGACTGCATCCAATTTTGGGGGCCAGAAAAGATGTGAAGGCATTGGAGAGAGCGCAGAGGATATTCACAAAAATGATTCCAGGGATAAAGAACTGTAGCTCTGATGATAGATTAGAAAGGTTGAGTCTGTTTCCTTTGAAGAAAAGAAGGCTGAAAGGAGACTTAATGGAGGTATTTAAGATCCTTAGAGCTATGGCCAGAGTAAATAGTGAGGAACTATTCTCATTCAAGAAAGTATAGGAATTATAGGCACACATTCAAAATAATTGTCAAAAGGAGTAAAAGTAATATGAGGAAACTTTTTGATTTGATTTATTGTCACATGCATTAGCATACTGTGAGAAGTATTGTTTCTTGTGCATCATACAGACAAACCATACCATTCATAGAGAAGGAAATGAGAGAGTACAGAATTAGTGTTACAATCATAGCTAGGGAGTAGAGAAAAATCAACTTAATGCAAGGTAAGTCCATTCAAAAAGCTGATGGCAGCAGGGAAGAAGCTGTTCTGAGTCTTTTTCTCATTCAGCGGGTGGTTGGACTCGAGAACAAACATCCTGAGAAGGTGGTGGAGACGGTTTTGATGGAAGTATTCAAAACAGAATTGGACTGGTATCTGAAAGGTTATGGGGATAAAGGAGTGGGACTAGGTAGAATGTTCTTTTAAAGATTCCAAGCACACTCAATAATCCTAATGGCCATCTTATGCTCTGTAAGATTCATTCAGTGACCAGTGAGCTTTGTCCATGAACAGTGGGAGAGAATACATTCTGAGTGAGACACAGCCAAAGTGAGTGTTGGGATTTGGAGCACAGTGAGAATTGGGTATCGAGGGGAAGAGGTATTTTTCTTTTGCATTGTCCTTTGCTTTCTAGCTTCTTAAATCATCAGAGAATAGTCTTGCCTTGTTGCAGCAGTACAGGCTACAAAGGAGAGAACTGATTGGTAATTAGTGGATAAGATCAAACAAGTATTTACAGCTTTTATTGTTTACAGAGTGTTAGATCTTTTTGTACATTCTGTAATAATAAGGATCAGGAAAGGAGGGCCTAGGGTAGTTAGAACATAGAACATTACAGCGCAGAACAGGCCCTTCGGCCTTCGATGTTGCGCCGACCAATATAAAAAGCAATGCCCCTCCAAACTAAACCATTCCCTTCTCTTCCATATACTTATCAACTAACCTCTTAAACGCCACCAAACTTGGAGCATCTACAACTGCTGCAGGCAGGGCATTCCACTCCCGAACCACCCTTTGGGTAAAGAACCTACCTCTGATATCTGTCCTATAACTATCACCCCTTAATTTAAAACTGTGTCCCCTCATGCTAGCTTTCTCCATCCTAGGAAAAAGGCTATCACTGTCCACCCTATCTAAACCTCTAATCATCTTATATGTTTCAATTAGGTCCCCTCTTAGCCGCCTCCTTTCTAACGAAAACAACCTCAAATCCCTCAGCCTCTCTTCATAAGACTGCCCTCCATACCAGGCAACATCCTGGTAAACCTCCTCTGTACCCTCTCCAATGCCTCCACATCTTTCTTATAATGTGGGGACCAGAACTGCACACAATACTCCAAGTGGGGGCCGCACTAGAGTTTTGTACAGTTGCAACATGACGTTGCGGCTCCGAAATTCAATCCCCCTACAATAAAAGCTAAGACTCCATATGCCTTCTTAACAACCTTCTCGACTTGACTGCCTACTTTCAGGGATCTATGCACATACACACCAAGATCCCTCTGTTCATCAAGACTACTCAGAATCCTACCATTAGCCCTATACTCTACACATTTATTATTCCTGCCATAGTGCATTACCTCACACTTTTCCACATTAAACTCCATTTGCCACCTCTCGGCCCAGCTCTGGAACTTGTCCAAGTCTCTCTGCAAACTATAACACCCCTCTTCACTATCTACCACTCCACCGACTTTAGTGTCATCTGCAAATTTACTAATCCATCCTTCAATACCCTCATCCAGATCATTTATAAAATTACAAACAGCAGGGGCCCCAAAACAGACCCCTGAGGTACACCACTTGTCACCGAACTCCAAGATGAATATCTCCCATCAACCACCACCCTCTGTCTTCTCTCTGCTAGCCAATTCCTAACCCAATTAGCTAAATCACCCTCTATCCCATACATCTGCATTTTCTGCAGAAGTCTTCCATGGGCCACCTTCTCAAACGCCTTACTAAAGTCCATATATACCACATCAACCGCCTTACCCCCATCCACCTCTTTAGTCACTTTTTCAAAAAACTCAATGAGGTTAGTAAGGCACAACCTACCCTTCACAAAACCATGCTGACTAGCATGTTTGTTTCAAAAGGTTTAATTTAAAGGGGTTAGTCATGGAAGGAGAGCTCAAAAATATGGCTTGCTCCTCATGCTCCATGTGGGAAGCTGGGAACATTTGCAATGACCGGGAGCTAGCATGTTGCAGGAAGTATCTCCAGCTGCAGCTCTGGAAGCCCAGGTTTCAGAGTAGGAGCTGGAGGGGATTCAATTGCAAGGGGAATAGATAGGCATTTCTGTGGCCATAAATGTGACTCTAGGATGATATGTTGCCTCCTGGTGCTAGGTTCAAGGGTGTCTCAGAGTGGCTACAGGACATTTGGAGGGGGAGGATACACAGCCACTGGCTGTTGTACACATTGGTAGCAATGGCATTGGTTAGAAAGAGGGATGAGATCCCAAATTTAGTGAGTTAGGTTGAAAAGTAAGACCTCAAAGGTCATAGAATTATATGGTACAGAAAACGCCCTTTGACCATTTAAGTTTGCACCAACAATAACTACCACTAAAGTCATGTTAATCCCCTTGTCCCATATCCTTGAATGTTATGATGCCTCAAGTTCACATCCAATGACTGACTCCTGTCTCGCTGCTGGAAGTTTGTTTACCTTCAGTGATCTGTGTCATATCATAGAATAGAATAGAATCTCTACAGTGTGGAAGAAGGCCATTTGGTCCATTGAGCCTGCAAAAACGCCAATCACACCCAGGCCCTACCCTATAACCACATATATTTACCCTGCTAATAATTCCCCTAATAGAATAATGCAATTTAGCATGGCCAATCAACCTAACCTACACATCTTTGGGCTGTGGAAGAAAACCCACACAGACATGGGAAGAGCGTGCAAACTCCACACAAGCAGTGACCCAAGGCTGGAATTGAACCCAGGTCCCTGGTGCTGTGAAACATCAGTGCTTGCCACTGTGCCACCGTGCCACCCTCGGTGGTGGTGATAAAGTTGTGAGGAGATCACGTCTGTTGGTCTAAGGAATTATTGATCTTGGGTGACTATGTGGAGTTTGCATGTTCTCCCCATGTCTGTGCGGGTTTCCTATAAGTGTTCCTAGTTTCCTTTCTTAGTTCAAAGATGTGTGGGTTAGATGGATTGGTCACGTAAATTGCCCTTTAACATCCAAAGATGTGAAAGTTAGGTGGATTAGGCATGGTATTTCATTGCACAGAAGGAAGTGGGACTCCTCAGATCCATCTTTCAATCTGAGGAGTGTACTTGATATTTCTTCCTGATGTTCCCAAACTTGCCTTGCAGCT
The DNA here is from genome assembly GCA_024679065.1 of Sphyrna mokarran. Classification (NCBI taxonomy): domain Eukaryota; kingdom Metazoa; phylum Chordata; class Chondrichthyes; order Carcharhiniformes; family Carcharhinidae; genus Sphyrna; species Sphyrna mokarran. Next base: position 69,705,037 of record JAGIQG010000016.1, read on the forward strand.
CCAGCAACTGAGGCATGATCAAATTGTCTACTCCACGGTGTCAACTGTGATTACTAAGTCATTGGATGTAAAATACTTTGGGACCTCCTGAGATCGCAAAAGGAGCCATTAAAAAATGGGTCAGTTCTTACAGTTGGTAGTGTTTAACCTCTGCTACCTGCCCATTAGTGCCTCACCAGAGTGACAGTGAGGGTTGTCAGGCTATTTGACTACAGAAGCCATTGGAATCATGCCAGGATGTGTCCCCATCCAATACACACACACACACCTGCATCATCTCCTGAAACTTTAGCCAGGGTCACTGACTAAGAACAGGCTGGTGCCCAGGGGCCAGTATTTCAGTGGGCCAAAGGGCCTGTTCCTCTGCCTCTTTATTTCTCAGTGACCTCAGCTTACTTCATGCTGAAGAAAGCACATTGTAAATTGATTCTAGTGTCAGGAGAATAGCAAAGTAAATATGTGGGGTTATGAGGCAAGAGCTTGGGTCGGATTATGGTTGGCATAGACTTGAAGGACCCAATGACCTCCTTCTATGCTGTAGGGATTCTATGAAATTTGGTTGGCATTCTCAGCAGGACAAGGAAGTATTTGTGGAGCAAGAAACAGACTGGAAGATCTGTTAATGTTTCAGGTCAATAAATTTTTATCTGATTTGGAAGAAGGTAGAGAGAGGTTTTCCAAGGCAGGGAAATGAAGGAGGGAAGAACAAATAAAAGAAGACCTGATGTAGTGAAACAGGAGAGAAGACATGGCAAATTCCATTAATCTCACCTTTCAATCTCAGATCTTCTGATTTGTTTTTCCTCCCCTCCACCACCTTTGCACTTCTTTAAAATCTTGAAACTCTCTCCAGTTCTAGTAAAAAAATCATCAAGCTGAAATGTTAACTCTATTTTTTCACAGATACTGTCTGACCTGCTATGTGTTACCAGTATTGTTATGGTTTTATTTCAGCTTTCCAGCATCTGCAGTGTTTTACTTTTTTATTAACAAGTTAAGTACCTTCAGGATTGTTAAATTGCTATGAAGACTAACTAGTTCACTAATGTCGGTCATGGAAGCAAGCACTTGCTTGCTCTTTTCTATCTTTAACTCAAGTATGTGGTTGCCTCTTAATTCCCTTTGGAGAAACCTAGTAAGGTTATAACCTTATCTGGGCATTGCTGTAGCCAGAACATTTTCTGTAATACTCATAAATTCAAGTTTTTATGTATGATTAATTGCCAAAGCATTTAATGATTGATGGATCATGAAAAAAAGGTCTGATGACACTACTACAGACCAACCTTCCAATTCTTACTGTAGATATTATTTAAAGCCCCATAGTGTCACTTCTAGGACCAAAAGAGATTGAGGAGAAGTTTGTTAAAGCACTAAAAGAATATGACAGGTTTAGATTGGTATAAATGAAAAACTGCTCCCACTAGCTGATTGTACAAGATTTAAGAATTTGGGCAAGAGATACAGGGGGATTGATGCAATTTTATGCAGAGAGTGATAACGACCTGGAACTTGGTGCCGATAAGGGTGGTGAAAACAGAGAAGGTCATTGATTTCAAAAGGAGATTGAATGGATGTTTGTGGGAAATAAACTTGCGAGTTCTAAGGATAGAGTGAATTGCAGTGGTGGTTGTGGTTTCTGACTGGATTACTCTACACAGGGTTGGCATTAACTTGATGGGCAGAGTGGCTTCCTTCTGTGTCATTATTACATTAAACTCAAGGTTGATACTGATAAATTTTTGTCTGCTGAGGATATCAGCAGGTTCAGGGATTGGACAGGAAAGAAGAGTTGAGATGAATTCATTAGTGCTTAGCAGGATACAGGAAACATGATTCAGGTCAGTTTTGTGTGATGGATGATGGTGTACTTGATCTTCACTTGGTTTATCACTGTCCACTTCACTGTTGGCAGAAGAGCGATCAACTCCCATCCAGGCCAGTTGGAGGGCTGTCTCCTCAAATTCAGAGAGGGCTTCCAATTTGGGCATCTTTCCACCCATCTTGTGTGCTAGCAATCTTATGTGAGGATCAAGAACATCACCTCCTCCTCCATAGCACCCAGTATACTATTGAAGAAGGCTTCCACAAACCTGGGGACAGATTTCCTACAGCCATGAATGGCTGGTGAATGAAGATCTCTCTGAAGACAGTTGGGGAGAGTGCAAGGGGAGGTGAAGGCCTAGTGGTATTATCGATAGACTATTAATCCAGAAACTCAACTAATGTTCTGGGAATCCAGAAATAAATCCCGCAATGGCAGATAGTGGAAATTGAATTAAATAAAAAATATCTGGAATTCAGAATTTACTGATGACCATGAAACCATTATTAATTGTTGGAAAAACACAAATCGTTCACTAATGCCCTTTAGGAAATAAAATCTGCCATCCTTGTCTAGTCTGGCCTAAATGTCACAGCAAAGTGGTTGACTCTCAACTGCCTTCTGAATTGGCCTAGAAAACCATTCAGTTCAAGGGCAGCTAGGATTGGGCAATAAATGTTGGCTAGCCAGTGATGCCCTTGTCCCATGAATGAATAAGAAAAGATCCTAAGGACGCCTGGCATATGAGGATGTTGAGTAGAGCAGTGAGGTGATGGGGCTACATCCACAAGAAAGATAAAAATGCGTATGGGAGACTGAGTAGTGGGATGCCTTGAGCCGGTAGTGAGCTTGTCTGTATGTGATGGATGGGTGAGAATTGAGAGTGATGGAAAAAGTGACATATCCTGGTAGAACAAAGGAGCTCATTCATATTTATGTGGCACTGGATATTTGCCCACCTACATAGAGAATTGGCAATGTGGCCAAACAGACCATCTAAAATGGCGATTTGTAGAGCACTCTGGAACAATTGGGAAAGAACTAAAATGACAGGCTGCAGTTTAAAGACAGAGACAAATAGGCTGCAATCCTGACGAGTGAATAAACAGGATATGGGTCATATCCAGGATGAAAAAGACTTTCTGGTCACACTGGGTTGTATACCAGACTCAAGGGCACCCCTTATTTAGGAGGGAGGTACATGACCTATGTGCCTCCAGCACCTACAGACATGGCTGTTGGGGACATACCTAGAGATCAGTGTGTTGGCACCTGATTGGGGCCTTATCGATCAGGAGGATCAAGTCCTGATCAATTGATTGGCAATGGCCAAAAGGGGTGTGAAACCCAATGGGGTATAAAGAGTATGCAACCAGGAATCTCTCTCTCTCTGACCTCACGAAAGAGCTACAACAATGGACAGCCACCATACCCGAGAAGAAAGGAAGGAAGAATAGAGCCAGACCAGACCAAAGGACCAGGCTACGCAGATGACTACCGAAAGCTGTGCACAGATAAAGGCCAATATCTGCTTGGGTACTTGCCAGTCACACAAAGTTAAATCAAGGTCTTGTATTGGACTTGAATTCTAGTATGTTCTGTAAGATAACTTATTGTTGGTCGGGTGGGTGATTATTGATTGTGTGAGTTTAAATAAATATTGATTACACTAATAAGACGTCTACTTGTAGTTATTTGTCCACCATATAAGGGTTAAAACAGACTGTGCAGCAGACAACAGCATTGACTAGTGTTGCTGAGTTGGTATCCTTGCTAGCTAGTTCTCCCCTCCAACTCTGTGCAAGGGTTGAGGACATTACACAGTTCGTCCATACCACCCAGCAGTCTATTGAGGGAAGTTTCTGAGACCTCCTGCAGCCATGACTAGCTGGGGTTGCCTTTAAAAAGGAGTTCCCCATAGAATTCCATAGAATCGTAAAATCTAAGGCATAAAGACAGACTCTTTGGCCCAACTATTCCATGCCGACCAAAATGCCTATCTGAGCTAATGCCATTTGCCTGCATTTGGCCCATATCCCTCCAAATCTTTCCTATCCACGTATCTGTCCAAATGCCTTTAAAGGTTGTCAATGTGCTTGCCATAACCACTTTCTCTGGTGGATCATTCCACATACGTATCATCCTCTGTATAAAAAAGTTGTTCTTTACGTTCCCATTAATTCCTTCCCCTCTTGTTCTCAATTCCCCAACTGTGAGCAAAAGCCTGAGTGCAATCACTTTATCCATGCCTCTATAAGATCACCCTTCAGTCTCCTATGCTCCAAAGAAAAAAAGTCTTAGTCTGTCCAATCCTTCCCTATAACTCGGTCCCTTGCACCTGAGCCATGTCTCCTTTTTCGTGGCAAAAACCTCAATATGTTTTGTCATCCAGAGTTCCCTACTCCTGCCAGCTTGCCCTTCACCCTAATAGAAACATATAGTCTCTGAACTCTAGTTATTTCACCTTTAAAGGCCTCCCACTTTGCCCTTAAACAAGCTACTCCAATCAACCTTTGCAAGCTCCTAATTCCATCAAAATTTGACTTTCCCCAATTTCGAACTTTGACCTGTGGACCAGTTTTGTCCCTTTCCATAACTATTTTAAAATGAATAGAACTATAGTCACTGGTCCCAAAGTAGTCCTCCACATCACTCAGTCACTTGCCCTGGCCCATATCCCAAGCGTACACCACATTTTGCTCTTTTCCAAGTAGGACCCTCTACATACTGCCTGAAGAAATTTTTTTGAATACACTTAGCAAATTCTACCCCATCTAAGCTCCTAATGCTATTGCAGTCTCACTCTACATTAGGAAAATTAAAATCCCCCACTATGACAAACCTGTTTCTCCTGCAAGTCTCCCCATTCTTCTTGCATATTTGTTCTTCTAATTCCTGTTGACTATTTGGGGGCCTGTAGAACAATCCCAATAAGTTCACCATCCCCTTATTTCTTAGTTCCGGAACTCAGCCTTCAACACCATTATTCCTACAAAACTCATCTCCAAACTCCATTGCCTGGGCCTTGGCACCTCTCTGCAACTGGATCCTGAACTCCCTAACTCACAGACACAATCAATAAGAAAAGATAACAACACCTCCTCAACAATCATCCTCAACACTAGTGCCCTACAAGACTGTTTTCCCATCCCCATACTATAGTCCTTATATGCCTATGAGTGTATGGCCAAATTCCCCTCCAATTCGATTTTCAAGTTTGCTGACGACACACCGTAGTGGTTTGAATCTCAAACAATGATGAGACAAAGTACAGGAATGAGATAGAGAATCTGGTAAACTGGTGCAGCAACAATAACCTCTCCCCCAATGTCAACAAAACAAAGGAGACTGTCATCAACTTCAGGAAGTATAAAGGAGAACATGCCCCTGTATACATCAACAGGGACAAAGTAGAATGGATTGCGTTTTTAGGTGTCCAGATAACCAACAACCTGTCCTGGTTTCCCCTTCTGGATGCTATAATTAAGAAAGCCCACGATGCCTCTACTTTCTCAGAAGACAAAAATTTGGCATGTCAGCTACAAATTTCACCAACGTTTGCAAATGCACCGTAGAAAACATTCTTTCTGCTTGTATTACAGCTTGGTATGGCTCTTGCTGTGCCCAAGACCACAATGAACTACAAAACGTCATGAATGTAGCCCAATCCATACACAAACCAGCCTCCCATCCATTGACTCTGCTTACACTTTCCATTACCTCAGCAAAGCAGCCAGCATAATTAAGGACCCCACACACCTCAGACATTCTCTTCTTCGTTGAGAAAAAGATACAAAACTCTGATGGCACGTACAAACTAACTGAAGAACAGCTTCTTCCCTGATGCTGTCAGACTTTTGAATGGACTTACCTTGCATTAAGTTATCTTTCTCTGCACCCTAGCTATGACTGTATCACTACATTCTGCATTCTCTCCTTTTCTTCTCAATGAATGGTATGTTTTGTATGTATAGTGTGTAAGAAACAATACTTTTCACTGTATGTTCATACATGTGACAACAATAAATCCAATCCAATCAAATCATCCATAAAACCTCGCTGGATGATCCCTCAATTATTTCATCTCTGACTATTACCACTTCCCTTAATCAAAAATGCAACTCCCCCTCCTCTCTTTGTCCTCCTCTGTCCTACCTAAAGCATCTGTACCCTGGAACATTAAGCTGCCAGTCCTACCCCTCCCTTAACTATGTTTCAGTTTGGTAATAATTTGTCATCCCACATACTTATCCATGCCATGAGTTAATCAGCCTTACCTGTCATAAATGCAATTTAATCCTGCTGTGCTCCTACATATCATGTCTATTCAGCTTGCTGTTGCAGAGTACTGCATCTCCTTTCAGCCTCTCATTTGCTTCTTGCTGCTGAGGATCCTACCCTCCTGCATGAATAACAAGCTGAGACCATGATGCCATGGAGCTGGCATGAGCTCTGTGGAGAAAACTCTTTTTTCTAAGTGGCTAACAATATAGCGTGAAAACCTCCCAGCGCTGCCACTAGGCTAAACAACCCTTTCTTTGTGTGCTGTTGGACTCTGTCAAATATAGGGGAATTTCACCCTTTGGCTTTAGATTTCCTATATTTAATAGGACAAAATTTAAAATTAAAATCCAAGACGGTATTGGTCAGTTAGATGGACAAAGCAGAACAAATGGAGGGATTGAGAGATAGTTCAGTGGTAGAGGCAGTTGTTGTCATGTATATGTTAAAGGCATGGTTGCACATAGTTAGCACTGCTGTCTCACAGCACTATGGACCCAGATTTGATTCCTGGCTTGGGTCACTGTCTGTTTGGAGTTTGCATTTTCTCCCCTTGTCTGCGTGGGTTTCCTCCTGGTACTCTGGTTTGCTCCCACAGTACAAAAATGTGCGGGTTAGGTAGATTTGCTGTGTTAAATTGTCCCTTTGTATCAGGGGGATTAGCTAAGGTAAATGCATGTGGTTATGAATAAAGGGGCTGGGTGGGATTGTGGTTGGTACATACTCAACAGGTTGAATAGCCTCCATCTGTACTGTAGGGTTCTGTGATTCTATGGAAGATGATTCTGTAATTACTCATAATGTGATCATAATTGGGGATAGTATAGTTAGGGGCATTGACACTATTCTCTACGACCAGGATCGAGAATCCTGAAGGTTGTGTTGCCTGCCTGGTGTTCAGGTTCGGGATATCTTATCTAGGCTGCAGAGGAACTTGGAGTGGGAGGGTAAATTTCCAGTTGTCATGGTCCACGTAGGTAACAAGGGATAGAACAGAAACAAATGTTCTGCTAAGGCAGTATGAACAGATAGGAGCTAAATTAGAAAACAGAACCAAAAAAGTAATAATCTCTGGATTACTACCTGAGCCATGGGCTAATTGGCACAGGACCAATTCGATTAAGAAGGTAAATGTGTGGCTCAAAAATTAGTGTGGGAGGAATGAATTTGAATTCATGGGACATTGACACAGTATCGGAAAGAGAGGACCTGTTCCAATGGGATGGTCTTCATCCGATTCATGCTGAGATCAAAGTAATGGTGAATCATATAACTAGGGCTGTAGATGGGGCTTCAAGCTAAATAATTGGGGAGGCGGGGGCTCAATTGTATGGAGAATTAAAAATTCAATGTTAAACGAGAAGGTAGAAGTGCAGATCAATGGAGCTGAGCGTTCAGAAGAGGTTAGTAAAATTTCAAGATCATATAATAGGAATCTTCTAAACTGAAACCTTAACTCTGTTTCACTTTCCACTAGATGTTGCCAGACTTGCTGATTATTCCTCATACAAAAGCAGAAAATGCTGGAAAATCTCAACAGATCTGACAGCACCTGTGGAAAGAGAACAAAGAACAAAGAACAAAATAGCACAGGAAACAGGCCCTTCAGCCCAACGAGCCCATGCCACCGCCCCAATGTTCCCACCCCTACCCATGATCCCTGTCAATGTTTATAGATCTATGGATTAAAAACCAAATTTGAGACAATTTAGGGAGAATTTGTTTTGCCAATTAGCCTAAGAGCACATCTTTGGGATGTGGGAGGAAACCAGAGCACCCAGAGAAAACCACGCAAGCAATGGGAGAATGCGCAAACTCCCACAGACACAGGCCCAAGTCCAGAATAGAGTTAAAGTTTTGAGTCTGGATGACCCTTTGTAGAAGAGGATTCCTAACCAGCCAATAAGATTCATAGGCAGAACGCAATCTTTCAGAGGACAAGAGATCATAAGGAGTTTGAATTATTCTTAAGACCAGCTAACACAAAGTTTATGTGAATGTAGTAAAACAATCAAAACAAGTAGCTATGATTTTAAAATAGATATACTGATATTTTAAATGTATTTAAACGTACTGTTCACTTTAGCCAAGCAGGATTACCAAAAGGCATGGAGGATAAATGTCAATAGTTCAAATCCAGAGGTCTAGGAACTGGCTATCAGCAATAGGGATAGTGGGAGAATTCCTATAAGGGAATATATGTTGCAACATTAATGAATAGGTGCATTCACTGCCCAGACACAAGGACAGATATGCTCCTGGATGCAGGAACACATGTCTATTCAACTTGGCAATGAGTCAGTGGGAATGTCCATTTTGATCTTATGCTAGCATTTGCTGTTACCAAACAGCAGGGAAATAATTAAGCACCTATATCCATATTAGCTGGATGAATGAGATATCACCATACCATGAAGTATCATATGGTTGGCTGAGGTACCTGGCAGATTTGTATTGATGTATAACTACTAAATGAAGTTGAGTTTATGCTAATGAAAGGCAAAATTATTAATCAGAAAAAGCTATAATTAATCTATAATTGAATATGTACATCAAATTTTTCAGAGTGGTTTTGTTGCTCTATTTCCAGAGCTCCCTTTGGAAGTCTCCAGTCAGCTGTACATGTGTTTGTTTGTTCTATTTATTTGTTAAATAAATTTTGTTACATTTTTGCATACAGATATTTGCCTTCAGAGTTTTGAATTGTCTGAGACACAATTGACCACTTTCAAATTTCCCCACAACACTCTTCATCAGAGCTCAGAGTATTTCTGGGGGGATGTTGTTTTTATTTCAGATTTCCAGCATCCACAGCATTTTGCTTTTGTTGATAGATTTCTGTCAGCCTAAGGTGTTAAGGGATATGAGCTTACTGAATGGCAGAATTTAACAAGACTAAATGGTGAACCCTGTTCCAAGTCTTTTGGAACTTTGGTTGGGATGCCATGGCTGGGATGAAAACTTGATAGCAGGTTTAAACTAGAGTTGTAGGACTTGAGATGTGTAAACACATTTAAAATTTTAAACATATGTTGGAGGTGAGCTAGTAGCTTCCAAGGAGAGTGGGTCAAAGATGGATTTGACTGACGAGGGTGGGATGAAGAGGGTACTTTGTAAAAAGAGGAAATAGCAACAAAGGACAGGGAACAATTTCAAATGGGAACTAGAATGGAGACCAGCAGTTTACTGGGAATTAGGTCAAGGGAGCAGGATGTGAGTCTCAAGAACAAAGGGAGCATTTCTTGCTTCCTTGCTCACCATTTGTGGCACTGGATTTGTCCATCATGGCCATATACCTGGGACTCCCGTTTCTCTCTGTATTTTCTCTTCCATGTCACCTTTAAAAACCTGCTCAAAACCCATCTCTTTGACTTGGCCTGCTCCCATGATTCATTTCTGAAACATAATAGGATATCCTTTTATTTAAAAAATTGTATTTAAATGCAAATATTCATTGCAATGTACGCCAGTGATATTAATGGTATAAGAACCAATGTGTATGTAATTTTCTTCTGTTTATGACAGCATAGTCAGTGATTGATTCATCCACCCGCCTATATAAATAGGGGTTTCCAATGGTTGCTAGGATTTTTGCTATTGTCATAATTAAGTGCTATATAGGGAGTTTAACATTTTTCATTTTTTTTGATTATCTACTTATAAAGAAGTGACTGCTCTCTTTTGACATTGTGATGTCACAATGGGGTTCCCAATGGCAGCTCTCATTCTGGTGTTAGTAAACAATTGGTTACAATGAAATTGTCATTAGAGAGTGTTCTTTCTCAGATATTGTTAATCATGTTGGCATCAGAGACAAGATGAGAGACTTGACAGGTAAGCACATTTGTGGAGTAAATAAGAAAGCTGTAGACAGGACTATAAATTCTGTAAACAGGAAAGATGAAAGGGCTAAGAACAGGAAGAAAAAAAAGGGGTAAAAATTGGCATGAAAGTAAAATGAATTAAATGTTGTTGTTTGCCAATCTTTGGAATTGTTTTATGCCAAAATCTGTGTTAATAATTTAATTTCCTGCGCATAAATCTGGTTCTGATTCTTTTTGGAGGGGGGATAGGAGTTTGGGTTTTCTGTGTATTGGAACTTGGTACTGTGGCAGCTCCTAGGTTTTTACATATTGAGACTCTTACAAGTACCAAAGCTCTTTGCAGCTTCAGCTAGCCTCAAGGGGTAGATGCTGGGTATGAAAAGGTATCTGATGACACACTCAGGCACTCAAGGACAGAGGCTGATGAAAGGTATAATCACTGCCATACTTTCATAAGAGTGGTGGTAGAAAGTAAATTAGGTCTGCAAAAAAGTAGACTTTGCTGCTTGGACTATCCTAGGGTATCCTACCATATCCTCCAAAGGAGTGTTGCTCTCTTCTCGGAGGGGATTTCATTGGATCAGGAGGACACTGAGGCAAGTGTACCTGCCACAAAGGAAGAATCAAATCATGGTTCAGATGCAGTGCTCAGCAGAGGAGGTTGAGGCTGAAATGAGGAACCATCAGGGAAGCCATAATTCAGTGTACAATCAGCTAGGTTGCCAAGGCTTGTCCTCTAACTGAGAACTAAGGGCACTATCTCCTTCCAAAACATTTCATACAAAACCCAATATCAGATCACTGCCTCAGTTTGTGCTCCAAACATCTTCACCAGCACAAATGAGATCAAAACCCATCAAATACACAGGGCACTCAGGGCCTGGGAGCAAAGTAGAATCATAGAATCCCTACAGTCAGAGAGGCCATTTGGTCTATTGAACCCGCACCAACAACTCATCTAGACTCTATCCCCCTAACAACCCCACATATTCACCTGGTATTCCCCAACACTAAGGAGCAATTTACCATGGTCAATCAATCTAACCTGCACATTAGTTACTAGGAGGCATAAGTTTAAGGTATGAGGGGCAAGCTTTAAAGGAGATGTATGAGGCAAGTTTTTTTACACAAAGGGTGCTGGGCAGGAGTGGGGGGGAGAGGGTGCTACAGTGACTCTGATTCTTCCATGGGAAAGCACTATGGGTTCCCTGAATATTGCTGGGTGCAGGTATATGGGATACCCTTTAAAAAGAGCACTCTGATCTCTGTGGAGCCAGCTTTGCCAGCTCTATCAAGCCCCATTCCACCAGAATGACAGCACAAACCGTACTCTCCCAATCTTTTTTCTGCATAGCATCAGAAAATCTACTGAGAAATCTTGACTGTGTTTCTGGAAAGTCAGAGCCTCACACTTTGCCATTTTGTTTGGGAAAATCAGCCTCTAGTATCTACAGGACACTGTTTTAGTATCAGAGTCATTATTTCTATATCCAAAAGTCAACTTGCAGCTCATTGGTAAGGATGAATATTGGGAAGTAGCTTGAACTGGAACATCCTTGTAAGGTTTAATGATTTTTTACTGCTGTCATGTTTATGCTAGACTACTATACAATTGTTTTTGAATACTAGTTATAAAACTGATTTCTAAAATGTAACTAAATTATTGTTCAATGGTATTTGGATACACAAGTGGTGGTGTGAATGCTTTAAATCCAATTTCCCTGACAGAACAAAGCATATTTCTTGGCCTCTTATAAAGCTAATTTCTATAATTAATGCAGCAACATAATAAACTATTATGCCAGTCTAGTGTTCACAAACACCAGCAAACATGTTTATTTACGTACAATAATTAAATAATCAGAGCCAAAAACCATAGCTCCAAAGACTGCAAAGAAAACACTCCCTATTGAGCAATAGAAGTACAGATTATTTTATGGCAATTATTGTTGGCCAAGAAAGATTACCTGTCTTCAAAGTTAATACAGCCATAAGGAATGATAATAACAAGTAGAAAATGCACAAAAATGAAACAAATCAAGCTACTTGCAAAAACTGAACTACTTTTAAATACAAAAAGAGTGCAAACCTAAACTTTAAAACGAACATTTTAAAATAATGTTTTATGATTGAAATTATGCTAATTATAAAGAAATGTATCATCTTTCTGAACAATTAATGTTAACAGGCGGGCTCATTGGTAGAATGAGGACCTTTACTATAAACCAAGTAAATAAATGCATCAACATGGATTTTTAAGGGTATGTTACTTGTTATCTCTAGAACTACTGGATTACCTGGGTGACACAAATACAGGAAACTGGGTGGGTGCTTTTAGAGATGTTTACTTCTCCCTGACTTTTTCCTGTATTGTCTGAACTTAATTCAATACATCCAGTAGAAGGACAGTAAGTTAGTGGGGCTGAACATTAATAGGTAAATGGAAGGACAGGACAATGGATCAAAGTACCCATTTTGACTAACTGCTAACCTCACTGTATCTAATCATGATACTGTTTTAACACTTCAGGCTGATCTTTGTTCAATGTCCTTTGAATTCTCTTCATAGATGAAGCTACATTCAAGTCATTAATGGGGCATGATAACAAGCTATGGAAGAATCTGCTAGGAATCTTTTCTTTGCAGTGTCCAATTAACTCAGAATTGCTTTTTACTGGACAATGCGCTTTAATTTATTTACAACTGTGTTAAACCCTTTGAAGGAACTTTCCCTTTATCTTTGTGTTGCGATGAACCTTTTCTTTATCAGAGGAGGATTGTAGTATTGCAAGTCAGAAATATTGAAAAAAAAACTTATTTTAAGGCATTTGTGGCTTGAGGAATGGTTATCATTATCTGAATCATAAGTTTTAATGCAATAAAGGTGTAAATATACTTCCTGTAATTTTGGAGGCTATTTTAACAAGACAAAAAAAACAGTATGTACTCAGAGGTAAAATGTTGCTCCTGGGGTTGCAATGATATCACTGTAGGGTTCTTTTTGGGTCAGTTCAAGCACCAACTGTTTCTTGAGCACTAGAAGGCTGTAGAATTTAGCAGCAGCCTGTTTGCGATTGTGATCCCTGCACAGTTCCTGTAGGGTGAAAAACTTTGCACCTGTTCTGTGATGGATCCGCTAGAAAAAACCAAAAGTAGGAGTAAAACAAACTGCCGCTGCATTTAACAGCATGGAAAATGATCAAAGGAAAAGTGATGCTTTTATAAAAAAGAATATCAAAACCACAGATAATGAAACAACACCAACAGTGCAGCAAAGTGCAAGGTGCAAAAAAGAGAGCATAAATACTACTTTCAGAAATAAATCTGCAACATGACACATTTAAGGTGCACTTTTACAGGGCAAATCATATTTATACTAACATGCTTTGGCCTGTAAATCCAAGGAATAAACAGAAAATGGAGAAAAAAAAAGTTAACTTTTTGGAGTCTGAAACATTAACATATAGATACTGTCATACCTGCTGAATATTTCCAGCAATTTTTTTAAATTTTGTTTTTATATTGCTTGGCTTCCAATCAAATCTTCATAGCCACAAGACAATTTTTTTAGTTGTTTCTTCAAATCAACACCTGTCCAATCATTTTTAATTTTGGTTAATTCTTGGGATTTCTGCATAACTGGCAAAGATGTAACTTGTTGCCTATTCTTAGCTGTCCTGAATGTACTAGTCTGCTAGGTCACTTCAGAGAGAAATTAAGAATTAACCATACTGGTGTTGTGGTCAAATGACTATACAGTTGCTCAATATAAAATTTCCTCCACTTTTCATCATCTTTATTCCAACTACCCCCCACAATCCCCCCACCCCCTACTTAACATATCCCTATGCAGATTCATTATTTCCTCCTCACAACTTGTTTCCCAACTATTCTTCTTGGAGCGATCTAACAACTGTCCCATGCCTATCCTACTCAGGCAAGGTTAACTCCGATCAGCTTTGCAGAGAGAAAAAAGTCCCTGAAGTCTCTTTATTTCTATCACAACTAATTTAATGTAGGACTCATGGTTTAGGTGAATTGAGTTTCTTCTCCCAAAAAACCCTACCGGAAAAAAAGCAATAGGCTGAAAATTAGCACAATAATAATTCCAGGAGCCAGTTGTAAAAGAACAGCACTTTATTGCACAAAATAAGATAAAGCAAAACCACAAGCCTATGGTCAACACAAACAGCTCCCAACTAGGGCAATGTAATAATGGACCCACTCAAGGGCCTGCTTTATATAGGGCTCAATATACGTTCTCTACCTAATGAGTTAATTACCAATCCTCAGAGATCTCGTATTCAATGAGTCCGACAGGGAGGTCAAACAGCGATTCCTCATGCAAGAGCTGGGGTTATCGAAACCCTCTCTTTCTGAGTCCAAGGGTTTTCCCTCATTCTTTCAGCTATCTTCCTCTTTCGGCTCACAGCCTTCTATTTCATGCTCTGCCTGGTCAGGTGGGGTATACCATATCAATGAGTGTCTCTTTCTGGTTGACTGACAAAGTATCACTAAAGGTGATTCTTCCTCAATGATGATTTCTGGCTGGAAGTCCACCTCTGTTTCCATTTCGGAGTTGGAAATCTCATGTGCTGTTTTTGAGCCTCCCTTTGGATGAGATGCTTTGTATTTCCTCAGTGTTTTTGGGATCCCTGATGGCATGCTGATCGTATTAGCTCCTTCCATCAATAAATCCCAATAGCGTAGATGATCTACATGCTTCCTTAGGATCTTGTCCCTTACCATAAAGGACATTGTCTGTGTTCTTGCAAGTGTGCTCCTAGTGTCCATGGGGTGCTGCCTCCAAAATTTTACACTTGGGTCATGTCTCCTGATGAAAAACTATCAGCTTTCTTGTTTTTCTTCAATTCTTCCACTTAAGTTCAGAAAGGTAATGCTTAGCCTGGTCTGTAGGCGCCTACCCATCAGTAACTCGCTGGGGCTAAACCTGTCATTATGTGTGGCATTGCTCTGTAATTAAAAAGAAAATGTTGGACCCCTGGAGGACGAGAGGGGGGATTTAGCGGTGAGCGATGAGGAAGTAGCTGAGGCTTTAAATAAGTTTATTGTGTTGGTTTTCACGGAGGAGGACACAAATAGTTTGCAGGATATTAAAAATTGAAAGATGGTAGGAGATGAGGTCCTTGATGTGATTACAGTCACTGGAGAGGTAGTGCTTGATAGACTAATGGGGCCAAAGGTAGATAAATCCCCAGGACCAGATGAAATGCATCCCAGGGTTTTGAAAGATTTGGCAGAGGTGATAGTGGATGCCTTAGTAATCATTCATCAAAATTCGCTGGACTCCAGGGAAGTGCTGGAAGATTGGAAAATGGCTGATGTTACACCGCTATTTAAAAAAGGTAGCAGACCAAAGGCAAGAGATTCTAGGCCGATTAGTTTAACGTCTGTAGTCGGAAAAATGCTTGAATCCGTCATCAAAGAAGAAATAGCGAGGCACCTAGAAAGGAACGGTTTGATCAAGACACAGCACGGATTCGATAAGGGGAAATCGTGTTTGATGAATTTATTGGATTTTTATGCGGATGTGACTAGTGCGATATTCAGATGGGAACTGGTGGATGTGGTGTTTTTAGATTTCCAGAAGGCATTTGATCAGGTGCCTCACAAAAGGTTGCTGCAAAAGATTAGAGTGCAAGGAGTTGGGGGTAAGGTATTAGTGTGGATAGAGGATTGGTTGTCTAATAGGAAGCAGAGAGTAGGAATCAATGGGTGCTATTCTGGTTGGCAGCTGGTGACTAGTGGAGTGCCCCAGGGATCGGTGCTAGGGCCTCAACTGTTTACCATTTACAAAGATGATCTGGAGGAAGGGGATGAGTGTAGGGTAACGAAATTTGCTGATGACACAAAGATGAATGGAAAAGCAAATTGTGTGGAGGGTGTGGAAAGTCTGCAGAGAGATCTGGATAGGTTGAGTAAGTGGGCAAGGACCTGGTAGATGGAGTACAATGTTAGCAAGTGTGAGATTATACACTTTGGTAGAAATAATAGTAGGACGGATTATTATTTAAAAGGCGATAATCTGCAGCATGCTACAGTGCAGAGGGACCTATTTGCAGGTGCAGTAGGTGATCAAGAAGGCGAATGGAATGTTGGCCTTTACAGCGAGGGGGATAGAATATAAAAATAGGGAGGTTTTGTTGCAACTGTACAGGGTGCTGGTGAGGCCGCAGCTGGAGTACTGGAGTGCAGTTTTGGTCGTCGCACTTGTGGAAGGACATATTGGCCTTGAAGGAGTGCAGAGAAGGTTCACTAGGCTGATACCGGAAATGAGGGGGTTAACCTATGAGCAGAATTGCGTAGACTAGGTTTGTACTCGTTGGAGTTTAGAAGGCTGAGGGGGGATCTTATAGAGACATACAAGATAATGAAGGGGATGAATAGCTTAGAGGTAGAGAGATTCTTCCCACTTACAAAGGATAGCAGGACTAAGGGCATTGCCTCAAATTAAGGGGGGAGGGGTGATTTTGATCAGAGTTGAGGAACTTCTTCACTCAGAGTGGTGAATCTTTAGAATTCTCTGCCCGTTGAAATGGTGGAGGCTACCTCGCTGAATATACTTAAGTCACGGATAGATAGGTTTCTGATAGACAAGAGAATTAAGGGTTATGGGGAGAAAGCAGGAAAGTGGAACTGATCCACTTCAGATCAGCCATGATCTTATTGAATGGCGGGGCACGCTTGAGGGGCTGGATGGCCTACTCCTGCTCCTATTTCTTATGTTCTTAAAATATGCCAATTTTGTGTCCATAGACCCTCAGCCTGTTTCTTCATTTCCCTTTTGAAAACTTGCACTGCTCACTTCACTAATCCAAAGAACAAAGAATGAAGAACAAAACAGCACGGGAAACAGGCCCTTTGGCCCAACGAGCCCGTGCCATCACCCTGATTTTCCCACCTCTACCCGTGATCCCTGTCTATGTTTATAGATCTATGGATTGAAACCAAATTTGAGACAATTCAGGGAAAATTTGTTCTGCCAATTAGCCTAAGAGCACATTTTTGGGATGTGGGAGGAAACCAGAGCACCCGGAGAAAACCCACGCAAGCACAGGAAGAATGCGCAAACTCCCACAGACACAGGCCCAAATCCATGTATCTGCACAGCACAGCGATAGTCACTGAGCTGTCGTGTTGTCCATCAAATGGTCCAGGTCAAGCATACACTAACAACATGAAGCACTAGGACACTCTCAAAAAATCCAAGAGCAGCCCTGTCACAACCCATCGCATGTATGCCCCTTGTTAGACAACAAGGCGGACCAAAGCACCTGTAGGATAAAAACAAGTATATCAATATCTTCGTCTATTTACAGACTTCCCAGGGACTCCCAAGGCTCTTGATCCCTATTTTAAGTCAGTTTTCTATACCTCTCCATTCCCATTCTGTTCATGTGCCCATCTAAGTTTGATGATGGATAGTAAGGAGCTGTGCAGACATGTCATACTCCATTTTTTCCCCTAGATGTCCTGAATTCTCTACTGGTGAATGGGGTTCCACTGTCCATTACAGCTTGGTCTCTACTTTTGCTTGTAGGGCATTTGGAACTGATCTTACTTCAAAAAAAATCTCAGTTCAGCATTCGGATCTACATAAATGTTGTCCTTGACCCCTTTTACTTTCCCAAAGCCTGTTTGAAAACCTCTGGGTACTTTCGTATTACTGCATGTAAGTTACCATGTGCCCATTTTGAAAATTTGCCACTATTCCAAGCGTATTTTTTGTAATTTCCCAAAAGGCTGAATCCTAGGCCTTATAACATTATCAATGGGAGCTGAACTTTTTGTTCCTCATTTGTGACTGGGTTACAGTGGTCCCTATTACTCATAATGGTTCTTCTTTATAAATTGCGAAACTTGTCTTAAGTCCCTCAAATTGAACGATAAGATGCCTAATTGTTATCCTCTAAATTCTTGTTTCCCTACAATGGACACTGCTGCCCCTGTGTCCACTCCCATATTCAATGGGTATCCATTACTTGGAGCTGTATTCGTACTCGGACCATCTTTAGTGGTGACACAATTTAATTGTGCTAGTTCTTTGATTTATTATAGTCACATGTATTAACGTACAGTGAAAAGTATTGTTTCTTGCACGCTATAGACAAAACATACTGATAATTGAAAAGGAAACAAGAGAGTAGAGAATGTAATGTTACAGTCAGAGCTAGGGTGTAGAGGAAGATCAACTTAATGCAAGGTAAGTCCATTCAAAAGTCTGACAGCAGCAAGGAAGAAACTGTTCTTGAGTTGATTGGTATGTGACCTCAGACTTATTCCCAAAGAAAGAAGATGGAAGAGAGAATGTCCAAGTTTGTGGGATCCTTAATTATGTTGGCAGCGGGAAGTGTAGACAGAGTCAATGGATGGGAGCCTTCTTATTTGATATGTTCTGTTTTGGAGTAGCTTTGGCTTTCAATATGGGCACTGCCTCCTCTGCTTGTTTTCATAACCTGGCTGCATGCACAGTGTTGTTGTGCTGGCGATTCTGTAAACTGTGGGACTCCTTCTCAACCAGTGCCAGGATCTCTTGGGATTCTTGTTTCCTTTCTTTCCCTCACTCAAGACTATGTTCAACTGGGGACCTGGGTTGACAGTAAGCAGTCTGACAACACCAGGTTTGATAGTAAACTCGCAAGCTTTCAGGGTTTGCCCCTGCATCAGGTGACGGAGGTATTCACCTGACAAAGGGGCAAACCCCGAAAGCTTATTGTGTTTACCCCAGTCCAACGCCGGCATTGCCACATCTTGACAGTAGGGGCACGCCTGAGTCTAGGATATTGTTATCTATAGGTTCTTGCAGCTCTTGTGCACCTTTGTCCGCATTTTCACAAGATAAGACCAGATCTTTGTTTTTTTAAAACCTAGTGTTGGCTTGGTCAAAAGCTTTCTTTGGGTTGCTAGATCATTTACACCACATACTGAACGGTTTTTCAGCATACCTAATAATGCTGGACATACTCGCAATGCTCCATCAGTTTTCTTAGTTCGGGTCTGGAATTCCAGCACTGTTTTCCCTGCAAACCTAGCAGTTGTACTGAACCTGTACCATTGCAAAATCATGGAAGGTTTAGATTGTAATAACTTGCCACCACTTCCACTAACTCATCAAAAGTTTTGGCATTCAGTGCAGCTGGAGACATCAGAATTTTCTAATACTGAATATTGCAGCTCCACATACAGTTAGTAGGATGACCTTTTGCCAGCTATCTCCTTCTATTTTATTAGTCTGAAAGAAGTACCTCATTCTCTCAGCATATTATGGCCTGTCCTCAGTACTCATGTAAGATGGCTCTAAATTCCTGAAAAATGGCATTGCACAAACTGAATGATACAGACTTACCAGGGTCTGATGAGCAGAATTACTAAAATATTTCTTTTGCCTCATTGCCAGAATAATAATAACTCCAGGAATCAATTGTAAGGAACAAAACAAAATAAAGCACCGAACAATAAGCCAATGGTGAACGCAGACAGGTCCCAACCAGTACAATGCAATATTGGACCCACTCAGAGACTGCTTTAAACAGGGCTCCATATACGAGCTCTATTGGTGAGTTAATTACCAATCCCCAGGGAGCTTGTACTCAATGAATCCTACAGGCAGGTCAATCAGTGACTCCCCATGCAAATCCTGGAAAATAAAAATGCTTCTGTAACTCAAGACATTTTCCTGTCCTGCTGGCCAAGTTTTTGGCAGGAATCTGTGAGATGGCCTGTGGATGTTTATATCTGTTGCCTGTGAAACAAACAGTAACTATGGATAACAGTAAATGTGAAACTTGTGCAGAATAGCTAATTATTCAAACTTTTTATAAATGCAATATAGGCAAATTTTATTGTCAACCCAAGTTCTAACTTACCATGAAGTAATTACTTATGAAGTGGAGCTCAATTTTGCAAATATGGGTATGATCTAACTGGACCTCTTCTATTTGTAATATATATAAATGACTTGGAAGAGGGAGTAAGTGGAGTGATCAGCAAGTTTGCAGACGATACAAAGATGGCTGGACTTGCGGATAGTGAGGAGCATTGTCAGGCGATGCAGCAGGACATAGATAGGCCGGTAGCTTGGGCAGACAGATGGCAGATGGAATTCAATCCTGATAAATGTGAGGTGATGCATTTCAGGAGAAAGAATGTAGGGGGAGGTATATGATAAAGGGTAGACCTATTAAGAGTATAGAAATGCAGAGGGACCTGGGGGTGCAGGTGAACAAGTCTCTGAAGGTGGCAGAGCAAGTGGAGAAGGTTGTGAAGAAAGCATATAGTATGCTAGCCTTTATAGGAATGGGTATAGAGTACAAGAGCTGGCCTTTAATGTTGCAGTTGTATAAAACGCTGGTTAGACCTCATTTGGAATACTGCATCCAGTTCTGATCGTCTTACTACTGGAAGGACGTGGAGACTCTGGAGACAGTGCAGAGGAGGTTTACCAGGATGCTGCCTGGTATGGAAGGTCTGAGTTACGAGGAGAGGTTAGGCAAATTGGGACTGTTTTCCTTAGAAAGACGTAGACTTAGAGGAGATCTAATAGAGGTGTACAAGATTATGAGGGGTACAGGTAGAGTAAACAGGGTTAAGCTTTTTCCTAGGATGGACTCAAATAGCACAAGGGGTCACGGGCTTAGGGTGAGG
The DNA here is from genome assembly GCA_024679065.1 of Sphyrna mokarran. NCBI lineage: Eukaryota > Metazoa > Chordata > Chondrichthyes > Carcharhiniformes > Carcharhinidae > Sphyrna > Sphyrna mokarran. The sequence goes on from JAGIQG010000016.1 coordinate 69,725,632, forward strand.
GGGTAAGATATAATTTGGATGCTATGGAGAGTTTTTTCACTCAGAGGGTGGTGGGGGTATGGAATGCGCTGCCAAGTAAAGTGGTGGAGGCAGGTACTCTGGAGTTATTCAAGAAATACTTAGATAGGCACATGAACAGAATGGGAATGGAGGGGTATAGAAAACTGATTTAAAGTAGGGATCATGAGCCTTGGGAGTCCCTGGGAAGTGTGTAAATAGATGATGATATTGATGTACTTGTTTTTATCCTACAGGTGCTTTGGTCCACCTTGTTGTCTAACGAGGGGCATACACGCGATAGGTTGTGAGAGGGCTGCTCTTGGATTTTTTTTTCGAAGAGTATCCTAGTGCTTCACGTCGTTAGTGTACGCTTGACCTGGACCATTTGATGGGCAACACGACAGCTCAGTGACTATCGCTGTGCTGTGCAGATACATGGATTTGAGCCTGTGTCTGTGGGAGTTTGCGCATTCTCCCCGTGCTTGCGTGGGTTTTCTCCGGGAGCTCCGGTTTCCTCCCACATCCCAAAGATGTGCTTTTAGGCTAATTGGCAGAACAAATTCTCCCTAAATTGTCTCAAATTTGTTCTTTTTAATCCATAGATCTATAAACATGGACAGGGATCGCGGGTAGAGGTGGGAACATCACGGTGGCGGCGCGGGCTCGTTGGGCCAAAGGGCCTGTTTCCCGTGCTGTTTTGTTCTTTGTTCTATTGCAAATCAATTGAATCAAGTCTGATGGAGCTCTGTAGTGACTGGTTCATTGTGTCTCCACACTGACCATGGCAGTGAAATGTCACAAGCTGCTGCTATATTATTGTTTCTCCTGCTGGTGGTGATATTGTTTCATGATTTGTCAGTGAGCTCAGTGGAACCACCAACCACAGCAGGTGGAACTGCACATTACATATTCCTAAATGCAAGTAAAAGTACAGAATTGTGTAACTCTGGCTGGCAAGTAAATGGCCAATATCATACCAGATTGGCTGATGTACATCAACACTTGGTGCAGTAGAAAGTCACCAACGCAGCAGTACAAAGCTTTTTTGATTTGATTTGATTTATTTATTGTCACATATATTAGTATACAGTGAAAAGCATTGTTTCTTGCCCACTATACAGACAAAGCATACCATTCAAAGAGATGGAAAGGAGAGAACACAGAATGTAGCGTTACAGTCATTGCTAGGGCATAGAAAAAGATCAACTTAATGCGACATATATCCATTCAAAAGTCTGATGGCAGGGACGAAGGTGTTCTTGAGTTGGTTGGTATGTATCACTGGGATACAGGGTTGCAAACTGGAAAATATTGAAGTAGATAAGGGGGATGTGCTAGATATTCTTGAGGGTTTGAAGTTAGATAAGTCCCCTGGGCCGGACGGGATTTACCCTAGGATTCTCTGGGAGGCGAGAGAGGCAATTGCAGAGCCTCTGGCTCTGATCTTCAGGTCGTTGTTGGTTACGGGTATAGTGCCGGAAGACTGGAGGATAGCGAATGTGGTCCCATTGTTCAAGAAGGGGAAGAGAGACTTTCCGGGGAATTATAGGCCGGTGAGTCTTACTTCTGTTGTGGGCAAAGTATTGGAGAGAATTATTAGGGATAGGATTTATAGTTATTTAGAGAGAAATGAATTGATTGGGGATAGTCAGCATGGTTTTGTGAAGGGTAGGTCGTGCCTTACTAACCTTATTGAGTTTTTTGAAAAAGTGACCAAAGAGGTGGATGGGGGTAAGGCGGTTGATGTGGTATATATGGACTTTAGTAAGGCGTTTGATAAGGTGGCCCATGGAAGACTTCTGCAGAAAATGCAGATGTATGGGATAGAGGGTGATTTAGCTAATTGGGTTAGGAATTGGCTAGCAGGTAGAAGACAAAGGGTGGTGGTTGATGGGAGATATTCATCGTGGAGTTCGGTGACAAGTGGTGTACCTCAGGGGTCTGTTTTGGGGCCCCTGCTGTTTGTAATTTTTATAAATGATCTGGATGAGGGTATTGAAGGATGGATTAGTAAATTTGCAGATGACACTAAAGTCGGTGGAGTGGTAGATAGTGAAGAGGGGTGTTATAGTTTGCAGAGAGACTTGGACAAGTTGCAGAGCTGGGCCGAGAGGTGGCAAATGGAGTTTAATGTGGAAAAGTGTGAGGTAATGCACTTTGGCAGGAATAATAAATGTGTAGAGTATAGGGCTAATGGTAGGATTCTTAATAGTGTTGATGAACAGAGGGATCTTGATGTATATGTGCATAGATCCCTGAAAGTAGGCAGTCAAGTCGATAAGGTTGTTAAGAAGGCATATGGAGTCTTAGCTTTTATTGGTAGGGGGATTGAATTTCGGAGCCGCAACGTCATGTTGCAACTGTACAAAACTCTAGTGCGGCCGCACTTGGAGTATTGTGTGCAGTTCTGGTCCCCGCATTATAAGAAAGATGTGGAGGCATTGGAGAGGGTACAGAGGAGGTTTACCAGGATGTTGCCTGGTATGGAGGGCAGGTCTTATGAGGAGAGGCTGAGGGATTTGACGTTGTTTTCGTTAGAAAGGAGGCGGCTAAGAGGGGACCTAATCGAAACATATAAGATGATTAGAGGTTTAGATAGGGTGGACAGTGATAGCCTTTTTCCTAGGTTGGAGAAAGCTAGCACGAGGGGATATAGCTTTAAATTAAGGGGTGATAGTTATAGGACGGATATCAGAGGTAGGTTCTTTACCCAGAGGGTAGTTAGGGAGTGGAATGCCCTGCCTGCAGCAGTTGTAGATGCGCCAAGTTTGGTGGCGTTTAAGAGGTTAGTAGATAAGTTTATGGACGAAAAGGGAATGGTTTAGTTTGGAGGGTCATGGCTTTTTCCTAATTGGTCGGCGCAACATCGAAGGCCGAAGGGCCTGTTCTGCGCTGTAATGTTCTATGTTCTATGTATCCTCAGACTTTTGTAGTTTTTTTCCCAAAGAAAGAAGGTGGAAAAGAGTATGTCCAGGATGCATGGAGTCCTTGATTATGCTGGCTGCTTTTCAAGGTAGCGGGAAGTGTAGAAGCTGTGAATGGATGGGAGGCTGGTTTAAGTGTTGGACAGGACTTCATTAATGTCCTTTTGTAGTTTCTCGTGCTCTTGGATAGAGCGGAAGCCAGACCAAGCTGTGATATAACCAGAAAGAATGCTTTCTAAGGTGCATCTCTAAAAGTTGGTGAGTATCATAGTGGACATATCAAATTTCCTTAGTCTTCTGAGAAAATAAAGATGTTGGTGGCTTTCTTAACTATGGTATTGGGGGATGGGGGGGAGGTGGGACAGGTTGTTGGTCATCTGGACACCTAAAACTTGAAGCTCTTGATCACTTCTACTTTGTCCCCATTCATGTAGACAAGGGCATGTCCTCCATTATGCTTCCTGAAGTCGATGACAATCTCCTTTATTTTCTTGACATTGAGGGAGAGATTATTGTCATTGCACCATTTCTTCAGGCTTGCTATTTCTTTCCTATACTCAATCTCATCATTGTTTGAGATCTGACCCACTACAATGGTGTCATCAGCAAACTTGAAAATCAAGCTGGAGGGACATCTGGCCATACAGGCATAGGTGTATAAAGATTACAGTAAAGGGATGAGGACACAGCCTTGTTGGGCACTGGTGTTGAGGATGATAGTGAAGGAGTGTTGTTGCCTATCCTTATTGATTGATTGGGTTTGTGGGTTTGGAAATTCAGGATCCTGTCGCAGAGAGAGAAGCTCAGCTCCAGGCCACCAAGTTTGGAAATGAGTCTCCAAGAAATAATGGTATTGAAGGCTCAGCTGTGCTCAGTAAATAGGAGTCTGACACAGGTGTCTTTATCATTTCGGTGTTCCAAGGTTGAGTGCAAGGCCAGGGAAATGGCATCTGCTGTGGACATACTGCACGTTAGCAAACTGTTCTGGATCCAGGCAATCTGGGAGGCTAGAATTAATTCGTGCCATAACTAACCTTTCAAAGCACTTCATATGATGGAAGTTATAACCACCCAACAATAGTCATTAAGGCATGCTGCTTGGCTTTTCTTTGGTACCAGGGTGGTGATTGTCTTCTTGAATAGGGATTTCAGATTGTTTTAAGGGGTGATTAAACACCCCCGCCAGTTGACTTGCACAGGATCTGAGTACTCGTCCGGGTAGTCTATCCCGGCCAGTCGCTTTCTGTGGGTTGATCTTCGAGAAGTCTGCTCTGACATCTGCAATGGTGACCTCAGATACAGGTTCATCGGTGATTTCCGGGACGGAGGCCATGCTTTTGCTGACGTTTTGCTCAAAACAGGCATAAAATGCTTGAGCTCATTAAGGAGGGGTGCATTGGAGCTGGCGATTTTATATATCTTCATCTTGTAGCCTGTTATGTCTTGTGGACCTTGCCATACTCGGTAGGAGTTTGCTTAGCTAGTCTGGGTATGTAACTTGATCCAAGTCTTTTGGCATTTGATTGGATTTTCTTGTTTCGGTCAGAATTGACTCACTCAAACACATCAGACCTAAACTTCAGCAAGCAGTGGATATGCCTATTCATCCACAGTTATGGTTTTTGCTGGGGTGGTGATGGCAGAGGCTGTTTAGGGCCTAGAAGCACATAAGATAGACTAAGGTCTGGATGCACATGGAGAAATGTTGGACAATAGGAATGGAAATAAGTGAGTGCAGGGCAGTGGTCTACTGACTTCCAAAATCTACAATTTTGAGAATTTCACATGTTCCAGAATTTGGCAGCATTTTGCAGCAGAGGAGAAAGTATTGCTTTTGGAAATCTGGAATTTAAGAGTACTGGGAGTGAATCTAGAGTTAGATAACACTTGAGGGGATGTAGACCTTTCAATGGGTTAGGCTGCAGGTGGGGTGGGGAGGACAAAAGGCAGCGCGCAAAGTCTATGTAGAAACAAATAAAGTGGTGATTAATGCAGCAAGAAGAAAATACTACTGAACAGCTAGAGAAACTGTCAGTGGCAACAAAAGGAAAAACAGAATGACTAAGGAAACCTAAAAGAACAAAATGTGGTCAAATTTTGATTGGGAATAAATACCATGACCCTTCCATGAAGAGTGTTACTTGGCCTTAACTATTCTTTCCACCCCCAATTCTCATGGAACCTCTACAAGGACTATCGCTGGCATCACAACAGTTTAAAAACACTGTTTGACAATGAGTCAATGAGCACTCATTGACTGCTCCTTCTGTCAATGAGCTGCCTAGGGTCCACAGCTTACTGGTTTAACTGAAATAAACTTCAAGGTCCAATTTCAATTGGTGTCAAACCTATCTGTTTTGCATATTGTTCCCTGCACCCAGTTTGCACTGGTAAGCCTTTATCAAATTTCCCAATCCCTCACGCTGCCTCATCAGCAGTGTTAAATCATTAGCACCATATAAGAAATCTGACAAATAGAATTATTTTTCTCTAATTATGTGCACAAGTAGACAATTGGCTTCAGCTGTAAATGTAAGTACTATGAAAATGATTACCTGTAGACTGTGCCAAAGGTGCAGTGATCTTTTATTGCTATGTGTTTCATCATATTCCTGATTTCCTGCTGTATTTTGTTTCTGTGCAAAAAATCACAAAGAAGATTAAAATTTTAACTATTATCACTTTAAAACATCAATTCACAATTCATCAAGGCAAATACATATATTGTTATGATTATGTTCCTAGACTAATAATCCAAAGATTTGGATGAATAATCCAAAGATCATTAATTCAATTATGAATCTAAAGTCAGGGGATAATCTAATTTGATCTATTATTGTCACATGTATTAATATGGTGAAAACTATTGTTTATAGAGAAAAAAACATACTCTACATCGAGAAGGAAAGAAGACAGAGCAGAATGCAGTGTTATATTCTTAGCTAGAATGCAGAGAAAGATCAACTTAATATAAGGTAAGTCCATTTAAAAACCTGATGGTGGCAGGGAAGAAGGTCCCAGGGGTGAGCTCCCACAGAAGGCCATGGGACAGCATTTTAGCATCAGATATTCTAAGTCCGGTGAGCAGAAACCTGCCAGCGTTGCTGCATCTAGGCACCACAAGGTACTGATTAGGAAGCAGACCCCACCTCCCCAAGTCTTGTCTGAGTTGCTGTATAGTCTATTTGGCGGATTGAAAAGCCATCTGGTTGTAGGGCACAATCTAGAATCTAGAAGTAAAAGGATGTGTTTACCTGTAACGGTGACCATGTTGGATATTGCCCCAAGAAGATGGTGGTGAGCCATCTTCTTGAAACACTGAAAACCATCTGGTGTTGGGGTACCACCAGTGTAGGTACACCAACAAAGAGGGAATTCCACAATCCAAAGAAGAAAATGCGGGAAAATCTCAGCAGGTCTGGCAGCATCTGTAGGAAGCGAAAAGAGCTGACATTTCGAGTCCAGATGACTCTTTGTCGAAGCTCTCCTTACAGATACTACCAGACCTGCTGAGATTTTCCAGCATTTTCTCTTTTGGTTTCAGATTGTAGCATCTGCAGCAATTTGCTTTTATCCAGGAAATACAACAATTTTGACCCAGCGACAAAGAAGGGACAATAGTCTAGTTCTAAGTCAAAATGATGTGTGAATTGTTTGGGAACTTTGACATTTGCACATGAAGGTTTGCACACTTAATTCACTGCACTTTTGTTTTCCTAGTCATTCAGTCTGCTCTATCATAAAACTATACAGCACAGAAGTCATTTGGCCATTAATATCTTTGCTATTAGGAGCACAACCATGCAGAATTTACCCTTTTATCCTTAATCTTAAAACCCAAATTTTGAATTCCTATGCTTTCCCATATTTTTTATATGCAGACTTGTGGAAGATGTTGTTCTAGCAATTACTCAAATTTTGTACCAGCTCAAATGCTCTGATGAAGCACCATCCAGGCTCAAAATATTGGTTCTATTCTTTCATTATAGATGCTGTCCGACCTGCTGAGACTTTGCAGCATTTTCTGGCTTTGCTTCAGATTCCAGCGTCCACAGTATTTTGCCTTCACCATTTGTTATAATGAGTGTAGGCAGTTGTGAAGCTTTCTCAGAGAGATTAAGATCCAGAAGACAGCAAAGCCCTTCTAGCTTCAACCAGGCTTCAGCAGCAAACCAAACGGCTTTCTGCAAAAGCTTTTTCTGTTTGCTACATGCCCAGGATCATACATAAACCCCAACACTGCATGATCCTCAATCACTCTAATTAGTAATCCCAGATGAATCTAAGTAAACAGAAGTTCATTAACTCTACTTTACATAGCCATTTGCAAACCTAAAATGAGTAATTATCCTGCTCTTCCAAAATCTGAGCGGCATTTTCCCCAGACATATCTGCAACATAAAGCTGAATTTTTAAATAATCCCTTTAAAAATAAAAAAACAATATATGCATCTGTAGCAATTACACTATTATCATCAAATAACTATTAGATTAAATGAACACAAGCTGCTTTTTACAAGTAAAATGTGATCATAAAGTATATTTATTTTTCCTTCAGTGCTCTGTTAGCTTTATTCTTCCTTTCAGTCTATGTTGCAAGAGGTATTTGCATTTTACCCACCTCTGCAACTTCATTTTGCAGACTGTCTTTCTCCTCTCCAGTAGAAAGATAAACAACCAAAGAGTCCTCAAGAGGAAGCTCCACCGATATTAAGTCAACATCAGATTTTTCCTATTTGAAGTAAACCAAAAAATATTTATAACTGCACCTGTTATCAGTACATTTTCTTGTGCCAGGTCATCGATATTACAAAACCTTTCCTCCCGCTCCCACCGCCTACCATTTCATCTACCATCCCTTTACGTCATACTTGTAAACTCTCCACAATAAACACAAATTATGTTGGGTCTGAGTCTGAGACTGTGACTGTGTTGAGTTTTGCAGAGGCATCTCTACAGCACATCACAATGTAGCACACTACAATGTAGCACAACATTCTACAGTTAGTTGTTGTACCATCTGCTTAAAAAAAATCTCTTCTGGATGTTAAATGGAGCTATTCTCTTTCAATATGCTGAAAAAGTGTTATTTAGTCTATAAATTCATCAGCAATGTAATCTTACGAGAGGCAGAGGCAGGGAAGGCCAGAAGCAAGGCCAGAAAGTAGAGTTGAAATCATGACCTTTCAAATGGCAGAGCATATTTGAGGGACTAAATGCTCTATTCCTGCTCCTATCTTGTGATGTTTTTCCGTTTCCACAATAATCAAAAGTTATAACAATTTTAGCAGGTTTCCTACTATGCAATAATAAAAGCACTTTTAACATTCTTAGAAGTATGTTGTTGCTAATTCAGTCAGAACATTTGAATACAGACACTTACAGATTCATAGATCTCATTTTCAACTGGACTCTTCTCTTTGCTTATTTTCTGTACTGATATTGGTCTGTGATCAATGCTGCTCCTTCTGGATTCAATTATTATAGAATCTTGCAAATCACAAGGCTCCTCCATAATGGGCAAATCTTTATCAAACCAGAAAAGGGTTTGTGTGGGGAAGGTGAAGAAAGAGACATATGTAAAACCATAATTAGGGTACAGAACGCTTCAGAGCACAATATGTTTGAAGTGCTCATATTCACATTTTGTAAACTATTTTCTATTATATTAAAAATGTTATACCTGCATGCATTTTTCCTTTGAAATATTATCTTCTGTTGTCACGTTTAGTGATACTAGTGTGACTCAGATATGATGGTGCAGTGGTTATGTAATTGGACAAGTAATTCAGAGATCTGGCCCAATAATCTTGATGCACAAATTCACAATCCTATAATGGCAATTTGTGAATTTGAATTTAGTTAGAAAACAAAAATCTGGAATAAGGAGTCAGTATCAGTATTGGTGACCATGAAGTTATTGGTTGGATTGTTACAAAAATCTACCTTTGTCCTTTGGAAACAAAAAAAGCTTATATTTATGTAGCAAAATCAGAAAATGCTGGGGAAAGTCAGCAGCTCTGACAGAATCTGTGGAAAGAGAATAGAGCCAACATTTCGAGTCTGGATGACCCTTATCAGAACAGGTAATGGGTCATCCAGAAAGGGTCATCCAGATTCGAAACATGACTCTATTCTCTCTCCATAGACGCTGTCAGACCTGCGGAATTTCCTCAGCAATTTCAGTTTTTGTCTCAGCTCTAATGAAGGGTCATCCAGACTCAAAACAGTCATTGATGACATTGTTGCAGTGCACCAGACCTTGGCCCAGTCACAGAGGACCATGGCTGAGGGCTTCTGCACAATGGCTCAGTTAGTGGAGGGCCTCCAAAACTGACAATGCCAGGTGACTCAGAGGCTTCTGGACCTCACTTGAGCTGCCCCTCTATCCCATGGAATAGCCCACGGCCAGCAAGCACCACGCCCACCCCCACGGAAGGAGGAGCACTGGAACCATTCCAGAGCTTTCCACCAAATAGCTCCAGTAGTCTAGCACTTCTGAATCCCTCCCTCCTTGACAGTAGGCAAATTAGAGTGACATGGTGATACCTATGACACCCAAAACTTGGCTGGGACCCTCCAGGCCCTTCAGAGGATGCCTGTCAAGAGATCACAGCCCAGAAAGTGCAGAATACAGCAGATTGCCTCCACTTCTAATGTGCTCTCAGGGGAAACACGTAGAAGGAACAGTAGGCCATGGAAATTTAAGAAGATGAGGATGCTGAGTCGATGAGCCTACCTCACAACCTACCTCCTGCACAGCTTTTTACTATGTGTCACAGCTTTTCACTATGTGTCAAAACAAGGTGCTGCTGAGTGCAGAATTTGCCAAATTGTAACTCTTAGAATTATTGATGTAACTGCACTAACATTTGGCTAAGCAAAACCAAACATTGCTTTATTGTATGTCTGGCACACATGTCTAGGTCATGCATTAGGTTTGTGACTTGAACCTGCCATATTTGACGCTCTGCAATGTTGACTCTTACGTATTTTGTGATGGTTGATATTCAAAACTTAACCTTTAAGAATGTTTTTAATATACATCTTCCTCATTCCCAATCTAGTCTAGCAATAAAAAGATAAGAAAATTGTCAAATGTAAAAGGAAATAATGTAAATATAAAGTAGGTCCCATCAGTTAAAATAATGGCCTATTACAGAAGAGAACATAAAAAATCTACTTGAAACCTTTCACAAAATAGCATTTTCAATTACTCACCATTTACGTTGCGTTCCTCGCTTCTCATTTGTTCTACAGCAGATCTTCTTTCTCCAATGCTATTTCTATCATTTTGCTCCCTTGATAGGTTTGTTCTAAGGCAATGTCTAAACAACTGATGAATAAAGTAAATTTTATAACAAATTATTTATAATCTAAGTTTCGAATTGAAATCAAATTGCATATTGACATTCTTATTTCAAGAATGAGATGCAAAAAAAAACCTGCCAATCTTCTGGCATCCAATGAGCCTGCCCCAAAAATTTGTAGCCCTGATTTGTGATGGCAGCAAAATTAGGCTGCAGTCACTTGCAATATACGTAAGTCCGCAGCAGCAGAAAATCTGGCATCTAGGAAGTCTGTGAGACTAGCTCTTAATTTTAATTTTAAGAAAGCTTGCATTTATATAGCACTGTTCACAGTGTCGGGACATTCCAAAAGAGTTTTACAGCCAATTAAGTATTTTTGATGTGCAGTCACTGTTGAAATACAGCAACCAATTTACAAAGAGTAAACTCCCATAAATGGTATTGAGATAATCACCAGGTAACAGGGACAGCACATTGGTTAGCACTGCTGCCTCAAAGAAGGTTCAGTTCCACTTTGAGTGACTATTTGCAGGTTTTCTCCAGGTGCTCTGGTTTCCTCCCACAGTCCAAAGATATGCAGGTTAGGTTGAATGATTGCACAACCGGATAAATTTGGCATACTTTAATACACTCACATAAGGACTGGCCACAACTGTGACTATCTAGGTGTCCTGTCATTAAACATCAGCATATGTTTTCAGAAGGCTGATCACAGCTTTCTCAAACAAAGATGTACTTACATGGGCCTTCTACCAGTTACTGACCAGTACTTTGGTTGAGGCACTTGCTTCAATGTATTTATTTTTCACTGGTGTATGAAGATATAGATATTTTCAACAATGTCTATCTGCAATTTGATGCAGGTGTTTAGTCTATTTAGCCTTAGCCCTGAAACATATGCTAATGTAGCTGTTGTTATTGGGTAAACAATCAAAAGGCCTGGACTAATGATCTAGGGCCATAATTTTATTTTTCTAATATTTGTTTAGGAGATATGAGTATTGCTGGCTGTAGCAGTATTTATTGGCTATTTCTAATTGCCTTTGAATTGAGTGGTTTGCTAGACCATTTCAGGGTCAGTCACATTGCTATGTGTCTGCAGCCAGACCAGGTAAGGTTGGCAGATTTCCTTCCCTAAAGGATATTAGTGAACCAGATATGTTTTAACAACATTAAAGAATAGTTATATGATCCTCATTAGACTTTTAATTCCAGATTTTGTTTCACTGAATTTGAATTTTGCCATCTGCTGTGGTGAGATTCAAACTCAGGTCCCTGGGCATTACCCTGGATCCCTGAGTTACTAATCCAGTGACAATACCATTGCGCCACTTCCTCCGAATTCTAATTCCATCATGGCAACTGAAAAAATTTACTAAATAAATTTTGGATACACCAGTATTAGTAATGCTTATTAAACTATTGGACTGTCATAAAAATCCATCTGATTCATTATGTCGTCATAAAAGGAAATCTACTGCCCTCATCTGGTTTGGCTTATTTATGATTCCAGACCGAAGAGCTGCAGTTGACTCTTAAGTGCCCTCCAAGGTGACTAACAAGCCAGTTGGTTGTATTCAAAAAGTAAGCTCATCATCACTTCTTCAGGGGAAGTCAAGGATGGATAATAAATGCTAGCCTTGCCAAGAATACCCATAACCAATAAATTGATATTTCTTGAATAATGGGTGTTATTTTCATTATATTTCTTAATAAGATGCACTGTAAAGGCTGACAAACATGTGAGACAAAAATGTGCTCAACATATAAAACATAATTATCAACTGAGTACTCTGTCATTCTTTAATTGATAAGCACCTTGCATTTCAGAAGTTTAACCTCATTTTGATCAATATTCTTAATTTATTCAATAATTTAATTTATTCATCCATGGGACATAGGAGTTGCTAGCTGGCCAGCATTTATTGCCCATCCCTAGTTGTCCTTGGAGGGTAGTTGAGAGTCAACCATGTCGCTAATTCTTGACAAATACGTGGATAGAATGGGAATAGTGAGATATGATCCCCAGAGGGGTAAGAGGTTTTAGTTCAGTTAGGCAGCATGGTTGGTGCAGCCTTGGAGGGCTGAAAAGCCTGCTTCTGTGCTATAATTTTCTTTGTTCTTTGAGTCACATTTAGGCCAGACCAGGTATGGGCAGCAGATTTCCTTCCTGAAAGGACATTAGTGAACCAGATAGGTTTTTTTCTGACAATTGACAATGTTTTCATGTTCATCAGTAGATTCATAATTCCAGATATTTTTAATTGAATTCAAATTCCATTGTCCTGCCATGGTGGGATTCGAACTCTGGTCCCCAGAACATTACCTGAGTTTCTGGATAATAGTTTAGCAATAATGCCATTAAGCTACTGAAAAATCAAATAGTGTCTGGTCATACAAATGATATTTCTGACCTCATGACATTCATTTTAGCTACTCTCTTCCTTTTTATATAATTATCGAAACTTTTTCTATCCTTTCTTATAATTTGTGCTAGCTTTCTTTCAAAATTTACCTTTGCACTTTTCGTTACATCTTTAATAACCCTTTGTTGATGTTTTTAATGGTGTTTCCAATCTTCCAGTTTTCTATTGGCCTTTGAAATATACCTTAGTTTATGTTTTTATGTTGTCTTTAACTTCATTGCTTAGCAATGAATGTTTTTTTCCCTCTTAGAATCTTTCTTTCTCTCTGAAATATATTTTAGTTTGAAGGAATTGAATGTCTCCCTAAACAACTGACGCAGGTCATCAACTATCCTATCTTTTAACCTTCCTGCCCTGTCTACTAGGGCTAAGACACTAAAATGTGAATATGAGATTCAAACTGAATTTTGAAATCTATCATACTTCAATTACTCTTCCCTAGAGGATCTTTAACTAGTGGCGTCATTAATTAAATCCTGCGCATTACACAATACCAAATCCAAAATATCCTGCTCTCTGTTTCTTATAGTAATATATTGCGGAACTAACCAATCTTTAATACAATGGATTAGTGAATCAAACTGTTTTACTAAGGGCTGTTAATAATTTTCATCATCACAGTGGCACGTGCTCAAATTAAACACAATGAGTTACCTTTAATAATATGCAATTTATTAAGGGTTGGGCAGGCTGAGAGTTGAGCTTTTCAACGCCACCTGTCTCTTTCCAGATCATCAGCTTCTTGGTAGGTGGAGCCAGCTCTATCATTGTGATTAGGTCTGAGAAGTCTTCAATCTGCTCACGAATAGTCTTACTATCAAGTTCCTTAACACAATCCACAGTAAGCTTTCGCCTTCTCTTACCCCGTTTTCTTTCTGAAGAAACTAACAAGAACAGTATCAGTATGATATATGTATGACTTGTTCCATAGCGCTTACAACATTTTCAGCACTACCATTTACTAATGTACGTTGAATGCTGTCACTATGATACAATTCACATTGCATCATAAGTCTTGCTGATTCATAACACCATCACTAACCATTTATTTAAAATATATAAAGGAAAGGAATATTTTATGCAATAGAAGTGTTGATTCCTATGCAAATAATATCTTGTCACTATTAGCTACTCTGCATAATTATTTCATTATTCATTCTGCGTTGGTCACATTAAATACTGCTGTATTTCACTATCGATGCCTTACACCATATATTATGGCCACTGTTGTCTGGATGTTCCCCGACTCTTACTTCTTTTACTAAGTCTGGTTCATTCTTCATTACTAGATCGGATGGCAAATCTTCCTTGTTGGATTTTTCACATAATGGGTTGAAATGGACTTCATTCCTTTATTCCCTTTACCTGCCACTTTGGTTCATTTACTGTCAAAGTAGTTGAAGTGCCCAATGATTATTATTCCATTTTTTTAAGCAATTCATTAATTTATCTGCCTCTCTTTCATTGTTAGGTGATGCGTAGGTTATACTTATTGGTTCAATTCATCTTTTAATTCAATATGGTTTCTATTTTTATCTTGCTAATAATTGTGTTTGTTTCTTCTACTGCTGTTACATTGTCCATAATAAACACAGCTCCTCCATCTCCCTTGTTTCCCTTCTCATCTTTTCCAAATACATGATACCTTGCAAAGTTTAATTCTGAGTCCTGATTTTTTGGTAACTGTGTCTCAGATCCTCCCAATGAATGTGCCTTTTTTAATTGCAGACATTCACATGTACTGCTGGACAAATATTTTAACTATTTTTAATACGATTTCCTCTCACTTCGTAATATTTTTTCAGATTCTTACTCTGTAATTCTATTTATTCCTTTGCCATTAATGTCGACCCTTATTCCTCCCAAGTTCTCCTGCCCTTTTTTGTTTACATTTAGGCTGTTTAGAATTTTAAAAACCTTGCCCCTTTCTTCTCGGACTAGAGTTCCATTCCAGTTCAGATTCTACTTCAAGAAATTAGAAACATCCGTTTTTTCTTTGTTTTGCCTTCTATTACTGTTAAGACAGTGGGTCTATGCATTTATATCAAATCACCAGAATTACTTCAGCATTCCATATAGTACAGGATAAAGTCCATACTAAGGACAGAACACAACTTTGCTGGAATACAGAAATGCAAGTGAAATAAAGGACTATAACAGTGCTTCACCAACTACTTTCCAATGTAACCCTATTTTAATTCACCAACATCTTCTCAAGAACAATTAAGGACATGCAGCTGTTGTTGGCCTTGTCAATGATGCCCATGTTGCATATTTATAAAAAGCTCCTGAAGATTCACTTGGCCTCAGACTTCAGAATAAAAACAGCAATAAAGCAATAATGTAACATTACGTTTATAATTATTGTATTTGACTAATTTACTGGAGTCCTTTGAAGATAATGGGGGTCCTGTAGATATGGTGCATTTGGACTTCCAGAAGGAAGATACCAGGAGGTTGGGGGTAATATATTAATTTGGATATAGCATTGGCTAACCAACAGAAAGCAGTGAGTAGTAAGTTCTAACTTGTAGTATACCACAGTGTTTGGTTCTTGGGCTCTAACTATTTACAATCTATGTCAGCAATTTGGATTCAAGGATAGAACATACTATGGTCAAATTTGTACTACGGACAACACTAAAATAAGTAGGAAAATTTGGCAGATGGAATTTAATGTGGATAAGTGTGAAGTTATCCACATTAAATTCCACCTGCCAAATTGGTCAGAGGAATAAAAGCGAACTTCTTATCTAAATGGAATGAAACTTCAAAATGCTTCGTTGCAGAGGGATCTGGATATCTTTGTACACGATTCGCAGAAAGTTTTCAACACACAATAAGTAAAGTTAATAGAATTTTGGCTTGCAATATGACTCACTTACACTTGCTAGAAGCTACATATATTCATATTTAGGGACTTGTCCTTTTCAGGCAAAAGAAGCATGTCTATGCATTAAGTTTTTTTTAATTAAACAAAAGGCTGAGGGACAAAGATATCCTGGTGCATTTGCCATGATAACACCTCCACCAGAGTCAATTAGCCAAACAATCAACATCCTTTCCTCATTTAGTGTAAATTGTTTCTCCCTTTGAAATTTGGCATTTGTCCTGAGCTTCAAGAGCATGTCTCTTTTTTCAGATATATTGTGTTTCATAGATACGGAGGAGTAAAACTAACCTGTCGTATCAACAGGCTCTAAAGCAAAGCCCTCTTCTTCATTGATTGGCAGAGTTGTTTGATCATACAGAGTAGTTTCTGCTTGAGGTAAAGGATCAGGAACATCTGAATCACCTATTAAGATAATGAAATGTAAAGATAAATTAAAAACGCCTGAACATATACTTTATGTTTTCGATGGTCCCTCGGAAGCAGAGCTATAATGCACATAATAGATGGTTTCTCCGTGCCCCATGGCATGTTTCACTTCAGTGGAGGCGCTCATCACTGGCTTGTGTTGGGACTTTCTAATTTTACCACTGTCGACAGTGTTTTTCTGTCGTATGCGTCCCATTCCCCATCATCAGGAAACCTGAGGCAGAGGAACAGCCAGAAAATTTCAGCCAATTGCAAGAAATTACAAAAGGTCATGAACGAAGTCCAGTCCATCACTCAAACCAGCCTCCCAGCCACTGACCCTGCCTACACTTCTCACTGCCTTGGAAAAGCAGCCAGCATAATCAAGGACCCATGCATCTCAAACATTCTCTCTTCTACCTTCTTCTGTCAGGAAAAAGATCCAAAAGTCTGAGGATACATACCAACCGACTCAAGGACAGCTTCTTCCCTGTTGCTGCTATTTTTCTTTTGAATGGACCTACCATTAAATTGATCTTTCTCTACACTCTAGCTATGACTGTAACACTACATTCTGCACTCTTTCTTTTCCTTCTCTATGAGTGGTATGCTCTTTCTGTATAGTGCACAAAAAACAATACTTTTCACTGTATACTAATACTTGTGACAATAATAAAATTAAATCAAAAATCAGCATCAAATCAAAATCTAATAGATGCATGTAGATCACTGCATCTGTGCTCAGGGGTTGTTCATGGGTAATGCTGATGTATCAGCCAGGCTTCATAGAGTTTTTGGGTCTTCAAGAGGCGAATGTTACACTTCTTTTCAGTCAAATGATGGTGCCTTAGTGGAACATCTTGCAAAATAGTCATCATAATCTTGGTGTCTGGGGGCAACAACCAAGTACTGTAACTGGAACAGTAACTGGATTACAGTAACTGGAACATGAGACAATTTAACTGGAGGTCAGTTTTACCTTATCACACAATTCAGGTACTGCCACCATCGTGAGTCACAGTACACTAAGACAGAGTTCCTTAAATCCACGTTAGTACATTTTAGTTTGGAGATTAATGACAGGTGCAATTTATTCATGTCTGCCGTAGTATGATCTACCAGGGAACCAACCTGTGCTCTATCAAAATAAGAAAACCTACACATGTTCATACGGATACGAAAGAGGTAAATTGAAATGAATAGTCAATCAAATTAATAATCTTGCATGGCATCACTAGTAACACGGACAATTTCACACACTAGCATAAAAGTAAAAGTACAATATACAGGTGAGCCATTTAGATTAAAGGAAAGTGCAAAATGATTTAAAGCTCCCAGATCATGTAAGGTAAAGTAATTTTTGAAATTAGGTTATATTTTTATTAGAAAAGAGTATCAAAGGATATGAAAGTAAGGCAGATAAATGGAGTTGAGGGCCAGATCTACTGCCATTCAAAATAAATGATGAATAGGTTTAAGGGGCTGAATGGACTCATGAAGCTACGTTCCTTTCATTTTTGGATCAAACATGTCAAAAGTCAGTAACCTATAGAACAGTTTTACTGTTTTCAGTTAAACTTTTAAGTTAAAGAGAAATAACATGGAGCATAGTAATGCACAGTATGATTTTTCACTTCAAATGCTATAAAATTCCATACCAGTCATATCAGTTGGTAGCTTTTTATTGGGTAGATTGTTAGTAATGCATCCGTTAGTATCTGCAAAATCCACAAAAGCATTTTCAGCTTCGCCACTAAGAAGTTCCTCTGAAAATTAAATGAAAGTTCTCTGAGCCTTTATAGGTAGGATTACTTTTGTAAATCATTTGAACACATGGGCAGTGAATCCATTTATTTTATTGGCATTGCTTCTTGAATTATGCATTTGCAATTATACCACATCAGTCATAAGGCAAAGCATTGTGTATATATGGCAAAAAAGTGCTGGACAAAGGGATAAACAAACACTTTGGCTGGTACAAAGGTGAAGGGTTAACTTTCATTCATCTAGGGGTGACAACTTTTGCCATATCCAAACCTGACTCACCTGATGAAGGAGTAGTGCTCCGAAGCTTGTGATCCCAAATAAATCTGTTGGACTTTAACCTGGTGATGTGATTTTTCTCACTACATATAAACCAGGGATAGGATAAATGAGGGGCAGGGAGTAGGATCATAGAATAAGTTCTCCAATTTGTTTACCTGATGAAAATCTATCAATACATTTTAAACAATTTATTTTTCTTTACTTTGTTGCTTATCTCATCTTCTCTTCCTTCACTAGGGCATGCTGACACCATCTTATGTTAGTTTGCTCAAATGGTTACTGTTCTTATGCAACACCGCATATTGGCAAATTGTAAATATCAGCCACCCAATGTCTGCTAAGGAGTATTGTCAGAATAGAGGTGAAGTTTCTTCCTGCAGCATAGGGTAAGGCATAGGTTACAAAAAGAGCTAAATTAATATTAATCATTCAGATTAGATTATGTTATAAAAATCCATGTATTAGGTGTCGCATTTATTTATTCTGTGAGTGGCTGTTCAGCTGTTGAGTAGTCTGCAATCAATGCTTCTTTCACTATGACGTTGCATGCTTGTTTTACAAATGTTCATGACTCAAATATAATTCACTCAAGTAGTTTTGTCCACAAATGTTTGCCCACCATCTGAGAAATATTTACAATAGCCTATTCTACAGCTGAACAGCCACTCACAGTTCAAATAACTACAATACCTAGTATATGCATTTGTATAACATAATCTAATCTGAAAGACTAACATTCTGTGTCACCCAAACTTTCTGTATTTCAGAATAAAGAAAATCAGGTGAGGTACAGCACTAGTTTGTTTTTTCTCAGTTTTGGTCAGCATGATGGATGGCATAGTGGCACAGTGGTTAGCACTGCTGTCTCACAGTGCCAGGGACCCGGTTCGATTCTCGGCTTGGATAACGATTTGTGTGGAGTTTGCATGTTCTCCCTGTATCTGCATGGGTTTCTTCTGGGTGCTCCAGTTTCCTTCCACAGCCTGAAAGGTATGATTCTTAAGTGCACTGACCTGAACAAGTGCCAGAGTTTGGCAAGTAGGATATATTCACAGAAACTTCATTGCAGTGTTAATATAAGCCTTACTTGTGACTAATAAATAAACTTAAGATGATAATCTATTGGGATGTTTACACTAGATCATTATCACATGCTTAAAGGACAAAATCACAAAATATAAAATGACAAATTTAGATCAGGGAATAGCTGAAGTGAATAAAACTTTATAAAGTTAAAAGAACAAAGTTATGCTTTTAAAAAATTAAACATACCTAACATATAACCTGCTCCTTCATCTCCAAATCCATCATTATGAAATCCATTTTTATTACTGTTTGATGTAAATGTTTCTTTTGCAGCATTAGTGGAATTATTTTCTGGTGTTTGATCAAAAATGGATTCGCTGGTGCTATTCAGGTTGTCATCCAATAAACCATTACTTAACATTCCATAATTATCACCTGGCAAGAAGAATAAGTACTTATAAAATTACATTCTTTTTTAAAAGCACACAAATAAAATGATGGGGCCGTAGGCAATTCTGAGAATGCAGAATTTCTTTTTCACTTGAGTCCCAGTGAACTAACAGCAGACTTAGCTGTGAAGACGAGTGTTCACTGAGGTACTATATGTGCTGTTTTGGTTTGCTTATCCAAGGAAGGACATACTTGCCCTAGAGGGAGTGCAATGAAGGTTTACTTACTGGTTCCTGGGATAAAGGGATATGATGAGAAATTGAGAACTAGG
Organism: Sphyrna mokarran; assembly: GCA_024679065.1. Taxonomy (NCBI): domain Eukaryota; kingdom Metazoa; phylum Chordata; class Chondrichthyes; order Carcharhiniformes; family Carcharhinidae; genus Sphyrna; species Sphyrna mokarran. Next base: position 69,745,383 of record JAGIQG010000016.1, read on the forward strand.
CCTATATTCCTGGCATTCAGAAGAACGAAAGATGATTAAGTTGAGACATGCAACATGGCAAATGCTATAAAATGTTTTCCCTGGCTGGGGAATCTAGAATGCCTGGGTTGAAAGTCTCAGAATTAGTAGTTAGTAATAGAGGATGGAGATGAAAAGAAATTTCTTCACTCATAGGGTTGTGAATCATTGGAATTCTCTACGCCAGACAGCTGTAGATGCTCACCTGTTAAGCATATTCAAGACAGACATTGTTAGATTTTTCAGTAATAAGGAATTAAGGAATTCAGGAAGCTGGAATTGAAGAAGTTCAGCCATAATCTTGTTGAATAGAGAAGTAGGCTCAAAGGGCCAAATGGCTTACTTCAACTGTTATTTCTTGCTATAAAGTACGTACTTGCTTGGAGAGAGATAAAAATTGGTAGGCTCAACTTGCTTTGAATTTATTAAAAAAAATTAATTATAATCCTGGTTGGCTCTCAAGTTATAAAGTTGTGGGTTCAAGGTCCACTCCACAAACCAGAGCATATAAGTTAGGTGGACTGTAGAGGAAGTGCTCATCCCAATGGCATAACATCAATTTCTTTAACTGCTTTACTCTTCCTGTCCCCATTTTGACAATATAAAATGCATTTGGGATGTTTTCACTTATAAAAGCATGTCAACTGCTGCAATTGCATTCTTTATAACTATTCCAGTCTATTGTCTGCCTCTAATGGTTAGAAATATCTGCTTATTCTAAGGGCAATCACATACTCACTACGTTATGTATGGAGAAAATTCTAGCTATAACTGTAGATCATGAGTTAGTGGGTAATAACTTTAAAGAGCTATCATCTCTGCTTACCAAATCCATTATCCTGAAGAATACCACACATATCTTCTCGAAGGGTAATCGCCTCGGCTGTGCTTTGGTTTAATGTAAAGTGTTCAGCAACATCAATTGCGCTAGACACAAGATCAAATTTAATTGCATAGTAACAACAGTCTGTAAACCTTACATTTAATGCTCTAGAAACTGCAACATAGTTATTCATAAGGAACAATGATTTATTTAATTTTATGTCTTAATGTAGACAGTTATGCTGTGTTTGAACCTGACAAAGCTACTGTTAATTTTATATACATATATTTCTCAATTTTTTTTATATTCAGCAAGAGTGAAGATAGCATCATGATTAAGAATTAAATAGCTTAGTATGATCCAAATACATAATATGGAAAATGGATATTTCAGCCTGGGGCTGTGGATTTGTACTTATGATTCTCCACATATAATGATCTCCAATTTCAACTAGTTTATTGAAGGGAAGCATCAACATGATAAGAACAGAGATCTTTTTTATAAAACTGCTGTGGTGCTGAACTCTCAACCTGCAATGTTCTAAAAAAAGTCAATGTCCAGGACTGGACTACTTTTTATGTAGACTGAGCAAAGCAAACTGACTTTGCCAGCTTTGAAATCTTGTGTACCACTTGCTATTTTGAGTACTCTGATCAAAACAAGGGGCTGTATTATACCATAGTACTGTATTATTAATTTTTCAGGTAACAACCTTATAATTAACACGAGGTGAGACTTACATCCATCTCCAGGACTTGCATAATGGCAGGAGCCTTTGCAGGAGTGGTGGCCATTGCTGCTGTTGTAGGTAGATCAAAGAGATAAGTAGAGATAGTGGCAGTGTTAACATTACTGGACTAGAAATCCAGTGGTCCAGGCCAATACCCTGGGGCATGGATTCAAATACACCAGCTAGTGAAACTTAAATTCAACTATAAAGGAATCTGGATTTGAAAGCTAATCTCTCTAATGATGACCATGAAATGATAATCTGTTGCTGTACAAATCCATCTGGCTCACTAATGTCCTTTAGGGAAGAGAATCTGTTGTCTTTACTTGGTCTGGCCTACATGTGACTGTCTTTTGAGCACCTTCTAAAAAGCCTAATGAACCACTCAGTTCAGGGACAATTGGGGATGGGAAACAAATGCTGGCCTTGTCAGTGACACTCATATTCAATCAAATAATAAAGGAAAAAAACGGGTGACGTTCAGTAATGAACTGTAACATGCAGGTGCACTGAGATCTATTTCAGCCTTGTACATGATGCTGAGGATGGGCAATGTTACAGTTAGAAAGCATAATCTTGAAATGGTGTCAATTTATGCTATTTGTGAATGTCATAATATTCATGCAACTATGGTGCTTGAGAATGTTTAACGAAAATTTCACATCAATCATATTTGATTAACAGGTCAGCATGAATAAAACTGGAAAGTATCTCTCTCATGTAGAGTCTGAACCAGATACAATAGTGATATGTGTGACCCTGTTTGCTTTTATTCAAAACTCAAATAAAAACCATTCTTTAAAAAAGTTGTTCTACATCACTAGCAAATTAAACATCTGTAAGAGCATAAATTTAGCTAAGAAAAATCAACTTCCAGCATCACATATACAGTATAAACAGGCATAGATTTGCCCATCAGTATATAAAATTCAGTTACTTACTCCAGATCGGGCAATTGGTTGGAAAATTCATTAAATTCTTCAGGCAATGTTATAGCATTGTAAGTAGCTTCAAGGTTTTCTTCGGCAAGGTCCACAATATCTGTAACATCAAATTAACTCAATTAGTACATTGCAATGATTCAAAATATATAATTAAATTATTTCTAGTTCTTTTCCTGAAGTTTCGAATACAATGCAGAAAACTGCAGCAACAAAAGAAAAACAATGATTTCATTCCTGCCAAGAGAAATTGAAAAACTGTCAATTTCTAACAGTGAATTGGAATTGTATATTAATGAATCATTCTGTTATCAGCTGATGATACCAGTGAGTAGCTGTTCCAAGATCATTCCTTCACTGTGATTTCCTTCCATAACTCACGGATATTGAAGTTACCTGCAATGTTTTCATTGTGGGTGGTCTCAGGCAAGTAACAATTATTGTATGAGATTTAATTTAGCATTTGACAAGACGAGGAGCCAGAGCAGAGCTTGAACCTGTCCTTACCTAAGCTTCGCAACTTGGGATGTTCCAACAGTGGTAAATAGCTAACGAACTGGAGGAGAGGAGTTGGTTAATTTTCCTCTTCGTGGCCAAAAAGTGCTAAAGTTGATTGCCATGGCCATACTGTCTCAAATAATGCAATTACTTCAGACCAGAAATCAACTGCAAGGAGGGGGGGGTGGGGGTGATTTTACCAGCTTGTCATGCTAGTCAAGCATGAGAGAGGACTTGTTACACCAGTAATACTGATAGTGTCACAATGAACCAATGCATTCATGTGATAAGATTGATTTGAGAAATTTATGAATGCAAAGAAAATCCCATAATGTATAATTCTACAGTATGATGTGGATGATGCAATCCAAAGGTCAAGAGAAAGTCTGTGAAGTTCTGATGTGTCTTTAATAATATTTGTACTGCCATCCATTAAATTAAATCTTAAATAAAAACCTAAATAAGTAATTTTTTATGAATCAAAACAAAACATGTCTTAATTAAACAAAAGATGTGAGAACTGCAGAGTGTACAGTACCAGGACGAAAGGCAATCTTAATTTTTGTGAACGCCTCATTGCAGTCTGCCAAGAGGTACTTTGCTTTGCGATTGTAAATCCTCACCACCCCCAAAAGCAAGTGTCCTGATGTTCTCAGTGCTATTTTAACCTAAAGAGGGGACATAAACATCATAAATTTATTTTTCTGCACAATAAAATACTAATTTATCATAAGTCTTATTTGTGTACCCTCTATATCCTAAAGTAATTTATATCCATCAGTATAAATGCACATCATACCACCTACTATTGGCCCTCACTGAAGCCCCCATCAATGATTTAGTAAATTTTAGTCCTCTATCCAAATTAAAGTCTATTAAATTCTAATAATAATATTCTTTTCTGAGATGTATTCAATCTATAATTAGGCTTTTAGCAGGATTGTTGAAAAGTAATCAAAAATAGAGATTCTGGCTGATTTTGTTCTAGGATACCTTAGACCAAAAATAGAACCTCTACTTCTGCCCTACTAGTACCCTAACTGAGATCATACAATTCATCAGAGCTGGGACTCTCTTGATCTTTATGGACCAACAACTCATTGTTAAAACTAGAAGCTGTAGGTGCAGAATTAAGCTGTTTGGATATCGGACAGAATTTTCCAGTCCCACCTGTCATGGAAATCATAGTAGACAAGACACAGACCATTGGAAAGGTCCACTGATCTCAAGTGGATTTTCCAACCTTCGGGCATGCACAGCTGGAAAATCATGTCGCTTGAGTCTGCTCTGCGATTCAATAAGATCATAGCTGGTCTGATATAATTTTCATCTCCACTTTCCCACCTTATCCTTATAATGTTTGATTCCCTTACTGATTTAAAATCTGTTTACCTCAACCTTTAACATACTTAATGATCCAACTTCCACAGATCTCTGTGGTAAAGATTCCACAGATTCACTACTCTCCAAGTGAAGAAATTCCTCCTCATCTATGTTTTATCTGTGATTAGGTACAAGACTCTCCCAGAGGGGCAAATATCATTTTAGCATCTACCCTGTCAAGTCAGCTGAGAGTCCATGGGCAGAATTTTATGGCCATTTTACGCCCTTTATGCAGCGGAAAAATGTTGTAAAACCAGGCATAAAGCAGCTAGCATGATTGGTGCTGGTTTTTGTGCCTGTTGCAATTTTACAACGCCCAATTTCTAACATGGTCAGCCACGCACTGGTAATGGGTGAAAGATTGATTAATTTATTGAAATTTATGTATATGTTCATTTCCATTTGTTTAGCGATGGAAATGAACATACGAGTCCGGTGCTCAACCATTTGGGCTTGCTTGCCTTCATAGCCTTGGAACAATCGTGTTGGCCTCGCCAGTGCCAAGGAAGTCAACTGCAAGGCAGTGAAGCCCCTTGGCCAGAGCCAGATTGGTAGTATCACATGGCACCTGGGCAATACCCATTGGGCAGTGCCGGGTCAGGGCTAAATGGAAGTGAAACCTGTGGGAATCGTGCCAAGGATCTGGCCAATACTTTTGGAATATTATTGGTGTCTTCCATCATGAAAATCGATGCAAAGCATTTGTTTAAGTCTTTGGCCATTTCCTGATTTTCCAATTTCATGTTATAATGGACACATGTTTACTTTGACCTCTTTTTATTTATTTAGAAAAGCTCATGCTGTCTTTTATATTGCTTGCTAGTTTACCCTCTTTCTTATATTTTTCGTCATTTTTTGTTGGTTTTTAAAACTTTCCCAATCCTCTGGTTTATCACTAAGTTTTGCCATGATATATTTTCTTCAGTTTAATACCTTCCTTAATTTCTGTGGTTAACTATGGGTGATTTATCCTCTTCCTATAATCCTTCTCATTGGGCCATTAGGGAGTTTTCATCTGATCCTTTAACATGCTGTGAGCAAGCAATACAAAAGTCTAATTTCCTTGTCTTTTTTTCCTGGCTTACTATTCAACTGAACTTCTCTATCATTCCATAAATTTTGGTGACAACTATATGTGTCAATCAAATTCATGCATCGATTTTCAGCTTCCATTAACTTATTATGCCAAAATCAGTGCATTTCAAATGAAAAAGCTTTTTTTAAAATATTGCACAAGAGATCATGAATTTTAATCCACCAATTTAGTCATAATCTGTAACAACTCAAAACAGCTATTTCAGGAAGTGCAAACTCCTTTATTTCTTGTTAATGTACGGGACCTAATATTAAGGTGTATATTTTATCCAACTGCGACGTAAGTCGAAAACATTCATATAAGTAAACATACAGCCTGTTTGATAACTTGCAATGTAGCTAAATGTCAAAAATGTAGCCAATTTTCAAGTGCAATTTAGACCTATAAGGGAGTCAGGGAAGTATACATCTTATTTAATCGCTGGATATTATAATCCAGAGATTTGAAAACAACTAAGCATTTGTCACTGAAATATTTTAGTTTACAAAATAGTTACTAAAATATTATTAAGCTGTAAAAGCAACACACAAGACTGAATAACGAAAATACTAGCAACATGAATATTTACTGCAAATGTTTAGACTTAGTATATTTGTTAATAGATTTACTTCTAAATATTCTGCTTAGCTTTGAACAGAAAATAAAGCACCAATTGTAATTAGATGTAAAGGAAGGCTAAATCGATAAGAAAGAATGAACATCTCCAACCTCGAAGTCATAGATCTTTCCAGAGTAGTTATTTTGAAACACCAACAATTTTGCACTGTAATAACTGAGCTTTTCGGACCACATGACATTAACCAATGTGAACTAATTTATAATTTGACTGGAATTAAATTCAAAATACAAAGCAATTTTACATTATCAATTCTGTCTTATATTTTAATGCTTCAGCACTTGCTCATTTGATGCAAATTCAGTTACTTTACCTTGGGTGAAATAATGCTTTCCACAGTAGTCTCCAGATTGCACTCAAACACATGGGCTTTTGTTAGCTTTTTGTCCCAATGGGCTGCAAGCCAAATCTTCGCCAATGGCCCACGTTTGCTGAGAAATAAGGCAGCATAAAACATCACCGCAGCTGCTACAATGACTACAAGTTAAGAAAAAATGCTGGTGAAGAGAAAAAGAAAACAATGAAACTTTGCAGAATAAAGGATCATATTATTAACAATACAGAAACTAGGTACAAGAATCCTAAATACTCACCTATATCAAAGAATTGCCTCTCTTTCATTTTCTGTTTATCACTGACATGCACATTATGTGTACTGTCCAGGATTGATTTTAAGCTATTCTGCAACATGTTAGCCATTCTATACTAATTATTTCCAGTAATATATAGAACTCTACAGTTTGTCATTCCCCTCCAAGTTAAACATTATCCTGATTTGAAACATATCACTGTTACTGGCTCAAAATCCTGAAACTGTTCTCCTAACCACTCTGTGGGTGTACCTACTTACCAGATAGACTGCAACAGTCTGCGGAACAGATTTGATGGGTCGTGTGACCTAGTTCTGCTTCTATGTCTTATGGTCTTAAAAGAGGAGGCCTACTTCCACCTTCTCAAGGATAATTAAGGATGGGCAATAAATGTTGAGCTTGCAAGTAACACCCAGACCCCTCGAAAGAAAAAAGAGATTTGGTGCTTGAACCTGATCAGTTTTGCCAATACAGTTGTTAGTGACTCAGTATAAATATTTATCATATATAAAATTGTATTTATGCTACAGGAAACTAACTGTGTTCACTGATTGCAAGCTACTTTATTCTTTGACACAACTGTTATTCCAACAAGAGGACTGTACTGCAGTTACTTATACTTGCAACTTTAATTTGAATTGTAAACAGATGGAATTAACAAAGTATGGTATTAAAAACTGGAGAATATAAATAGTTTATCAGTTTGAAGTCTGACAAATCTAAAGGTTATTTCTATTTGGGAGGAAGTTACATAAATAACTGCCTATTTTTATGTATGATTATGCAATGAAAAGCTCACACTAGCATGTTAATAAACACAAGACTTTTTTTCACAAGTTAATTATACTACCAACATCTTTGAAAAAAACAATTTAAAGAATGGCTATATATCCTTTATATATAATAATCAATAGTAACATTTAATGTGGAAGTGGATAAACATTTGAAAGGGAGATAATTTTCAGGGGTATGCAGAAAAAGCAGGCAAATGGGACCACGTGGATAGTGGGACTAATTGGCTGGCACTTTCAAAGTGCAAAGAAATGATAGAGCAATAATATTCTACACTGAATGTCTAAAATTATGCTTAGAATTGGGATTAGTGGTAAATATTAGAAAGAACATCAAAAACTCTCGATGAGGACTCATTAACAAGTTATGCATAGTTATTGGAAAAGGCAGGTATCATGGGTGGCGTGATGGCACAGTGGTTAGCTGCTCACAGCGCTAGGCAGCTGCGTTCAATTTCAGCCTTGGACAATTGTGTGGAGTTGGCAATGTTCTCCCTGTGTCTGTGTGGGTTTCCTCCGGATGCTCTTGTTTCCTCCCAGAGCCCAAAGATGTGCAGGTTAGGTAGATAAGCCATGGTAAATGCGTGGGGTTAGAGGGATAGCGCAGGGTTTGTGCCTGGAAAAGATAATTTTTTGGAGTGTCATGGAAACTTGATGGGCCAAATGGCCTCCTTCTGCAATGTAGGGACTCTATGGAAGTACATACATATGCATTTCATATGTCTACGAAACCCTTTCTCCAGTTGTCACAATCTTGTTAAAAATGTTTCCCTGTGGAATGCAACTGTAACTGAATCTTCCTTTCAGTGGCAGAACTTCAAAACCCCACCTTCCAACTCAACTGTTGTACAGAGAAACTCATATCTAGAAACATACATAGAAAATAGAAACCTGACTAGGCCATTTGGTCCTTTGAGCCTATTCTGCCCCCATTCATTAAGATTATGGCTGATAATCAAATACAATATCATGATCCCACCTCCCCACCATATCTCTTGATCCCTTTAGTCCCTAGAACTATAGCAAATTCCTTCCTGAAATCACATACTCATTTGTAGAATCACAGAGTGTAGAAGAGGCCCTTCGGCCCATCAAATCTGCACCAGCATTCAAGAAACACTTGAATTCTCACCTAATCCCATCGATCAGCACTTGATCCATAGTCTTGAATGTTATGACGTGCCAAATGGTCATCCAAGCACTTATTAAAGGATGTGAGACAATTTACCTGTACCACCCTCCCAAATTAGCACAATCCAGACCGTCACCATCCTCTGCGACAAAAAGTTTTCCTCACATCCCTCTAAAACTCCTCCCCCTCATCTTGAACCTACATCCTCTTTGTGATTGACCCTTTAACTCGGGGGAACAACTGTTCCTTATCCACTCTGTTAATGTCCCCCAATCTTGTACACCTTGATCAGGTTGCCCCTCAGTCTTCCCTGCTCCAACAAAAACAACCTAAGCCTGCCCAACTTCTCTTCATAATTTAAATGTTCCATGCCAGAAACATCCTGGTGAATCTCCTCTGCACACCCCCTTCAGCACTATCACATCTTTCCTATGAGGTGACTAGAACTGCATACTGTAATAGCTGTGGCTTCACTAAAGTTCTATACAACTCCAACATGACTTCCCTGTTTTTATAATGTATGCCTTGTCAGGTGCTCTTGAGGTGGAACATTTATCCGCAGAGATAAACGTGTGTTATTCAATTTCCTACAAATATCCTTTTGGCTCAGATCAAAAGAATACAAAGGCAACTTCAGACAGCCAGTAGAAAACCAGTGCAAGTCTCAGATGGGTGCAGTGGATAGCTGGGCCAAATGCCACTGAGTTAAAGACAGTGCAAGTATTTTCCATAGAGAAAATTAGCATGATAACAATTGACTAAGCAGGAAACACACACAAGACTTTTGCCAAATTATAGACGAAAACACACATTAAAAAAGAAGGCTGTGATCTAAAATTCACGCTAGCCGTGGGCGTAATTCCTGTAATGGCTGCTAAACCTCACAAGAGATCCAAAACAGAACCTGCGCCAGCAAGATTACAGATTGAAATCTACCTGCTCCCGTCCAATGATACACATAGTTTCATGCCCAGGAACCTTAAAATATTTTTAGTTATTAGGGCTTAATTCTGCTATTTCTGCCATCTCCACATTGTCCCACCCAGCCAGAAAACCAGTCTAAATAATCATGCCAGGGATATACAGACAGGTATAGTCCCTGAGTAATGAATAGACATGGTCAGGCAGCAGGCCCTCTGAGGGTTCCCCTAATGTGTAGTGTGGTGGGATGTGGGGGTATCCTGTGAGGACGAAGGAAGGGTGATGCCTGTGAAGGGAGTGCCCTGATACTTGTGTTGGAAACCGAGGAGAATGTCCTGCCAGATACTTGCATGTTGGGGCTGAGGGTTATGTGGTCCCCTCTGTCTGTGAGTGTAAGTTTACTTTCAAATGTAGAAAAATGGCGCCCTGGTCTCTGTGAAACCAGCCTCGCTGACTTCTTCAGGCCCCTTCCTCTCAGAATGATGCACAAACTACTCCCCTAAATTTTCTGCACTCACCTGATGAAAAGGTAATGCTCCAAAGGCTTGTGTTTCCAAACAAACATATTGACTTTAATTTGGTGTTGTGAAACTTTTTATTGTGCCACCCCAGTCCAACACTGGCATCTTTGCATCATGATTACCACCGACACTCAAAGTGGAGAAGATTTCTGAGAAGATCGCACATATTGACCTCCACTCACCTAATGACGGAGCATCATTCTGAAAGCTCGTGATTCTGTTGGACTTTAACCTGGTGTTGTGAGTCTTACTAGATTTTCTGTGCACTGAGTGTCAGAATAACTAGCTGTTCATCTGGAGAGATATGTGCCAGTTTTCAGTTTGAATCTGACACTGCCAGATTTTGAGAAAATTCTGATCAATGTTTTTTAAAGTGTATCCTCATATGACCAAGTTGATAGCATTGTCCCTTTGCAGCTGAAGGTTATGACTTCAGTGCAGTACTGATGGAAGTGCTTCATTGTTACACGTGCCATCTGCTGGATGAGATGTTAAATCTAGTTACAGTCTGCTTATTCTAATGAATGCGAAAGGTTCAAAGGAACAACAGAAATTGCATGTTACCTTAGTCCTCATCCAACATCCCCAAAAATAAATTCGCACCAAAAGCTGCTGAAACGTCATCAATGCAAATTGGCTTAAATATTTATTCAGTTAATAATCACCGCATTTCAAAAGTAATTTTTTTTGCAAAGCACTTTGAAAGGTTTTGATGTAATATAATTTGATGTAATAATATGCCATATTACTTTGAGCATCCCATCTACGCACTTAGGAGGAAATTATCTTATCAAGGGATCCAGATACAATCTTCAATGGCAAAATGTTCCTGTAATGTATCACTATGTAATGGACAGCTTTGCAGCGTAATTTATATTGTAACTTGCTGCCAATGTAATATGATGGAATTATGATTCAAAAGTTGTATTCAATTGTTGTTATACAAGTGAGCTGAACATTCATAAATAATATGGCACCTACTTAAGATCTGTGAATGCAGTGCCAGAGATTTTCTGCTCAGTAACCAAGTTTAGTAGAGTAATACTGCACTGAGCTGCCAGAATTTTTGGCCCACTGATGTTGGCGGGATTTTCAGGTTGTACAGAGGGCGAGCCCCCAGCAGCAGGGAGGTGCAAACAATGCAGTGGGAGGAGGTCCCGCTAATGCTGGGCCACGTCTACTGCTGCAAAACACACTGTGGAGACGAAATACGGCCCAGTAACTACTTCCAACAGATAAGAGGAACTCTTGGGGAGAGGAGCGCATACCTTGTGGCTAGAATATGCTTTGTGGTCTCCACAATTATGAAGTTACCATTGCACAAATGGTAAAACCTGCACAAACCTGCACAACTAGAGACTGGGCCACTGACGCTGTACCCTGAGGGCGCGGGGCCTGTGGCCCAGGGCTGTGTAGGGCGCCCACCCTGGACAAGTTTTTTGGTTAGTTGTCGAGAATGCTCAAGTTAGAATTGCTGGGCTCAGTATATCAAGGTGATTGTGCAAGGCTGGGGGCAGTGGTCTAATTTGAGGGGAAAGGGTAGACTGTTTAGGACGGAGATGAGCAGACATTTCTTCACACAGCGTCGTCAGCTTCGGAAATTTCTTATCACATGAATTGGCTGAGGCCAAAACGTTGAATATTTTTAAAGATGAATTTAGATATTGCACTTAAGGTGAAAGGGTTTAAAGTATATGGAGGGAAGGCAGGTCCAAGCTATTGAATTGGATGGTCAACCATGACTAGAATGAATGCTCCTTATTTCAATTGAACCAAGAATGGTCAAAATGACAGGATGCACAAGACGATCAAATTGCATTGAGAGAGTTTGCATTTTGCCTCATTGATTCGGAGCCATACATGACAGATGCCAACGATCATTAACGCCGCAGCTGGGAAATATTAGCAGCCGCACCGACCCAGGTTTTGGGAAAGGTGCCAGACAACGTGAAATGCTTGTACTGTTTGCATTTTAACACTTCTCGCTCAGGCCATTTGCATTATTCAGTGTTGGCTAGGTTATAGGGTTGGGCTGGGTTTCATTCACAACTCATCCCCTCATTTACAGGGGAAAATCATCGCGCCGTCATGCGTGATGAGAAGCCGCCTTCTTGTCACTCGGAATAAGAAGATCAGCAGCAGCAGTGGAGTTTACTCACGCCGGTTGTTTCTCGCTCGGGATCCGCTCGGTGCTGGCGAAGTCCCCGCTGCCGCCTCCTCACGGAGAAGCCGCCTGGAGCCGCGCGCCAAAACAGCTCCCGCGCTGATCCGGAGGGAGCAGCACGCGACCCAATGACGGTTAAAATGGGAGAGCGCGCGACTGGCGGTTGAGCTGAGCGTTCCAAACAGCAGCAGATAATCCGGAACTCAAACCCCAGACCCTCCCCAACCCAAACTCAAAACCCAGACCATCCCCCCAAACCCAGCCCAACTCAGTGCTGACCCCCCAAACCCAGCCCAATGCTGACCTCCAAACCCAGTCCAACACTGATTCCTAAACTCAAACCCCAGCGCAATCCTGGATCCTAATCCCAGCCCAATTCAGTGCTGACCCCCTCCCAAACCCAACCAATGCTGACCCCCAAACCCAGTCCAACCGTCCTAAACTCAAACCCCAGTTCAACACTGACCCCTTAAAGCCAGTCCAACTCATCCCTGCAAATGCAACCCAATGCTAACCCCCAAACCATGTCCAACCCTGACCCCCAAAGTCAAACCCCAAACCGTCCCCCAAACCCAACTCAGTGCTGACCCCCAAACCCAGCCCAATGCTGACCACCCCCAGCCCAATTCAGTGCTGACCTCCCCAAACCTATCCCAACCCTGACTCCCCCAAACCTATCCCAACCCTGACCCCCCCAAACCAAGCCCAACCCTGACCTCTCAAAACCCAGCCCAACTCTGACCCCCCAACTCAGCCCAACCCTGACCCCCCAAATTCAGCCAACCCTGACCCCCCCAAATCTCAGCCCAACCGACCCCCCTCAGACCCAGCCAAGTCTGACCCCCAGCCCAGTCCTGACCCCCCCCCCAGTCCAGTCCTGACCCCCCACTAAACCCTGGGACTATGATGTGGCCATTAAGAGACATGGTTGGGACAAGAATGGTTGTTGGCAGTTCCAGGGTATAGATGTTTCAGTAAGAGTAAGAAAGACGGTAAAAGAGGTGGAGAAGTAGCATTGTTAATTAAGGATAGTTTAATGCCTGCTGAAAGGCATTTTAAGGGCGAACTGCTGACTGAGGTAATATGGGCTGAAGTTAGAAATAGGAAAGGATCGGTAACGTTATTAGGAGTTTTCTACAGGGTCCCAAATAGTAATGTGGAGGAGGAAATAGCAAAGCAGATTATGCATAGGTGTGGATGTCACAGAGTAGATATCATGGGTGACTTTAACTTTCCAAATATTGATTGGAACCTTTATAGGTTGAATAGTTTGGATAGGACACTTTTTGTACAATGTGTGCAGGAGAGTTTCCTGATGTAACATGTGGATAAGCCAACAAGAGGTGGGGCCATATTCGACTTAGTAGTACTGAGTAATGAACTGGGCCAAGTCTTAGGCTTTTTTTGTGAGAGAGCATTTTAGAGATAGTGACCACAATTCGGTGTCCTTCATTATTGCAATGGAAAGGGATAGGGTCATATGACAAGGCAAGGTTTATAATTGGGGCAGGGGAAATGATGATGTGATTAGGCAAGAATTAGGGAGCATAAGACGGGAACAGAAACAGTCAGATATGGGCACAAATGAAAAGTTTTTCAAGGAACAAATACTGCATGTCCTTGATAGGTATGTCCCTATCAGGCAAGAAGGAAATGGCAGAGTGAGGGAACCATGACGCACAAAGGAGGTTGAATGTCTTGATAAGAGGAAAAAGGAAGTGTATGTAAGGATGAAGAAATAAGATTCAGTTGGGTCGCTTGAGTGTTACAAGGCAGTTAGGAATGAGTTAAAGAAAGAGCTTACGAGAGCTAGGAGGGGGTATGAGAAGTCCTTGGTGGGTCAGATAAAAGAAAACGCCAAGACTTTTTACTCTTATATGAGAAATAAAAGAATGACCAAGGTGAGGTTAGAGCCAGTCAAGGATAGTAGTGGGAACTTGTGCATGGAGTCAGAAGAGATAGGTGAGGCGTTGAATGAATACTTTTTTCAGTGTTCACTATGGAGAGGGACCATGTTTTTGAGGATGACTGCATGATACAGGCTGATAGGATAGAGGAGGTAGATGTTCTGAGAGAAATGTATGGCAATTTTGAAAAACCTGAGGATTGATAAGTCCCCTGGGCCAGATGGGATACATCCTAGGATACTTTGGGAGGCAAGGATGAGATTGCGGAGCCTTTAACTTTGATCTTTGGGTCCTCACTATCCATGGGGATACAGCCAGAGAACTGGAGAGTGGCAAATGTTGTTCCTCTCTTCAAGAAAGGAAATAGGAATGACCCTGCTAATTATAGTCTTACTATAATTACTTCAGCAGTTGGTAAGTTAATGGAAAGAATCCTGAGAGATAGGATTTATGATCATTTGGAAAGATTCAGTTTAATCCGGTATAGCACAGGTTTCGTAAGGGGTAAGCCTTGCCTCACAAATTTGATTGAATTCTTTGAGGAGGTCACTAAATGTGTGGACGAAGGTAGAGCAGTTGATATCATATACATAGATTTTAGTAAAGCATTTGATAAGGTTCCCCACGGTAAGCTCATGAAGAAGATAAGAATGTATGGGATAGAAGGAAATTTGGCTGATTGGATAAGTAACTGGTTATCTCACAGAAGACAGAAGGTAGTGGTGGAAGGAAAATTTTTAGACTGAAGTCCAGTTACCAAGGGTGTACCACAGGGGTCAGTGCTGGGTCCTCTGCTTTTTGTGATTTTTATCAATAATTTGGAAGAGAGGCTGAAGAGTAGGTTAGTAAATTTGCTAACGACACCAAGATTGGTGGACTAGTGGATGAGATGAAGAGCTCTTGCAGGCTGCAAAAAGACATTGATATGATGCAGAGCTGTGCTGAAAAGTGGCAGATGAAGTTTAACTCTCATAAATATGAGGTGATTCATTTTGGTAGGACAAACTTGAATGCAGATCACAGGGTCAACGGCAATGTTCTAAGGAATGTGGTGGAAAAGAGAGATTTTGGGGTTCATATCCACAGATCTCTGAAGGTTGCCACTCAAATGGATAGAGCAATGTAGAAGGCTTATAGTATGTTAGTGTTTATTAACAGGGGGTTTGAGTTTAAGAGCCATGGGGTTATGCTGCAACTATAGCAAATGTTTGTGAGACTACATTTGGAATATCGTATTCAGTTCTGGTCACCTCACTATAAGAAGAATGTGGAAACACTGGAATGAGGGCAGAGGAGATTTACCAGGATGCTGCCTGGATTGGAGGGTAGGTCTTATGAGGAAAAGTTGAGGGAGCTGGGACTTTTCTTTTTGGAGCAGAGGAGGATGAGAGACGACTTATAGAGGTTTATAAAATGATGAAAGGGATTGATAGAGTGGACGTGCTGAGACTATTTCCTCTGGTAGCTGTAGCTGTTACTAGGAGGAATAACTATAAGGTTCATGGTGGGAGATATAGGAGGATGCCCAAAGTAGATTCTTTGCTCAGAGAGTGGTTGGGGTGTGGATAGATTGCCTGCTGTGATAGTGGAGTCGGACACTAGAGGAACTTTCAAGCAGTTTTTGGATAGGCACAATGATAGGGTCAGATAGTTTGATCTTGGGAATGGACATAGCTCAACACAACATTTACAGCTGAAGGACCTGCACTATGCTGTAATGTTCTATGTACTAAACCCAGCCCAGCCCTGACTCCCTCCAAACACACCTCAGCCTTGACACTCATAGAACATAGAACATTACAGCACAGAACAGGCCTTCGGCCTTCGATGTTTTGCCGACCAATTAAGAAAAAGCAATAACCCTCCCTTTTCGTCCATAAACTTATCTACTAACCTCTCAAACGCCATCAAACTTGGTGCACCTACAACTGCAGCAGGCAGGGCATTCCATACCCTTACCACCCTCTGGGTAAAGAACCTACCTCTGACATCCGTCCTATAACTACCACCCCTTAATTTAAAGCTATGTCCCCTCGTGCTAGCTTTCTCCATCCTAGGAAAAAGGCTATCACTGTCCACCCTATCTAAACCTCTAATCATCTTATATGTTTCAATAAGGTCCCTCTTAGCCGCCTTCTTTCTAACGAAAACAACCTCAAATCCCTCAGCCTCTCTTCATAAGACCTGCCCTCCATACCAGGCAACATCCTGGTAAACCTCCTCTGTACCCTCTCCAATGCCTCCACATCTTTCTCATAATATGGGGACCAGAACTGCACACAATACTCCAAGTGCGGCCGCACTAGAGTTTTGTACAGTTGCAACATGACGTTGCGGCTCCGAAATTCAATCCCCCTACCAATAAAAGCTAAGATTCCGTATGCCTTCTTAACAACCTTATCGACTTGATTGCCAACTTGATTCCCCCAATGCAGCCCAGTCTTGACCCCCCGCCTCAACAAATGCAGGCCAGCCTTGACCTACCCCAAATGCAGTCCAGCCCTGACCCTACAAACGCAGCCCAAGCCTGACGCCCCCCCTCCAGACCCAGCCCAGCCCTCAGCCCCCAACTCAACTCAGCCCAGCTCTGATCTCCCCAGACGCAGCCCAGCCCTGACTCTCCCCAAATCCATCCCAGCCTTAGCCTCCCCAAATGCAGCTCAGACCTGACCTCCCAAACGCATCTCAGCCCTGATGTCCGCCAATGCAGCCTTGCCCTGACCGCCCCCAAACCCAGCCCAAGCCTGACCCCCCCATACCCAGCCCAATCCTGACCTCCAAACTTGAAACTCCAGACAATCCCCAAAACCAGCTTAGTACTGAACCCCCAAACTCGGCCCAACCTTGATGCCCAAACCAAACTCAAACCCCAGACCCTCAAACCCAGCCCAATATTGATCCCCTACCCAACCGAATGCTGACCCTCAAATATCAGGCCCTCCCCAAATCCAGCCCAGTGCTTATTCCCCAAACTCAAACCTCAGAACCTCCCCAACCCAGCTTAATGCTGATCCCCAAACCCAGCCCAATGCTGACATTCAAACTTAAACCCCAGACCTTCCCTAACCTAGTCCAATGTTGACATTCCCCCCAAATCCAACCTAATGCTGACTCCAATCCAGAACTCAAATGCTAGACTCTTCTCAAACCTAGCCCAGTGCTGGGCAGCACAGTGGTTAGCAGTGCTACCTCAATGCAGAATCTGGGTTCAGTTCTTGGCTTGGGTAACTGTCTGTGTGGAGTTTGCATGTTCACTCTGTGTCTGCATGGGTTTCCTCCAGGTGCTCCGGTTTCTTCCCACAGGCCAAAGATGTCTGGGTTAGGTGGATTGACCATGCAAAATTGTCCCTTAGTATGAGGGGGACTAGCAAGGTAAATATGTGAGATTACAGGGATAGGGCCTGGTTGGTGCAGGCGCAATGGACTGAATGGCCTCCTTCTGCATTGTGGAGAGTCTGTGATTCTATGATTCAAACCCAGCCTAATGCTGACTTGAAACCTAGCCCAACCCAATGCTGACCCCAAACTCTCTCCCAAACCTAGCCCATCCCTATGCTAACCCTCAAACCCTGCCCCATCCCCAATGCTGACCCCAAACTCTTTCTCCAAATCCAGCTCCACTCTAATGTTTACCTCAAATTTTCTCCGAACCCAGCCCACCTTAATGCTTACCCCAAATCCTATGCTACCCAAATGTTGATTCCAGAGTCTTGCCCCAAACCCAGCCCCACTCCAATGCTTACCCAAACTTTCTCCCAAATCCAGCTCCGCCTCAATGCTTTAAGGTTAAGTTTACTTCTAGCGTCATAAATTGGCTTATATTAACACTGCAATGAAATCACTGCTAAAATCCCCTAGTTGCCACACTCTGGTGCCTGTTTAGGTACGCTGAGGGAGAATTTAGCCTGGATAAACCTTAACCAGGATATCTTCCAGATTGTGGGCAGCATGGTAGCACTGCTGCTTCACAGTTCCAGAGACTGTGTTTGATTGGGTCACTGTATATGTGGTTGCACA
The DNA here is from genome assembly GCA_024679065.1 of Sphyrna mokarran. NCBI lineage: Eukaryota > Metazoa > Chordata > Chondrichthyes > Carcharhiniformes > Carcharhinidae > Sphyrna > Sphyrna mokarran. The sequence goes on from JAGIQG010000016.1 coordinate 69,763,531, forward strand.
TTCTCACTGTGTCTGTGTGGGTTTCCACCAGGTGGTTTATGTGATTCTATGAAACCAGAGTATCCAGAGGAAACCCACACAGACACAGTGAGAATGTTCACAGTGACCTAATCTGGCAATGGAACCCAGGTCCTTGTGAGAGTATGAGACAACAGTGCTGACCACTGTGCCACCCTGCTATCCCTAATGCTGACCCCAAACTCAGCCCCACTGTAAGGGGAAAAATCTTAATAGGTTAGTAAAAGTTTTTAAACTATTAGACATTAAAACACTGACTGACAGAACTACCAGCATTGAGTTAAATTACTTTAAAACAGACTTTTAAGCTAACAAGAAAGCACTTTACAGACATATGAAATCCAGTAAGAGATTTAAACAAATGATAATGATTTAAAAAGGATGCTAATATTTTGAATGTATTAATGTATTTTTAAGAGTCATTGTTCACTTTAATCAAAGGCATTGCTACAAAGCATCATGATAAAAGGCATTAGTACAAAGCCATAGTCTAAGGGAATACAAAAACCTTGGAAATTTGCAAATATTATCAGCAGAGTTTTTAATGGTAAGAACATTCAGAACATTTAATCAAACTTCATGAATTGGGTTTATTCTCTGTCCAGATAAGATGGATGCATGCCCAGACATGGAATATGATTTGGCAGTGACCTGTAAAGGAACTTATGGGAATGTTCACTTTGAACTCTGTGGCTAATGTCTAACATTACTAGGCAACAGAAGAAGCTAGGTTAGCTAAAAAAGGAAGAAGTGTCCAGATTTTAAGGAGTAATAAAATGCTATTATGCAGGCTACAATATATGACATAGAAGATAGGAGCAAGAGAAGGCCATTGGGCCCTTTGAGCCTGCTCTGCCATTCGTTACGATCATGGCTGATCATCCAACTCAATAGCCTAATCCTGCTTTTTCCCCATAACCTTTGATCCCATTCACTCAGTGCTATATCCAGCTGCCTCTTGAATATATTCAATAATTGGCATCAACTACTTCCTATGGTAATGAATTCCACAGGCGACAGGTATTATTGTTGATTTATGTATATGGAAGATGATTGATTTAAAGCTAATGAAAGGCAGGAGTAATTGATAAAATCTATAATTGATCTGTTTTGAATTGTATATGTTAGAAATGCATTGGAGAGATCTAGCTGCTCCAACTTGAAAATTGCCCCAAACCTTTGATTATTTCCCCTAGTGGCTGCTGGTCAAAATAAAGCTTACATCTTTGAACTGAAACATTAGTTTCGTGAGTCCAGTTTTGTCTGAAATTTGATGGTATGCGGCCATCTTCAAAAACCTCAACACCCACCCCAAATGCTTATCCCCACACCTTTACCCAAGCCCCACCCCAATGCTGACCTTCAAGCTCTCCTCCAAACCTAGCCCCCACGAGGAATTCAGCCTCACCCTCAAGCATACCTCAACGCAGACCCACTCCCAAATCCAGCCCCACCCATCAATCTCAACCTCAAACCCAATTCCACCACATTGTGAAACTCACCCCCATTCCATAACTTGTCTCGAAGAGTTAGTTTTTTTTAATAGGACGCCCAATAGTGACAGGGATGTTGAGGTGCAGATAGGGAAACAGATCCTAGAGAGATGTAAAAACAACAGAGTTGTCGTGATGGGAGACTTTAATTTCCCAAACATTGACTGGATTGTCCCAAGGGTGAGGGATTTCAGATGGGGAGGAGTTTGTTAGGTGTGTCCAGGAGGGTTTCCTGACACAGCACGTGGATAAGCCTACGAGAGGTGAGGCTGTACTTGACCTGGTGCTGGCTAATGAACCAGAACAGGTGTCGGATCTCTTGGTAGGAGACCATCTCGGGAATGGTGATCATAATTCTATCTCTTTCACAATAGCATTGGAAAGAGATAGGATCAGGCAGGATAGGAAGATGTTTATCTAGAGTAGGGGGAAATATGAAGACATCAGGCAGAAAATTGGAAGAGTCAACTGGAAGGAGATGTTCTTGGGGAAAAGTACTGAAGGAAGGTGGTGGATTTTCAAGGAATGTTTGTCTGGAGCTCTGCACGACAACATTCCGATGAGACAAGAGGTTTTGGTAGGTCGTGTGAACTGTGGTGCACAAAGGTTGTGATGAACCTAGTTAGGAAGAAAAGAAAGATGTACAAAAGGTTCAGAGAGCTAGCGGATGTTAAGGATCTAGAGGCATATAAGATTTGTTGAAGGGAGTTTAAAAAAGAAATTAGGAGAGCCAGAAGGGGTCACGAGAAGGCTTTGGCAGGTAAGATTAAGGAGAATCCCAAGACGTTCTACAAATATGTGAAGAGTAAAAGGATGAGAAGTGAAGGAATAGGACCTATAAAAGATGAAGGGGAAATGTCTGTGTGGAACCAGAAGAAATGTAGAGGTGCTTAATAAGTAATTTGCCTCGGTATTCACAGTGGAAAGTGATCTGGGAGACTGCAAGTTTGCAACAGCCTAAAAAGATTGAGTATGTGGACATTAAGAAAGAGGATGTGTTGGAACTGTTAAATTCCATTAAGGTAGAGAAGTCGCCGGGACCAGATGGGATGTACCCTAGATTACTATGGGAGGTGAGGGAAGTTATTGCAGAGCCCCTGGCGATGATTTTTGCATCATCGGTGGAGACGGGAGAGGTTCCGGAAGATTGAAGGATTGCGGATATGGTGCCTATTTTCAAGAAAGGGAACAGGGATAGGCTGGGGACTTACTGACCGGTGAGTCTGACCTCAGTGATTGGTAAATTGATTGAGCGGATTCGGAGGGACAGGATTTATGAGCACTTAGACAAGTTCAATATGATCAGAAATAGTCAACACAGCTTTGTTAAGGGCAGGTCGTGCTTTACGAGCCTAGTTGAGTTCTTCGAAAATGTGACTGAACACATTGACGAAGGAAGAACAGTGGATGTGGTTTACATGGATTTCAGCAAGCTGTTTGATAAGGTCCCCCACACTAGACTTCTTGAGAAGGTGAGGGGGCACGGGATCGAAGGGGTTTTTGCCTTGTGGATCCAGAACTGGCTTGCCTGCAGAAGGCAGAGAATGGTTGTGGATGGGTCTTTTTTTGCATGGAGGTCAGCCACCAGTGAAGTGCCCCAGGGATCTGTTCTAGGACCCTGGCTGTTTGTCATTTTCATAAATGACCTGGATGAGGAAGTGCAGGGATGGGTTAGTAAATTTGCTGACGATACGAAGGTTGGTGGTATTGTGGATAGTCTGGAGGGATGTCAGAAGTTGCAACGAGACATGGTAGGATGCAAGACTAGACAGAGAAGTGGCAGATGGACTTCAATGCGGATAAATGTTTGGCAGGACCAATGGAATGAAGTAGTATAATAGCAGTGTTGAGGAGCAGAAGGATCTTGGGGTCCAGGTCCATAGGACTCTTAAATTGGCCTCACAGGTGGAGGATGTGGTCAAGAAGGCATATGGTGTACTGGCCTTCATTAATTGAGGGATTGAGTTTAGGAGTCGGGAGGTAATGCTGCAATTTTATAAGACCCTTGTCAGACCCCACTTGGAGTACTGTGTTCAATTCTGGTCGCCTCACTACAGGAAGGATGTGGAAGCTATTGAGAGGGTGCAGAGGAGATTTACAAGGATGTTGCCTGGATTGGGGGGCATGCCTTATGAAGATAGGTTGAGAGAGCTAGGTCTCTTCTCTCTGGAGAGACGAAGGTTGAGAGGTGACCTGATAGAGGTTTATAAGATGTTGAGAGGAATAGATAGGGTGGATTCTCGGAGGCTATTTCCCAGGGCTGAAATGGTTGCTACGAGAGGACACAGGCTTAAGGTGCTGGGGGACAAGTACAGAAGAGATGTTAGGGGTACGTTTTTCACTCAGAGGGTGATGAGTGAATGGAATCGGCTGCCATCAGCGGTAGTAAAGATGAACTCACTGGGGTCTTTTAAGAGACTTCTGGATGAGTACATGGGATTTAAATGGATTGGGAGTTATAGATTCTTCTATGGCCTGGTAGTTACTGATATGATCAGCACAACTTATGGGTTGAAGGGCCTGTTTGTGCTGTAGTGTTCTATGTTCTATATAGCTCTTGAGGCAAGCTTGTTTTTATGGACATGGGGTAAAATGAGAACAGGTATTGGATGATCAGCCATGATCATAATGAATGACAAGCAGGCTTAAAGAGCCAAATGGCCTGCTCCTACTTTGTTTGTTTCAAACCCAAATTGTCTGAAATCCAGACCCAAACCGAAAAGCAGCTTTGCATTGCAATTTCAGGATGGTCATTGATTTGCGACTGAGTTTTGGCAGTAGGGTTGAGTTGTAGTGATGTTGGGCTTTGAGGATAGGGCTGTGTTTGGGGATAAATATTGGGCATGAAGCTGCATTTTAGGGATTACTGGGGTGCAATTTTGTACATGTTCGTGACTGGGTATGGGTTTGAGTTTGGGAGAGGCTGAGTTTCAGATTGGGTAGTGATTGAGAAAGAGGCTTATGATAAGGTTGCTTTAAGTTGGGAATAGGGGCTGGGTCTGAGGGTGGGCTTGGATTGTTGGTATGCTTGTTGCTGACTTTCAATTTGGGGTGGAGCTGGAGTTTGGAAGAGAGCCTGGATTAGGCTTTATTTCAGGAAGCGCTTGCAGGTAAGCATTGTGGTTGGGCTGGGTTTGGGAGAATTTGGGGGTCAGTGTGGGGCGGGGCTTGACTTTGGGGGTTGGTGACGGGTTGGGCTTGAGTTTGAACATAGAACACAACAGCACAATACAGGCCCTTTGGCCCTTGATGTTGTGCCGATCTGCGAAACCAATCTAAAACCCATCTAACCTAACTATTCCAATATCATCCATATGTTTATCCAATGACCATTTAAATCCCTTAATGTTTGGGGATTGGCATAGGGCTGGGTTTGAGTTTGGGTGTTGGCACAGAGACTGGGTTTGAGTTTGGGACTTGGGCACTGGATAGGGCTAGATGTGAGTTTGGGCATTGGCACTGGGTTGGGCTGGGTTCAGCCGTGGGGTCTGGGTTGGGCTGGGTTCAGCTGTGGGGTCCAAGTTGGGCTGGGTTCAGGGGTCAGCACTGAGTTAGGCTGGGGTTGTGGGAACGGTCTGGGGCTTGTGTTTGGCGGTCAGGATTGGACTGAGTTTGAGGTATCAGGGTTGGACTGGCTCTCCGAGAAGGTCTGGTTTGGGGGTTCAGCATTGGGCTGGGTTTGGAAGGGGGTCAACACTGAGTTGGGCTGGGTTTGCGGGAGGGTCAGTACTGAGTTGGATCGGTTTGGGGTCAGGGTTGGACTGGGGTTTGAGTTTAGGAGTCAGAATTGGACTGGGTTCGGGGGTCAGCATTGGGCTGGGTTTGGGGGGATGGTCTGGGTTTTGAGTTTGGGTTAGGGAGGGTCTGGGGTTTGAGTTCCGGATTATCTGCTGCTGTTTGGAACGCTCAGCTCAACCGCCAGTCGCGCGCTCTCCCATTCTAACCGTCATTGGGTCGCGTGCTGCTCCCTCCGGATCAGCGCGGGAGCTGTTTTGGCGCGCGGCTTCAGGCGGCTTCTCCGTGAGGAGGCGGCAGCGGGGACTCCGCCAGCATCGAGCGGATCCCGAGCGAGAAACAACCGGCGTGAGTAAACTCCACTGCTGCTGCTGATCTTCTTATTCCAAGTGACAAGAAGGCGGCTTCTCATCACCCATGACAGCGCAATGATCTTCCCCTGTAAATGAGGGGATGAGTTGTGAATGAAACCCAGCCCCAGCACCACCTGGAAACCCAATTCCAAATTCAACCCTTCCCCAAAACAAACAGCTCCGAGCCAAAGCCCAAAACGGTCTATTCAGAAAGCCCAACCACCATCCAAAAACCAAGCCCCATTTCCCAAACTCAATCCTACCCCTGAAGCCCCAAACTGAACCCACCCCAGCCTAAGTAAACCTTTCACCACCTCAAATCCCAAAGACAGCTACAAACCCTTCCCTACACCCAAAACGCAAACCTGATCTTATCTTGAAAACCTCTTCTTTATAGCGGAACATGTAGAAAGAAGTGAAGGATCAGAGTCAGCATGGATTTATGAAGGAGAAATCATGCTTGAAGAATCTGTGTCTTTACTATTGACAGGACCAACCAAAATTAATACAATGCAGATAGTTCTCAGCCAGTATGAAGGAAGATATAGGGAATTTCTTAGATGCATTGACTGGTTTCATACGAGACTAAGCTGTGTGAGTATTAGATCCCACCAGCCTTTTGTGTAAAGGCCTAGTCCTCACCCTTTAGCAGAAAATATTGCAACTACAAAGTGGCTGCAGGGGATGGGAGGTGGTGTAGTGGCTCCATCTTCCATGTGTCTGCTACACGGGCTGGACACCAAAGTAACTCCCTCACCATGGGATCTTTTCAAGCCATGTGATCAGGAGAGGCCTCGGTATAATATTCTCGAGTTGAAACTAAATCACTTCTAATGGTGAGCTCTGGGTAATTCTGGACAGTTCAATTTTTTATGCAAGTATTTTGATTTTGCCAAATCCAGAGAACTAAAGCTCTTCCCAAAATCTTGCTAACACACATTCAAAGTAGCAATGCAAGGAGCACTTCAGTGACAATTTGAAACTGTAAAATTACTTGACATATGTTTACACATCAATTATATTTTAGAACAATTTTGAAATCTCCTTGGAGTTAAATTATAGAAACTGTACTAAGGAGATATTTCTACAGAGAGAAAAGATTTCACTTTTTTTCTGCACATTCAGAGATACACAGCAATGGAAAATATACTGAAAACACGTTGAGATACATTTTAAAATCATGGAATGAGTGGGTTACTGTTGAGCCGGAATTTATTGTCCATTCCTAATTGCCCTTGAGAAGATGGTAGTGAACTGCCTTCTAAAAGCATTGGAGTTTGTTTGGTGAAGGTGCCAACTAACACATTGCTGTTAGCTAGGGAATTCTAGAATTGTGCCCAAATTCAACTGGATAACTCAAAACTTTACCGTTGGATTGTTAATTAATTTTCTATAAAACACTGAATGAATTAAGGTGAAGTTGGAATGTAATGATAAAAACATTTTTTGCAAAGGTGGAATTGTTTGCTTTAGAAAACCACATTTCAGTTCACACATTCTTTATAATATTTCAACTTAGAAAGTATTGGGCAGATACTAATTTCTCAAAAGGATGTGGGTAATTATTTTGAATGAAGAAAACAGTTCTGTTATGAAGAAGTCTAAAAGGAGGGACTGTTAAATATAAAACAGTCACAAATCAAAAGATAATTCAGGAGAAACATCCATCTCCACTCAATTTACCACAATGAGTAGTTAAGATGAATAGTATAGATATATTTATGATTGTCATTATGGGGGGATCATCAATAGATTTTATCATGAGATTCATGGAATATATGCTCCTTTATTAAGTGAGTGCATTCTTGCCCAAGCAGAAGTGGGCAGTGGATGGGTGGGAACTAAGACTCAATGCTTCAACCAGAACCATTGCTGTAGGTCCTTAGGTATTGACTTTGTTTGCTGTAAGCGTGGGTATAGTTCTTCCTTTTGTTATTGATAAAAGGCTTCTAGATGATGGAAGTCTGCCCTTGCCAGAATTATTATATTGCTGACAAGGAGTAAAACCAAATGTTTTCTCTCTCTGGACAGTCCCCATAAATCAAGAATAAGCACTTCTCTGGAAAAGAAAAGCAATAATGCCATTATTTCAGGAAATGTGGAATCTGTGATATCAGCAGAGAAGACAGGGCCAATGTACAGAGCATCTGTGTTACTTCCATGTTGGCAACATTGAAGGAGATGAAAAACAAAAAGTAATTTTATTGATGGCATATGGAGCCTTAACATTCAATGCGATTAAAAAGTCTGACCTCCTTATATATCCCGACTCAAACTCATTTAATGAGCCCGAGATTTGGTGAAAAATCATTATGACCCAGAGCATTCTGTAACATTCCAGAGATCCTGCTTCAATATATCCTGGAAAACCCTGGGTAACATGTGACTGAATGTTTGACTAGGTTACAGAAATTAGTGGAACAGTGTGAATTCAGATTGTCTCTAAACAAAATATTGTGAAACAGATTGGTATAGGGCATAAATAACCTAACTACCCAAAATAAGCTGTTGACAGAACCCAACCTATATATGAAAAAAACATTGAAATAGTTTTATTGCTCAGAAACACAGAAATAGGTGCACAGGGGCTACCAGCAATAATGTCTTCCAGCTGAAGGAGGGGCCTCATGGAATCAATCCTCAGTGGAGAGTGCTTGTTTAAATGCTATTATAGGGCCCCTTATGATACTGAAGCTCTAATAACACCAAAAGGTGGTGACGGCCCTAGGAATGTTGAGGAAAAAACTCCAGAAGAGTGTGGATATATCCTCCCAGAAATATGTCATAATCAACACGCGCAAGAGACTATGAGTATACTCACTTGACCTTTGAGATATCATCAGTGTGTCCCATTTTCCTATGAGTCATTTTCCAAGGACTTCACAAAATGGCAGTGTACTTAGATTACGTCCTGGTCACGGAGACTTCAAAACAAGAACACCTGACAAACTTTAAAGAGATCTTGCAGAGATTTATATAATCATTCCTTGGATTCTCAATGGCTGGAGCGTATTTGAAGAAGCAAGAATGTGCCTTTAAAGTGGCTGAAGTGACCTACTTAAACTACTGGGTAAATGGCATATTGTTACATCCAGTAGGGGATAAGGTAAAGGCCACCAAGGAAACATCAATTCCAAGGAACACTATAGAATTAAAACCCTTTCTGTGATTAAATTATTATGGAAAATTGAGAGCAAATTTGCGTTCCATTCTGGCCTTCTTCCACACTGTGCTATTTGAAAATATCTAAGATTGCCCTGGGATGTGCCATTTACAGATGATTTCGATAAAGTTAAACATTAGCTACTGTCATCTAACTTATTGACAATTTTATCCCAAAAAAGGACTCGTGATGACAAGTAACACTTCCTTATTGAGAGCTGGGGTAGTACTTTCACATCACTGGAAAGGACAGAAAAGTTCTTCGTGTATGCATACAGGACTTTTTTGATGCTGAGTACAGTTATTCTCAGATGAAGAGAGATGGATTAGTGGTCAAATTTGGTGTGAGAAGTTCCATCTGTACATCTATAGCAGAAGTTTCATAATAGTTATCGGCCACAAATCCTTATTGGGACTTTTTAAAGTAGTGTGGACGGAGAAAAAATGGTTACAACAATGATTTAACAACAATAATGGTAATAATGGCTTTAAAATGGCTATTCTTGTTGAGAGCTAAGCATGCTGGGAATTTTTGCAACTTATAGATGAAAACCAGATGCAGGTCATAAAGAGGCCCTGATCTGACGGCTGTAATCTGAAGCTTCCTTCTGGGTCAGATTAGGGAAATTGTTTACATTAACTGAGAGAGCTGGGTCTGATTTATGGCTGCTATGTATAGAGTATGCAGTTTGAACTAAGCATAATGGTTTTGTTTGGAAGTAATTTCACTGAATGTTTGGGTCATGTGATTGGTTTCCAGTTACACATTTGGCTGGATGGTAGAGAATCTTCTGGAAGCAAGTGGATTTTTATGGATAAAAACCACATGAGTCCTTTGACAGCAATAACTCCAAGAGAGCAATCATTGCAACAGAGCTCTTACCCTGAAGGATACTTCAGAGAAAAGATAGATTCTACATCAAGGGCATTTCAAAATTTTCCTAAACTCGGTAATATTTATTTTCAGTTAAATAGTTAAAGTTGATGTTTAGTTAGAGTTAAAATTCAGTAAAGAGTTAATGAATTGCAACTTTTAGTTTGAGCTGGTACTAGCACTGTTAAATAAAAAAAATTGAACTACTGTCCTTGTTTATTTTATTAAACTGGAATGCTTGGAAGGTTTTAATTAAAGCTGTATAACAGTAGAGAAGGCAATTCCCCCATAATAACCTGGATTCAGCTTACTTGTGGCCTATGAATATCTTCTAGAGCAGGCCCTGGAACCCAATAGTCAACAGTGATGCACAGAGTCGCCTCCTGTTGCTCACAAGGGTATGATGATCCGAAACTTTTTGAGACTCTGCTAGTGTTCATAATGCAGAATAATGCCTACACACAAAACACCGAATCTTGTCTAAAATAAGGTATATGAGTCTACATGGTTGATCCCAAGGACAATCCTCTGAGGAAATGAAATCCTCCCTAGCTAAGAAAGACAAGCTCAGTGTTAAGGACAGGATCATTTTCTGGGGATCCCAAGTAGTTGTCTCCAGGGCAGCATCCAATCTTAATGGAACTACATAATAGCATCAAAGATGAAAATGCTGGCTTGGCGCAATGTCTAGTGGCCCAGCCTCGACTCAGACATTATGGATTAGGAAAGCAGTGCGACTTGTGCCAGGAAAATCAAAAACTTCCTCCCTCAGCCTCCCTACCTCCATGGGAGTGACCTGGAAAGCCATGGGTGTCCATCCATGTGGACTTTGAGGGGGCTTTTATGAATTCATGTTTTTATTCGTGGTAGATTATACACTTCAAATAGTTGGAGATGTGCTACATGGGTTCCACGATTTCTGCTATGATCGAAAAAATTAGAATCAGAATCTCTACAGTGCAAAAGGCTATTCGGTCCATCAAGCCTGTACTGACAACATTCAGTCAGGCCCTATCCTCTTAACCACATATATTTCACCGTGCTGGTTCCAGTGACCCTAAGGGGCAGTTTAGTATGGCCAATCAACCTAACCTGCACATTTTTTGAAGTGTGGGGGGAAACTGGAAAACCGAGAGAAACACATGCAAACATGGGAAGAATGTGCAAGTTCACTTGCTAACCACTATGTCATCATGCCACCCTATATATGCACTGAATACCAAAAGTCCTGGTTTCTAATAATGGCACAGCCTTTACTAACTGTGATTTCCAAAAATTTGTGCTCTCTAATGGTATTTGACTCACCTGAACAACACATTATCACCCAGTGTTAAATGGACTGGTGAAATGTGTGGTGCAAACTTGCAAAAACAACATGAAAAAACTAGTGACACAATATTTGTTTGACTTTTGGACCATGTCTCACACAACAACAGGAATTTCCTCAGCGGAACTGCTAATAGGAAGGCAGCTTTGAATAAGACTGAACCTACTGTTCCCAAAGCTGACAGGGAGGGTGGAGTCACAAAAAAAGAAAATCATGATTCTGCAAGGACACGAAGAGTATTTAAAATGGGTGATCTGATTTACATAAGGAACTTCAGGGAGGACTCTGGGATTTGTGACAAAACTGTGCTATCTTGTGATATTTTATGGTAAAATGGGTTGCTTTAAGAAGCAGTGTTTTATTGCAGGAGTCAATTTGGGCCACCCTGCAGCTCAAGTGCTGAGAATACAAGATAATAACTGATTTTTGCTCAGTATGCGTTACTTTGTGGGTACATGGACCTTTTGTTTATTTAGGTTCTCCTTGAATTTTGGACTAGGTATGCAGTCATATGTGTTTTGATTGGGTTGATTGACAGGTAACACCAATTTTAAATCCAACTGATTTATTTGATAGTAAATCTGCGAGCTTTCGACTTTCGTCTTCATCAGACCAGAACACTGCATTTGCCTGACGAAGACGAAAGTCGAAAGCTCGCAGACTTACTATCAAATAAATCGGTTGGATTTAAAATTGGTGTTGCCAGATTCTTACTGAGTTTACCCCAGTCCAACGCCGGCATCTCTACATCTTGATTGACAGGGACAGATTCATGTGGCTAATCAGAGGAGCTAACCTTCCAGGAAAACCCACTTTCAGATAGTGTCTCTCTTTCTCTCTCTCTCTCTCTCCAAATGCTTCCTTAAAGTTCTGAGCTTGTTAACCTAAGTCAAAGCAAGTATGCCTATGCTTTGCTAACTAATTTTAAAGAGGAATCTATAAGAGAAATAGTGCTTGATTGGAACTCATTTATTTAAGAATCATGTCTTGTCATGTTTGAATATTGTTCAATTGTTAAAAATTAAGCTAATTTACTAGTTATAATTAAACTGTGTTATTTAATAAAGTTTCGTAGAATAATGGAATCCCTATAGTGCAGAAGAAGGCCATTCAGCCCATCGAGTCTGCACCACCCACAATCTCACCCAGGCCCTATTCCTATAACCCCTCATTATATACCCTACTAATCCTCCATCGCAGAGTCAATTTAGCTTGCCAATCAACCTAACCCACACATCTTTGGACTGTGGGATGAAACCAGACCAAAAGTTTGTTTTAATAAAAGCTTCCTTGGTTTGCCAGTAGAATTGTGCCTGAAGTGAAACATCCTATCCTCATCTTTATGCCAGAATAGAAAGATTGTTGGGGTCTCGTCTGGCTTCATAATATATCTTTGGTTTTCTGATTCGATATCCTAACGGATCATTATGGAGAAAAAGGGGCCAATATCTTATAAGATATTTCTTATAAGATTAGGATCAGTATCTTATAAGATTAAGATTTAACAAGATAAAATTGTAAAGAAATGTCATGATAATCCCCTCAGGGACTGGAAATCGATTCCTGAACAGGTCTTACTACCAATCATAGAGATGGCTGCATTCAAGTGTTTGCACACAGCTCAAAGTCAACTTTGTGTTAACCCTCCAAATAACAAGGACATGGAAGCAGAGAAAGCAGGCATTCCAGCTGAAGCAGAACACAAGGAACTCATGTCAGTAACCCTGCGATGTTCCCTCCAGAAACTAGGGTCCCCTATTGAGTTCACACCACCTGATCCAGCACCACCTACAACTGACATCAAACCATCTACAAAATGGAAAAGACCTTTATGCAGGGGAAGAAACAATTTAAACGGGAAGGGACGTTGTGATGGCCACAAAAGGTATGGGGAATCGTCAATAGAACTCCCCTTCAGTTTCACAGAATAGAATGCATACAGAACAGAATGAGTGCTTTGTAAAGTTATGAACCCCTTTATTGTGAAGGTGTATACTGGCCCAATGGAAAGTGAGCAGCATGGGGTTAAAACCCTTTGAATTTTTGTAGCTCCCTGGCTTTTGACTTATTTGCTATAAGCTGGAGGTGGGGTCTTCCTTTGGTTATCAGTAAAGTGTTTCCTGTGACGGAAGACTACTCTTGGCAACATTATTACAAATTGAAACTAGATAAACACATGAGAGAGATTAAGATTAAGAGCAACACAGCAACACAGCACGGGAAACAGGCCCTTCGGCCCAACGAGCCCGCGCTGCCGACATAACTATATAGTAGCAAATCCATTATCCTATTGTATTATTCCTATATAATAATATATATATTATTCCTAATATGGAAAATTCTCACTATAGGGACAATTTGTTTCCCAATCAGCCTAAGAGCGAATTTTTGGGTTGTGGGAGGAAACCGGAGTGCCCGGAGAAAACCCACGCAACCACGGGGAGAACGCGCAAACTCCCGCAGACACCGGCCCAATTCCAAGTGTCTGCACAGCCACATCGATAGTCTCTGAGCTGTCATGGTGCCCTTCAGATGGTCCACATAAAGCACTCATTTACGACATGAGGTACCAGGCAACCCATGAATCAACATCCAAGAGCTGTACCCGCACCACCTGCCGAATGCTGCTCAATGTTGGTCAAGTATAGAGTAAGATATATAGAACATAGAAATAGAACATAGAACAATAACAGCACAGAACAGGCCCTTCGGCCTTCGATGTTGTGCCGACCAAAATAAAAAGCAATGCCCCTCCAAACTAAACCATTCCCTTCTCATCCATATACTTATAAACTAACCTCTTAAACGCCACCAAACTTGGCGCATCTACAACAGCTGCAGGCAGGGCATTCCACTCCCTAATCACTCTTTGAGTAAAGAACCTACCTCTGATATCCGTCCTATAACTCATACCCCTTAATTTAAAGCTGTGTCCCCTCGTGCTAGCTTT